>SJYV01008931.1:0-75895 GCA_006410875.1 Neotragus pygmaeus | reverse complement strand
GGCTGCAATCACCATCTGCAGTGATTTGGAGCTCAAAAAAATACAGTCTGACACTGTTTCCACTGTTTCCCTATCTATTTCCCATGAAGTGATGGGACTGGATGCCATGATCTTAGTTTTCTGAATGTTGAGCTTTAAGCCAACTTTTCCACTCTCCTCTTTCACTTTCATCAAGAGGCTTTTTAGTTCCTCTTCACTTACTGCCATAAGGGTGGTGTCATCTGCATATCTGAATTTATTGATATTTCTCCCGGCAATTTTGGATTCCAGCTTGTGTTTCTTCCAGTCCAGCGTTTAGGGTGCTTATATCTTTTTGAATTATTATATTCATTCTCTGCTGCTCTCTATCTAGGAGTGGAATTGCTGGCTCACATGGTAGTTCTATTTTTAGTTTTCAAGGTGCTTTTGCATTCATTGTGTCATATGATCTTAAAAATAATTCTGTGAGCATTTTCCTAGAAGCTTGGGGGTAAAGAATCTACCTGCTATTGCAGGAGGCATGGGTTTGATCCCTGCTCTTGGAGGATTCCATGTACCTTAGAGCAATTAGGCCCGTGTGCTATTGAGCCTGAGCTCTAGAGCCCAGGAACCACAGCTACTGAGCCACACACTGCAGCTCCTGAAGCCTGTGTGCCCTAGAGCCAGTGCTCTGCAACAAGAGAAACCATGGCAATGGGAAGCCCATGCGCCAGAGCTAGAGAGTAGTCCCTGCTTGCTGCAACTAGAGAAAAGCCAGTGCAGTGACAAAGAGCCAGCACAGCCAAAAATAAACAAATAAAATTTAAGAATAATGCTGTGAAGTGAAGAAGGCAAATGTTATGTTTATATCACAGATAAGAAAATCATGGACTAATGAAACTGACTTGTTCAGAGTTACAAAGCAAGAGTGCACAAAAGTAAAGTTGCTATCATGCTGAGTGATACAACTTTACCAGTATTTTCAAAGGCTATCACAGATATTTTGGGGGGTCAGATTACAAACTCATGAGGGCAGGGGACATTTTCTTATTTAGCTTTGTTCCTCAATACTTAGCACAGTGTGTGGCACACAGTAGTTAATTATTAAATATTAGTTGAATGAATGATGAAAGTTCCAATCATGGAATCATAGGTCATGAAGGGAAGCTACCCATGGAAAGATTAACTGTATTATGTTTGAAAAATGTGCTGGGTATCAGAATTTTTTATAGATAGGAAAGTCCTGGCTTTTTGTCAGATGAATCAGCCTCCAGATTGAATACATGTAACCTGACTGTGCTACACAGCCCCTCTGAACATCCTTATTTCATAGCACCTCTCATTTTGTGTGCTGTTTCTCTGTTTGGTTGCCTGGATACTCTTGCAAACCATGAGTCTCTTGAGAGTGAAAGACTGTCCCGTTGTACTTCTGTCCATAGCCCTGAGCTTAGCTTATGATAAGTACCAAGTAGATATCTGAAATGAAATGAATGAATGAATAAACATATAATAT
Organism: Neotragus pygmaeus; assembly: GCA_006410875.1. Taxonomy (NCBI): domain Eukaryota; kingdom Metazoa; phylum Chordata; class Mammalia; order Artiodactyla; family Bovidae; genus Neotragus; species Neotragus pygmaeus. The sequence goes on along the minus strand of SJYV01008931.1, from coordinate 74,424 downwards.
GATTCGGTATACAAGAGAAAAATATGTAAATCACTTAGGAAGGAACAGGGTTCACAAAGTATTAAAATAATTGTCTGATTTAACATTAGGTTGATAAGAAAGGTAATGACAACTTTCCATGGTATATTTGTTTTTTTAAATAGTCTGTATATCTTTATTGTTTAAATGCTTCAAAAAGTCATTTTTAACCTTTTGCTTGTTTTATTGTTTACCTCTGTTTAATTTGAGTGTCACTTTTTATAAAGGAATCGTTTATGCTTAAGGAGAAACTGAATATGGACTTTCTATCAAATCTTGAGCTCTACTTGTCTCAGTTTCTTTATCTGCAAAATAGTGGGTAGTAATACTTCATTCTATTAAATGAGACAATACTTGAGAAAGCTCCTAGCACAGTGCCTGGCTTATAAGAAAGTGAAAGAAAGTGCAAGTGAAAGTGAAGTCGCTCATTCATGTCCGACTCTTTGCGACCCAGTAGACTGTAGCTTACCAGGCTCCTTCGTCCATGGGATTCTCCAGGCAAGAATACTGGAGTGGGTTGCCATATCCTTCTCAAGGGGAGCTTCCTGACCCAGGATTCAAATCCTGGTCTCCTGCATTGCGGGCAGACGCTTAACCCTTTGAGCCACCAGGGAAGCCTTATAAGGGGAACTTTATAAATATGGGCTTTGCTGTGGTCTCAGACAGTAAAGAATCCTCCTGCAATGCAGGAGACCCAGGTTCAATCCCTGGGTTGGGAAGATCCCCTTGAGAAGGGAATGGCTACCCACTCCAGTTTTCTTGCCTGGAGGAATCCACAAACAGAGAAGTCCAGTGGGCTACAGTCCATGGGGTAGCAGAGTTGGACATGACTAAGTGACTAACATTTTCACTTTTCTTTTTTATAAATATGTATAGAATGAATGACTCTCATTTCTTTTTTGGCTACCACTCTCCTGTCACTGAACTCTTGGTCCTTTCTGCAAAAACCTGCATGAGGAAGAAAAGAGTGAGACATTTTGGTGTCGACTGAAAATTCAGCTTTTAAGTATCATATGTTGTGGCTATGCTGCTATTGCCTGGAGGGGTGTCCATTTCCTGATAATATATATACATATATATATTTATATTTGCCTCAACCTCTAAAGAATTTTAGAATTAATATTATTTCCCCCTCTTTGGATATGTTTTCCTTTGAGAGTGGAATTTGGGTCTTGGCACTGGTATATTAGATCAATGCTCTTACTGTCCTCAATTTAGTCTAGTGCTTCTTCACAGTTCACATTGCCCTTCATGTGGAGCCAAGCTTGTAATACACCCTTGAGGTAATGTGAAAATGCTTTCACTAGCTCAGTTCCCCTCCCCACCAGCATGCCTGGGTCACCTTCACAACATCAAGATTAGGTGTACATGCATTGTAATAAATAACGCCCTGTGCAGGAGTAATGTGACTGGAATCTGTTGAAATTGGCCTATTATATTAAAATTTATGTTTTGATTATCAGTTTTATTATATAAAACAAGCCTGAGCTTTATAAAGTCATCCAGAAAAGAGATCTGCATCACTGATAGGACTGGCTGTCTACTTGGCACCTGTGCCTAGCAGAGTGAAAATCATATGTACATTTCTAAGGCTATTATTTTTTCTGTCTCCACTTTGAAGATCCAGATTGGATTACTTAGCAAATTATTCTTTGAAATACCTCTAATGGTGTTATATGAAAGTCCTAGACATAGCACTTCTTCATCCCCATGTCAGAAGGATCTTCATGAAATGCAAATCTAATCACATATCCCTTTATGCCTTACCTCCTATAATGAATCCCTATTTCTTACCTTATATAATAAAATAAGCTCCTTAGTTTGACAGTACCTTCAGTACCTGTGACTGATTTCTTCCTTTCCCCTCTCATCTCGTTGCCTAAGTCCTAAACTCAGTCTTTCCAACAGCAATGCTTGTAGTTTTCTCTTACATGAAATATTTCTTTCTTCTGTTCTTTCTCCAAAATTGTTCCCTTTCTATGAGAAGTACCACTTCCCATCTTTACCTGAAAGCATTTCTTTAACACTTGCTCATTTGAGAGCTCATTTTAATTGTCACTTTCTTTAAAGAAATTCCCTTGATTTCTAAGCTAAGTTAGTAGATCATCTTCTGTATTCTCATAGCACCGTGGGACTTTTCTTTATCATAACATTTCTGACCTTGTAGTATAATTCCATATATATTTGTATATCTTCCCCATTAGATTTTGAGATTCTTGGAGATAAAGAAGCTGTCATCCATTTCAGTATCCCAGCATCAATTAGCTCCTAATAAAACTTTATGTGAGTCAGAAAAAACATACCCTATTTGTTAGGCTAACCTTAGCCCATAACAGAAAGTCTTCCTGTAAGACACATCCTGAATAACTATGTAACAACTCTGCTTAGGCCCTCCACAGTATGTGATAAGTGCTCAAAGTATGTTTGTTATGATGAATGTATCAGTCAAGTAGACAATTGACACAAGATGGCAGGAATAGTTGAAAAGCAATTGAAACAGGCATTTATAATGACATTTAAACATTAAGAAGAAAAAATCAATCATAAAGAAACTTGGATTGATATACCTTTAACAAAGCAAATGTTTCTGAGACAGTTCTTTCTGTAAACACAGGAAAAGTTGTAAAAATGGAAGATATACACAGCTAATTAGTAGATATACAAGCTCTGAAACTACCTTAATTTCTGTTGGTTTGTTTTTCTGAAGGCATGTCATACTTTGTGTGAGCTGCCTATTTTCTTCAAAGCTATCACCAACGTATCTCAGTAGCAGGGTGTTGACTTTTTAATCCAAACTGACCAGAACAGGGAAACAGAACTGATAACTACTTAAAAAGCAGTGTGGAAAAGTATAGAGTAAACCACAACAACTTTAAATGTTTATTTTTCTTTTACTTTTGTCTCTTTGTGAAATAACAGACCTCTCTCACAATGTGGAAAACTTTGGTAGAGAAGAAAGTGATATTGAAAATAGAGAATAGAAATATTGAGTTCAAACACTAGCTTCACTATTTCCTATCATTGTGACTTTTGTAGTAGACTTTTTGAGTGCTCTTGAATCTGGTTCTTCTCTCCTTCCTGGGACCTTGGAAGAAAATATTACCCAACTCTCTTGCAGTTGATGGAATTATAAGACTAGTTCTGCTCAGTGGATGGGGATGGGGGAGGTGACATGTGTCACATCCAGGCAGAGTAAGTGAAAATCTCCTGCATGACCTTTCAGCTCTTTTCTCCCCTTTGGTAACACAGGAGTTACCCACTGGGTGCCCCGAGACCTACAATTAATTTTATAGGGCAAGAACTAATGTTTCTATGTTAGGACAATGATATTTGGGGTATTGTTCTTTAGTATTAGCCTGTTCTTTCCTGAAAAACACAGTGATCTTGGGAAAGTGTTCGACCTTCCCCAAGCCCTCAGCTTTTTAAATTGTCAAATGGGAGTAATAATACAGTCTTCAAAGTATTGTTGTGAAAATCAAATAAGAGAATAGATAAGAAGAGTTGTAAAATACTATCAAAATGAAGATATTTATTAATGCTCTTTAATTTGAGTGAAAGAGAAAGAATTTACCAGTGTGACTATCTTAAGTAGACCCATATATTTTCCTGTTGATCTAATGGCTACAATTTGGTGAAGACCTGCTGTGTACTAGAAATTTACTTATGTTTTGCTATTTAATTCTCCTCCTGAATCCTCTGATATAGATGTTATTATTCCCTTTTGAGGCTTCCCTGGTGGCTCAGATGGTAAAGATTCTGCCAGCAATGCGGGAGACCTGAGTTCGATCCTTAGGTCAGGAAGGAAATGACTGGAGAAGGGAATGACTACCCACCCCAGTATTCTTGCCTGAATAATTCCATGGAGAGAGAAGCCAGGAGGGCTGCAGTCCATAGGGTCGCAAAGAGTCAGACATGACTGAGCGACTAACACTATCACTTCATCCCCATTTTTAGAGATAAAGAAACTGAAGTTTAGAAGGGTACAGTAAGCTGTTTAAATTTGCACAGTGACAAAAATCAAGATACTAACTCTGACCTGTCTGATGCAAACATGCATCCCTACATGGAGTTAGTCCATTATTTTGCAGCTAAACAGTTAGAACCTATCTTCTTTTTTTTCTTCCTCCGTATAATACTTAAATCATTACTTTTTAATGATTAAAGAGTAATCATTACATTACACCTTAATATGAAGAGCTGATTCACATGAAAGAATAATATCATTTCCCTTTATATTTAATCCATGTTGGTACATAGGAGAAGACTTAAATGCCAGATAGTAAGAGATTAGAAACTTGGTCATTGAACTAAAGGAGCAGATTATTTGAACCCTAGGGAAAGGCTTTTCCAGTTGAGTTCACTGACACTTGATTCAGGGGCCATCCCAATACATAAATTTCAGAAATAATAGTAAAAGCAAAGCATCATTAATTTTGATATGGGAAGAGAAATCATCTTTCTGGGGTACTATGGTATATTCAATTTTCTACTAGAAAGTATACTAGTCCTGAACTTTGAAGATATGGTTTCATTTGCCAGTTATGCCACATGGCAGAGGTTGCGGTATGATTGCTGTTTGTATGATATTGAATAAGTCATTATCTTCTTTAGGCTTTTCTTTTCCCATTTATAAAATGGGGATGGCTATTCTTGGTTCCTCCCAGGTAGGGCAGTGGTAAAGAATCTGCCTGCCAATGCAAGAGATACAAGAGACATGGGTTTGATCCCTGAGTTGGGAACATCCCCTGCAGGAGGAAATGGCAACCCACTCCAGTATTCTTGCCTGGAGAATCCTGTGGACAGAGGAGCCTGGTGGGCNACTAAGTGACTAACATTTTCACTTTTCTTTTTTATAAATATGTATAGAATGAATGACTCTCATTTCTTTTTTGGCTACCACTCTCCTGTCACTGAACTCTTGGTCCTTTCTGCAAAAACCTGCATGAGGAAGAAAAGAGTGAGACATTTTGGTGTCGACTGAAAATTCAGCTTTTAAGTATCATATGTTGTGGCTATGCTGCTATTGCCTGGAGGGGTGTCCATTTCCTGATAATATATATACATATATATATTTATATTTGCCTCAACCTCTAAAGAATTTTAGAATTAATATTATTTCCCCCTCTTTGGATATGTTTTCCTTTGAGAGTGGAATTTGGGTCTTGGCACTGGTATATTAGATCAATGCTCTTACTGTCCTCAATTTAGTCTAGTGCTTCTTCACAGTTCACATTGCCCTTCATGTGGAGCCAAGCTTGTAATACACCCTTGAGGTAATGTGAAAATGCTTTCACTAGCTCAGTTCCCCTCCCCACCAGCATGCCTGGGTCACCTTCACAACATCAAGATTAGGTGTACATGCATTGTAATAAATAACGCCCTGTGCAGGAGTAATGTGACTGGAATCTGTTGAAATTGGCCTATTATATTAAAATTTATGTTTTGATTATCAGTTTTATTATATAAAACAAGCCTGAGCTTTATAAAGTCATCCAGAAAAGAGATCTGCATCACTGATAGGACTGGCTGTCTACTTGGCACCTGTGCCTAGCAGAGTGAAAATCATATGTACATTTCTAAGGCTATTATTTTTTCTGTCTCCACTTTGAAGATCCAGATTGGATTACTTAGCAAATTATTCTTTGAAATACCTCTAATGGTGTTATATGAAAGTCCTAGACATAGCACTTCTTCATCCCCATGTCAGAAGGATCTTCATGAAATGCAAATCTAATCACATATCCCTTTATGCCTTACCTCCTATAATGAATCCCTATTTCTTACCTTATATAATAAAATAAGCTCCTTAGTTTGACAGTACCTTCAGTACCTGTGACTGATTTCTTCCTTTCCCCTCTCATCTCGTTGCCTAAGTCCTAAACTCAGTCTTTCCAACAGCAATGCTTGTAGTTTTCTCTTACATGAAATATTTCTTTCTTCTGTTCTTTCTCCAAAATTGTTCCCTTTCTATGAGAAGTACCACTTCCCATCTTTACCTGAAAGCATTTCTTTAACACTTGCTCATTTGAGAGCTCATTTTAATTGTCACTTTCTTTAAAGAAATTCCCTTGATTTCTAAGCTAAGTTAGTAGATCATCTTCTGTATTCTCATAGCACCGTGGGACTTTTCTTTATCATAACATTTCTGACCTTGTAGTATAATTCCATATATATTTGTATATCTTCCCCATTAGATTTTGAGATTCTTGGAGATAAAGAAGCTGTCATCCATTTCAGTATCCCAGCATCAATTAGCTCCTAATAAAACTTTATGTGAGTCAGAAAAAACATACCCTATTTGTTAGGCTAACCTTAGCCCATAACAGAAAGTCTTCCTGTAAGACACATCCTGAATAACTATGTAACAACTCTGCTTAGGCCCTCCACAGTATGTGATAAGTGCTCAAAGTATGTTTGTTATGATGAATGTATCAGTCAAGTAGACAATTGACACAAGATGGCAGGAATAGTTGAAAAGCAATTGAAACAGGCATTTATAATGACATTTAAACATTAAGAAGAAAAAATCAATCATAAAGAAACTTGGATTGATATACCTTTAACAAAGCAAATGTTTCTGAGACAGTTCTTTCTGTAAACACAGGAAAAGTTGTAAAAATGGAAGATATACACAGCTAATTAGTAGATATACAAGCTCTGAAACTACCTTAATTTCTGTTGGTTTGTTTTTCTGAAGGCATGTCATACTTTGTGTGAGCTGCCTATTTTCTTCAAAGCTATCACCAACGTATCTCAGTAGCAGGGTGTTGACTTTTTAATCCAAACTGACCAGAACAGGGAAACAGAACTGATAACTACTTAAAAAGCAGTGTGGAAAAGTATAGAGTAAACCACAACAACTTTAAATGTTTATTTTTCTTTTACTTTTGTCTCTTTGTGAAATAACAGACCTCTCTCACAATGTGGAAAACTTTGGTAGAGAAGAAAGTGATATTGAAAATAGAGAATAGAAATATTGAGTTCAAACACTAGCTTCACTATTTCCTATCATTGTGACTTTTGTAGTAGACTTTTTGAGTGCTCTTGAATCTGGTTCTTCTCTCCTTCCTGGGACCTTGGAAGAAAATATTACCCAACTCTCTTGCAGTTGATGGAATTATAAGACTAGTTCTGCTCAGTGGATGGGGATGGGGGAGGTGACATGTGTCACATCCAGGCAGAGTAAGTGAAAATCTCCTGCATGACCTTTCAGCTCTTTTCTCCCCTTTGGTAACACAGGAGTTACCCACTGGGTGCCCCGAGACCTACAATTAATTTTATAGGGCAAGAACTAATGTTTCTATGTTAGGACAATGATATTTGGGGTATTGTTCTTTAGTATTAGCCTGTTCTTTCCTGAAAAACACAGTGATCTTGGGAAAGTGTTCGACCTTCCCCAAGCCCTCAGCTTTTTAAATTGTCAAATGGGAGTAATAATACAGTCTTCAAAGTATTGTTGTGAAAATCAAATAAGAGAATAGATAAGAAGAGTTGTAAAATACTATCAAAATGAAGATATTTATTAATGCTCTTTAATTTGAGTGAAAGAGAAAGAATTTACCAGTGTGACTATCTTAAGTAGACCCATATATTTTCCTGTTGATCTAATGGCTACAATTTGGTGAAGACCTGCTGTGTACTAGAAATTTACTTATGTTTTGCTATTTAATTCTCCTCCTGAATCCTCTGATATAGATGTTATTATTCCCTTTTGAGGCTTCCCTGGTGGCTCAGATGGTAAAGATTCTGCCAGCAATGCGGGAGACCTGAGTTCGATCCTTAGGTCAGGAAGGAAATGACTGGAGAAGGGAATGACTACCCACCCCAGTATTCTTGCCTGAATAATTCCATGGAGAGAGAAGCCAGGAGGGCTGCAGTCCATAGGGTCGCAAAGAGTCAGACATGACTGAGCGACTAACACTATCACTTCATCCCCATTTTTAGAGATAAAGAAACTGAAGTTTAGAAGGGTACAGTAAGCTGTTTAAATTTGCACAGTGACAAAAATCAAGATACTAACTCTGACCTGTCTGATGCAAACATGCATCCCTACATGGAGTTAGTCCATTATTTTGCAGCTAAACAGTTAGAACCTATCTTCTTTTTTTTCTTCCTCCGTATAATACTTAAATCATTACTTTTTAATGATTAAAGAGTAATCATTACATTACACCTTAATATGAAGAGCTGATTCACATGAAAGAATAATATCATTTCCCTTTATATTTAATCCATGTTGGTACATAGGAGAAGACTTAAATGCCAGATAGTAAGAGATTAGAAACTTGGTCATTGAACTAAAGGAGCAGATTATTTGAACCCTAGGGAAAGGCTTTTCCAGTTGAGTTCACTGACACTTGATTCAGGGGCCATCCCAATACATAAATTTCAGAAATAATAGTAAAAGCAAAGCATCATTAATTTTGATATGGGAAGAGAAATCATCTTTCTGGGGTACTATGGTATATTCAATTTTCTACTAGAAAGTATACTAGTCCTGAACTTTGAAGATATGGTTTCATTTGCCAGTTATGCCACATGGCAGAGGTTGCGGTATGATTGCTGTTTGTATGATATTGAATAAGTCATTATCTTCTTTAGGCTTTTCTTTTCCCATTTATAAAATGGGGATGGCTATTCTTGGTTCCTCCCAGGTAGGGCAGTGGTAAAGAATCTGCCTGCCAATGCAAGAGATACAAGAGACATGGGTTTGATCCCTGAGTTGGGAACATCCCCTGCAGGAGGAAATGGCAACCCACTCCAGTATTCTTGCCTGGAGAATCCTGTGGACAGAGGAGCCTGGTGGGCTACAGTCGATGGGGTCAGAAAGAATTGGACATGACTGAGTGAGTGAACACACGTGAAAAATCCTTGGTTAGCTTACATCACAAAGTTGCTTTAAGGATGGATAAGATAAAGTGTGTTTTTCTTCTGAACTTCTAGCCCTCTACTCAAAAGCCCTTATCCTACCACCTTCACAAAAAAAGCCTACTTTGGTTAAAGAGATATCATTATTAATGTTTCTTCTGTAAACCACACTAGAGGTCAAAGATGGTAAACCCAACTTATGCTTAGTTTCTAATTGTAAATGTTGGAGCAGAAATATATCTAGTTATCCTTCTGAAATTTCATAACACTAATATTATAACTTCTCATTTATCTGGAATTTCTAAGTTTTCAGAAAACATCCCTTAATATTTTGTGTATCTTTTTAGAAGAGATTGGAAAAATTATATGAGACAGTCCCTAAAATCTCTCTTAATTTTAAAGTCATGATTCTGTGATTTTGATGCTCACAAGTTAATTTTCCATTTTATGTTTATTTGTGTAACTTTGAATCATCTTTACAGTATAAGGGTATATACTGCCTCCATAAGGGTGGAGGCATTGTCTGTGTTTGCTCACCTCTATATCTCCAGAACCTACACATAATAGGTATTCAGAAAATATTTGTTGATTGAATAAAGAACTATATGAGATTGCAAGGTGATTATCATTGCTATTTGATATACTATTGAATCAAAGCCAAGAAGAAAAATGACTTAAGAACAACTGCTGTTTAGTGGCAGAGCCATTCTGAAACCCATATCTCCTGGATCTTGAGTTGTTGGCATGAACAGATAAAATAATAGAATTCTGAATTCTTATAGATTATCTTATGGTTATTCTTAAAGTCATTACTAGTCATGAGAATTCAACTCTTAAATATTTATCTAATATTAAAATACTCCTTTTAAGAAAAAATAAAGCAAAAACTTTAAAATATTTACAGGCAATTTTTTCTCCTCTCAGAAGTACCCGAGTTCTTTGTTGAATTTTCTTCAGCTTTTAACTCTAGGTTAAGGGAAAGATTTCTTTGAGTCTTATTACAGAAGTGATTGAAAACGCAGCAGCTTCATAAACTCACCAGAATNAAAACTTTAAAATATTTACAGGCAATTTTTTCTCCTCTCAGAAGTACCCGAGTTCTTTGTTGAATTTTCTTCAGCTTTTAACTCTAGGTTAAGGGAAAGATTTCTTTGAGTCTTATTACAGAAGTGATTGAAAACGCAGCAGCTTCATAAACTCACCAGAATAAAAAAGACTGAAATTAAATGTTAGTGAAATTGTAGAATAATAGAACTTTCATATACTTTCAGTAGGTTAAGTCCATCTTGTTTGATTTTTATAGCTCTTGAATAAAAAATGATTTTTACAGATGAACATTTGCAATTGATTTGATGATAGGCAACACCGGCATTGCACCTGAAATTAGAGAAATATGATTCCCCCCAAAAAATTCTAGTCTATTCATTACTAAACATGTATTACCAAAAAACTTTAGTTTATTATTATTATTATATTTTATTCTTAAATAAAAAATTCTGTAGAAATCTTTTGCTCTTGTTAAATAAGTTCCATTATAGTGTACTTGATTTTTGCTTCTGCTATCTGGCCAAGAAATTTATATCTGGGAGAAATATCGATAACCTCAGATATGCAGATGACACTACCCTTATGGCAGAAAGTGAGAAAGAACTAAAGAGTCTTTTAATAAAAGTGAAAGAGGAGAGTGAAAAAGTTGACTTAAAGCTCAAATTTCAGAAAACAAAGATCATGGAATCCGGTCCCATCACGTCATGGCAAATAGATGGGGAGAAAGTGAAAACAGTGGCAAACTTTATCTTTTGGGGCTCCCAAATCACTGCAAATGGTGACTGCAGCCATGAAATCAAACGATGCTTACTCCTTCAATTCCAAAGAAAAGCAATGCAAAATAATACTCAAACTGCTGCACAATTGCACTCATCTTATATGCTAGTAAAATAATACTCAAAGCAATATGTGAACCATGAACTGCCTGATGTTCAAGCTGGTTTTAGAAAAGGCAGAGGAACCAGAGATCNCTACTGGGAAAATCATAGCTTTGACTAGGTGGACCTTTGTTGGTAAAGTAATGTCTCTGTTTTTTATTACGCTGTCTAGGTTGGTCCTAGCTTTTCTTCCAAGGAGCAAGCATCTTTTAATTTCATGGCTGCAGTCACCATCTGCAGTGATTTTTGAGCCCCCCAAAATGAAGTCTCTCACTGTTTAAATTGTTTCTCCATCTATTTGCCATGAAGTGATGGGACTGGATGCCATGTTCTTAGTTTTCTGAATATTGAATTTTAAGCCAACTTTTTCACTTTCCTCTTTCCTCCTTAGTTTTTCTTCACTTTCTCCCATAAGGGTGGTGTCATCTGCATATCTGAGATTATTGGTATTTCTTCCAGCAATCTTGATTCCAGCTTGTGCTTCATCCAGTCTGTCATTTCTCATGATGTATTGTACATAGAAGTTAAATAATCAGGGTGACAATATACAGCCATGACATAATTCTTTCCCAATTTGGAACCAGTCTGTTGTTTCATGTCCTGTTCTAAATGTTGCTTCGTGACCTGCATACAGATTTCTTAGGAGTCACATTAACTGTTATAAATATGTTAAAACAAAGAGAGAGAAGACAGCATATATATGAATCACTGTTTAGTGAGTTTAGTGCTAGAGATGACTCTTGAGAGACCCTTGGTCAGAAAAGAGATCAAACCAGTCAATCCTAAAGGAAATCATCAATCCTGAATATTCATTGCAAGTACTGATGCTGAAGCTGAAGTTCCAATACTTTGGCCACCTGATAAAGGGAGCTTACTCACTGGAAAAGATCCTGATGCTGGGAAAGACTGATAACAGGAGAAGAAGGGAGTGACAGTTAGATGGTTGGATGGCATCATCAATTCAATCGACATGAATTTGAGCAAACTCTGGTAGATGGTGAGGGACAGGGAAGTCTGGTGTGCTGCAGTCCATGAGGTCGCAAAGAGTTGAACATGACTTAGTGACTGAATGACAACAGCAAACGCTCTCCAAGAGGGAATCACAAATTCACACAATTTCCTTAGAATTTGTTTTTTATACTTGTATCTCAGTTGGTGGAGAATACCATGAAAAAGACAAACTTTTGGATTTGGCCTTTTGCTGTGGAACTTTTCTCTCTAGGAAGGTGAAACTTCTAAGAGAAGTTGAAAAGGATGTTTGGCTTTGAAGATAGTGGTTTAGGTGGTAACCAAAATCTGACTTCTACACATGGGTTATTTGTTTTTGAAGAGGTGCAACTCAGTACAGTACACCAACCTGAACATCAGGACAATATAATTCTAGGTCCTGTTTTTACTGTAGTCTACTCTTTGAACTTAAGGAATTTGCTTCCTCTCCTAAGGCCTCAATTTCTCTATTTATCAAATGACAGAGTTAAAAGAGTGGACTAAAGTATGCCAAGAACCATTCTAACCAAGAATCTACCATCTTTGGTCCAAAAACAGTGCCTCACAGATCTTGATCATTTACAAATATGAAGATGAGTTCTGGGAAAGCCAGAATTTTTTTTCTGAACAGTTTTTGTTTGTGTTTTTGTTACATGAATAGTGAAATAGAATCTCAGAGCTAGAAAAGTATTCAGAGTACAAGAGTTTCCTCTAAAATGACCTGACACAGTGGTGATTTGGCCTTTTTTGGACACACTTAGTGAGAGTCAGCTCATTTTATTGTTGAGCTGATCTGATGGCTGGTATGTTCTTCCTATATTAATCTGAAACCTGTCTCCCTATAACTTCTGCTTATTATTTGTGCCTTTTGTCAGATGAAATACCTAATTTAAACCCCATCTTAACTCTTTACTATATTTGTGAGATTGGGGATGTCTTTTAACATCTCTGAGTTTCTATTTCATCATCTGATGTTGGATATTTTAATTACTATACCCCATGACACTAAGATTAGTGAGATAGTGCTTATGGGTTGTCTGTTCTAGGCTCTAATTGGGAAAGACTTTGCAGAGTACTGGGTATTTGAGAAATATCATGAAGAATGGACAGGAATTTCTATAGAGAAGAATGGAATAGGAAGGAGACAGGTAGATGACAAGTAGGTCATTTGGGGCAGAAAAAATAGTAAAAAGCAAAAAACATGAGGCATAAAAATAAATTCCAAAGTTCTCTAGTGGTCAGTTTTGGTTAGAACTTTCAGTGCCTAAGGCCGAGAGTAGAAAGTGATAGGAGATGATCCGGGAAAAATAAACTACAGGCAGACTGTGAAGGATATGTACACCATGCCACATTCAAATATTATGCTGCTTCTGGAGGTTACTGGGTTTAAAGTAAATCTTAAAGAGTGGAGAGCTGAGACAATACTTAAATCCATGTCTTCTGAGACTATGTCTTAGAACACCATAACTTTTTGGACATTAAAAAATCATCCATTTATTGTTATAGAATTAGATGTAACAAATCGCTCCCTTCTAGTACTATGCACCAGAATCCAAGAAGAACTCTGACCCAGTTCCTGAGGCCTTACAACAGGAGAAATCACTGTGCTGTTTTGTCAGTAAAGCAAGTGCATTTGTTTTCTAGGAGACTAGGCTTATAACAGGAAACAAACACTAGGGAGAAAGAAAGGACTATTCTGCCCACTTCTCAAGTAGACATGGCTGTACTTTGTATTAGATAGTGCTCTGACTATGTGGGAAACAAGACTTGGGTTCAAATTCTGGCACTGCCAGTTATTAGCTGTGTACGTAATATATTTCTCACTTTTCCCGTGAGCCTTGGTATATTCATCAGTAACATGGGAATTATGGTCATTATCTGCCTATTAAAAAAAAATCATTGTAAAGGGAATTTGGTTGATTGTCAAAGTCCTTTCAAAATCATAAAGGGATATTTTGTTGCTACTATTATCAGGAAATCACCAAAGTGAAAGGATACCAGTACAGATCAGGATTGCCCTAATATGTGCTATCTGTGTGTGTTGTGTTAAGTCGCTTCAGTTGTGTCCAACTCTGTCACCCTACGGACTGTAGCCCTCCATGTTCTTCTGTCCAAGGGATTCTCCAGGCAAGAATACTGGAGTGAATTGCCCTGCCCTCCTCCAGGACACCTTCCCAATCCTGCATCCCTTTAAGTGTCCTGCACTAGCAAGAGGGTCTTTACCACTAGTGCCACCTAGGCTGGCTCAGTTCAGTTCAGTTCAGTCATTCAGTCATGTCTGAATCTTTGCCACCCCATGAACTGCAACACTCCAGGCCTCCCTGTCCCTCACCAACTCCCGGAGTTTACTCAAACTCATGTCCATTGAGTCCGTGATGCCATCCAACCACCTCATCCTCTGTCATCCCCTTCTCCTCCTGCCTTCAATCTTTCCCAGCATCAGGGTCTTTTCAGATGAGTCAGCTCTTCACATCAGGTGGCCAAAGGGTTGAAGTTTCAGCTTTAGCATCAGTCCTTCCAATGAATATTCAAGACTGATTTCCTTTAGAATGGACTGATTGGATCTCTTTGCAGTACAAGGGACTCTCAAGAGTCTTCTCCAACACCACAGTTCGAAAGCATCAATTCTTCAGCTCTCAGCTTTCTTTATAATCCAACTCTCACATCCATAAATGACTACTGGAAAAATCATAGCCTTGACTAGATGAAACTTTGTTGGCAAAGTAATATCTCTGCTTTTCAATATGCTGTCTAGGTTGGTCATAACTTTTCTTGCAAGGAGTAAACAACTTTTAATTTAATGGCTGCAGTTACCATCTGCAATGGTTTTTAAGCCCCAAATACTAAAGTCTGTCACTCTTTCCACTGTTTCCCCATTTGTTTGCCATGAAGTAATGGGTCCAGATCCCAAGATCTTAGTTTTCTGAATGTTGAGTTTTAAGCCAACTTTTTCANTTTAATGGCTGCAGTTACCATCTGCAATGGTTTTTAAGCCCCAAATACTAAAGTCTGTCACTCTTTCCACTGTTTCCCCATTTGTTTGCCATGAAGTAATGGGTCCAGATCCCAAGATCTTAGTTTTCTGAATGTTGAGTTTTAAGCCAACTTTTTCACTCTCCTCTTTCATTTTCGTCAAGGGCCTCTTTAGTTCTTCCCTTTCTGCCATAAGGGTGGTGTCATCTGTATATTTGAGGTTATTGATATTTATCCCAGAAATCTTGATTCCAGCTTTTGCTTCATCCAGCTCTGCATTTCTCATGATGTACTTTGCATAGAAGTTAAATAAGCACGGTGACATATACAGCCTTGATGTACTTCTTTCCCTATTTGGAACCAGTCTGTTTTTCCATGTCCAGTTCTAACTGTTGCTTCCTGACCTGCATACAGATTTATCAAGAGGCAGGTCAGGTGGTCTGGTATTCCCATCTCTTTCAGAATTTTCCACAGTTTGTTGTGATCCACACAGTCAAAGGCTTTGGCACAGTCAGTAAAGCAAATGTAGATGTTTTTCTACTCTCTCACTTTTTTGATGATCCAGCGGATGTTGGCAATTTGATCTCTGATTCATCTGCTTCTCTAAATCCAAGCTGAACATCTGCATGTTTACAGTTCATTTACTGTTGAATCCTGGCTTGGAGAATTGTGACCATTACTTTGCTAGCATGTGAGATGAGTACAATTGTGCNTTTGATGATCCAGCGGATGTTGGCAATTTGATCTCTGATTCATCTGCTTCTCTAAATCCAAGCTGAACATCTGCATGTTTACAGTTCATTTACTGTTGAATCCTGGCTTGGAGAATTGTGACCATTACTTTGCTAGCATGTGAGATGAATACAATTGTGCAGTAGTTTGTGCATTATTTGGCATTGCCTTCCTTTGGGATTGGAATGAAAACTGACCTTTTCTAGTCCTGTGGCCATTGCTGAGTTTTCCAAATTTTCTAGCATACTGAATGCACTTTCGCAGCATCATCTTTTATGATTTGACATAGCTCAGCTGGAAATCCATCACTTCCACTAGATTTGTTTGCAGTGATTCTTCCTAAGGCCCACCTGACATTGCATTTCAGGGTGTCTGGCTCTAGGTGAGTGATCATAGTGTGGTGATTATCTGGAATGTGAAGATCTTTTTTATATAGTTCTTCTGTGTATTCTTAACACCACCTCTTAATATCTTCTGCTTCTGTTAGGTCCATATCTGTCCTTTATTGAGCCCATCTTTGCATGAAATGTTCCCTTCAGTTCAGTTCAGTTCACTCAGTCGTGTCCAACTCTTTGCAATCCCATGAATTGCAGCACACCAGGCCTCCCTCTCCTTCACCCTTGGTATCTCTAATTTTCTTGAAGAGAGTTTTAGTCTTTCCCATTCTATTGTTTTCCTCTATTTCTTTGCACTGATCACTGAGGAAGGCTTTCTTCTCTCNTCCCTCTCCTTCACCCTTGGTATCTCTAATTTTCTTGAAGAGAGTTTTAGTCTTTCCCATTCTATTGTTTTCCTCTATTTCTTTGCACTGATCACTGAGGAAGGCTTTCTTCTCTCTCCTTGCTATTCTTTGAAACTCTGCATTCAAATGGATATGTCTTTCCTTTTCTCCTTTGCTTTTCACTTCTCCTATTTTCACAGCTATTTACAAGGCTTTCTCAGACAGCCATTTTGCCTTTTTGCATTTCTTTTTGTTGGGAATGGTCTTGATCCCTGCCTCCTGTACACTGTCATGAACCTCCATCCAATGATCTCCAGGCACTCTGTCTATCAGATCTAATCCCTTGAATCTATTTCTCACTTCTACCATACAGTCGTAAGGGATTTGATTTAGGTCATATCTGAATGATCTAGTGGTTTCCCCTACTTTCTTCAATTTAAGTCTGGGCTGTCTAGACTTAGGGTAAAATCAGTGAGATTTGTCCATATTGGCTGTGAGTTTTCATCCCTGTCATTTTCCCTTTTTGGTTTTCCTCTAACTCCCTTCTTTTGACTGAAAAGCATGTCTTTTTCTCTTCCCATCCTTCCCATATGTTCTCAGGATAAGCTCTACTGATATGTCATTGATACCAAGTTCTGAAGGTCATAATAAGATATTTTGTCCTTCATAAAGTTTCCTGTTGAAGCCTCATCTTTTATCCAAAAGGAAATAGCATCATTTATTCATTCAGAAATTACTTGTTAAATACCCAAAGTATGTTTTCAGTTCAGTTCAGTTCAGTTCAGTTGCTCAGTTGTGTCCGACTCTTTGTGACCCCATGAATGGCAGCATGCCAGGCCTCCCTGTCCATCANATGACCTAACAACTCAACAGCAACATTTTTAATGTCATAACATTTATCAAGAATTTTCCTTATTTTTTCTAAATTTTGGATCACAGTAAGGCATTTTAAAAAACCATTTTATAGATAATAAAGGAATTCACTCATATTTTAATGCTTGTACAATTTTATTTTAGCCTTTAGATATCTGATATTTAAAAAAAATTCATGGTCTACAGTATGTTTAATATACAGAACTTTATTATTGGTTAGTTCTAATTAAAAAAAAACTCTATTATTTCTCCTTTGATCAATGAGCTACTTAAGGTAGTTTGGATCATATTGCTTCTTTGGTATTTTCTGGGCCTTGCTTTATGGATTAGGTGTCCATTTTTCTAAATGTACAATATATGCCTAAGTTATTCTCCATTTGTTTCTCATAGAGTTCTGCTTATGGCCACTGTGTAAAGTATGTTCACATTTTGTAGTTCAGATTTTCTCTATCTTATTATTTTGTCTGCTTGACTTGCCGGAAACAGAGTTATGTTGAAATCTTCTATGTTGTTGAGTTTGTCTACTTCAACCTGTAGTTCTGGACACTTTTATTTACATATTGTAAGAATGTATTACCATGTACAGGAATTAGCATTTAAATATCTTCTTAAAGGGGGCTTCCCTGGTAGCTCAACTGGTAAAGAATCCACCTGCAATGTGGGAGACCTGAGTTCAATCCCTGGGGTGGGATGTTCCCCTGGAGGAGGGCAAGGCAACCCACTCCAGTATTCTTGCCTGGAGAATCCCATGGACAGAAGAGCCTGGCGGGCTACAATCCATGGAGTCACACAGAGTTGGACATGACTGAGTGACTAAGCACAGCAGAGCCCAGCATCTTCTTAGAGAACTGATGCTTTTCTTCATATAAATATATATTTCAGTTCAATTCAGTTCAGTTGCTCAGTCATGTCTGATTCTTTGTGACCCCATGAACTGCAATACGCCAGGCCTCCCTGTCCATCACCAACTCCTGGAGTCCACCCAAATCCATGTCCATTGAGTAGGTGATGCCATCCAACCATCTCATCCTCTGTCGTCCCCTTCTCATCCTGCCCTCAATCTTTCCCAGCATNTACTCACTTTTATTTCCTTTACTTTAGGAGAGAAGTTGAAGAAAACATTTATTGCTGGGACTTATGTCAAAGAGTGTTCTGCCTATGTTATCCACTAGTGGTTTTATAGTATCCAGTCTTACATTTAGATCAGTAATCCAGTTTATTTTGCATATGGTATTAAAAAATGTTGTAATTTTATTCTTTTACATATAGCTATCCAATTTTCCAAGTACCATTTATTGAAAAGACTGTCTTTTCTCAAATGTATATTCTTGTCTCTTGTATCATAGAATAATTGACTGTAAGTATGTGGGTTTATTTCTGGGATCTCTATCCTGTTCAGTTGCTCTGTGCATCTATTTTCGTGCCAGTACAATACTGTCTTAATTATTTGTTCTTTGTAGTATAGATTGGGGTAGCCTCAGTAGAAAACAATATGGAGGTTTCTCAAAAAACTAAAAATAGAAGTACCAGGTCAAAGTGTTAGTCACTCAGCCTTGTCTGAGTCTTTGTGACCCCATGGACTGTAGCCCGCCAGGCTTCTCTGCTATGGAAATTCTCCAGGCAAGAATACTGGAGTGGGTAGTCATTCTCTTCTCCGAGATCTTCCTGACTCAGGAATCAAACCCAGGTCTCCTGCACTGCCAGTGAATTCTTTACCATCTGAGCCATCAGGGAGGCCCCAGAACTACCTTAAGACCTAGCAATTCCACCCCTGGGTATATATCTGAAAAAAGACAAAAACACTAATTCAAAAGTACACAGATACTCCATTGTTCACAGCAGCATTATTTACAATTTCCAAGATATGGACTGAACCTAAGTGTTCATCAACAAATAAATGGACAAAGAAGATATGGTATATATACACAATTGAATACTACTCAGCCATAAAAATATAGAAATTTTGTCATTTGCAGCAACATGGATGAACTTGGTGGGCATTATGCTAAAGTGAAATAAGTCAGACAAAGAAAGATAAATGCTGTATAATATCACTTATATGTGGGATCTAAGAAACATACCCAACTAGTGAATATAACATAAAAAAAGCAGACTCACGGAGAGCAAACGAGTGTCTGCCATTGTGGAGAGGCACAGTACAGGGGAGGGGTAGTGGGAGGCATAAACTCCTGAGTGTAAGATAGGCTCAAGGATGTATTGTACAACACAGGGAATGTAGCCAATATTTTATAATAATTATAAATTGAAAGTAACCTTTAACATTTTTATAAAAAATAAGAAGTGAGACAACCTTAGCCTTCTTACTTCCAACTTTCTTTGAATGTCATCTATGGGAAACTGTCAAGCTATTTATCTTCCCTGACTCTGTTTTCATGGCAAGATGCATTAAGTCATAATGTGTGTTTAAGCATATGGCTCAATTCCTGGTGCATGGTAGGTGCTCCACAAATGTTAGTTCTTTCTTCTTTCTCTCCGTCATATCTTCTCTTTTTGTGTATGTGTATCCATGTTGGTCCTGAAAACAAAGAAGTTGTCACTAGCAAGGTTGAAATATATTTATTCCAAGAGCAATTTTGCAGATGGTCTAAAGCAGAGGATTTGCAAAAGGGTATTTGTTTTTCATTATGATTTCTCACATTCTTTCCAGTTTACAGAGCACATTTACACGCATCATCTTAATTAACTCTCACAAAAAAACTGTGTAATCAATCTGAAGCTTATTATCTTCCGTTAGGTGAGGAAACTGAAGCTTTCAGAGACTTAGTAACTTTCTAAGAACATATAGACAATAAAGGGCTTCCCTGATGGTTTAGTGGTAGAGTTCGCCTGCAATGTGGGAGACTTGGGTTCGATCCCTGGGTTGGGAAGATCCCCTGGGGAAGGAAATGACAACCCTCTTCAGTATTCTTGTCTGGACAATTCCATGGACAGAGGGGTCTGGCGCGCTACAGTCCATAGGGCCACAAAGAGTCTGACATGACTGAAGTGACTGAGCACAAGCATACAGACAATCAGACTTGGCTCTTGGTTTTTATTATGCAATCTTTCATTTGTCTTTCTGTCTCAGACTGAATCTTGAGCTTAAAATATTCTACCCAACTTTCCCATTTTCCTGGCTACAGGCCTGTTTTTAAGAACATAGGGTACTGTTGCAACTTCCTTTATCTTCCCTCTGTGATGCATGAAATTGATGCTGTCTTTAACTTCCCTGGTGGCTCAGATGGTAAAGCGTCTGCCTACAATGCGGGAAATCCAGGTTCAATCCCTGGGTTGGGAAGATCCCCTGGAGAAGGAAATAGCAACCCACTCCGGTACTCTTGCCTGGAAAAATCCCATGGATGGAGAAGTGTGGTAGGCTACAGTCCATGGGGTTGCAAAGAGTCAGACATGACTGAGCCACTTCACTTTCCTTTCCTTTGTGGATTCAGAAGTCCAGAGAGTTGGCTGTTTTGGGAACAGAACTTGTAGCTTATTCCTGTTGCCTTAATTCTGACCATCATCGTTATGTAGACTATTGAAATAGGCCTCCTTCTACTTCTTGACTCCTTAATGTTGACAGAGCCATACTCTTGAGGACATTCTTAAACACTGCAAAGCTCAACTCTGTTCAGATCCTTCCTCTGCTGTGCTTAGTCACTCAGTTGTGTCCAACTCTTTGTGGCTCCATGGACTGTAGCCCACCAGGCTCTTCTGTTCATGGGGATTCTTAAAACAAAATAAATATCATTTCCCCATATCCTACAAAACTGAGGTCTGAACAACTTGTTCTATGTCAAGGCTCCTCAGCTTCCATCATGTCTTAATAAGCATCTTACCTTTTAGTAATACTTGTCTTGCCTTAAGAACATTAAATATGTTTTTCCTTCCTTCTAAAATTTCTTCTTCCTTCTTCTCCCTCAGAGAATTTGGTGTCTTTCAAAACCTGGGTAGNTCATGTCTTAATAAGCATCTTACCTTTTAGTAATACTTGTCTTGCCTTAAGAACATTAAATATGTTTTTCCTTCCTTCTAAAATTTCTTCTTCCTTCTTCTCCCTCAGAGAATTTGGTGTCTTTCAAAACCTGGGTAGGATTAGATGACACTCAATTAAACCATCATGGAATTCCTCTCTATGCACTTCTGTAACACATCTTACACTATACACTATTTACTCATTTTTTAAAGCCTGTATGCCTTCAGTGAAGGGTCACTTGCTTATCCTCTCTGTATTCCTATTGCTATCTTTAGTACCTGACAGTTTTTCATCAGTAAGTATAATACCTATAGATTTTCTGTAGATATTTGTTATTGAGTTAAATTCATTCTACTTTATTCATATTTTTCTGAGTGCTTTTGTTATGAATGGGTGTTGAATTTTGTCAGATAATTTTTTTGCATCAATAGATATAATCATGTAACTTTTTAAACTTATTAATATGGTGAATTACATTGATCAGCTTTTGAATATCGAGTCAAAAGGATATTTATTCAATATCCTTGAATAAATTCCACTTGCTCTATCATATAACCAAATTGTTTTTACATATTGCTGAATTCTTTGCTAATATTTTAATGGAGTTTTGCATCTCTATAGATTAGGGATATTGGTTTGTAGTTTGTATTTTTGTATTGTGTTTTCTTTATTTTGATATCAGGTTAGAATAGTACCTTTATAGAGTGAATTAAAAAGTGCTCCCTCATTTTCAATTTTTTAAGAGATTGTTTAAAGTTGGTATTAATATTAAATTTTATTTAAGCATTTGATAGAGTTCTCCAATAAAGTCATTTAGGCCGGGATGTTTTTTAAAGGAATTTTTAAATTATAAATTAAATTCCTTAATAGTTATAGTTGGGGAAATAAATAGCAACCCACTTCAGTATTCTTGCCTGGAGAATCCCATGGACAGAGGAGTCTGGTGGGCTACAGTCCATGGGGTGGCAAAGAGTCAGACATGACTGAGCAACTTCACTTTAATAGGGCTGTTCAAGGTATCTGTTTCATGCTGTGTAAGTTGTAGTAATTTGTGTTTGTCAAACAACTGATCCATTTCAGCTAACTTTTCAAATTTATGTCTGTAGAGTTGTTCATAATATTTTCTATTTTCCATTTGATATCTTTATTTCTTTGTCAATCTTGGGAAAGGTTGGTCGATATTATTGATTTTTCTGAAGAACCAGCTCTTTGTCTCATTAATATTCTCTATAATTTTTTTATGTTTTAGTGTCATTTATTTATTCTTATTTCTTTACTTTTTCTTGTTTTGATATAAAATTTTGCTTATTTTCTAATTCATGAGGTCATAGCTTAAGTTATTGACCTGAATCTTTCCCTCTTTTCTAATGTGTGTAGTGTTATAAAATTTCCTTTCAACATTGCTTTAGCTATGTCTCACAAATTTTGATAAGGTCTATTTTCATTTCATTCAGTGAAATGTATTTTTTAAAAGTTTCTCTTGAGATTTTCTTTTAGTCCTATAGATTATTTATACATTTCTTATTTAGCTTTTAATTTATTTGGAGATTTTCCTGTTATCTTTCTATTTGTTACTTCTAGTTTAGTTCCATTTTGGTTGAAGAAGAACACAGTATGATTCCAGTTCCTTTCAATTTGATAAAATCTGTTTTATAGGCCAGTAGATGGTCTATCTTTGTATATCTTTGTACACACTACATAATGGTATTTATTCTACTGTTATCTGATAGAGTGTTCTATAAATGGCCATTTGGAGTTCTGTTGATTGCTGACATTCTGTGTTGATTTTCTATCATTGTTGTATTTTTGAAATATCCAACTGTAATTGTGGATACTTCTATTTCTCCTTCCAATTCTACTTTTTGTTCTATCCTATTTCTTCTTTCAACTTTTGCTTTGCTTATTGAAGATTTTTTAGTTGGTACATGAACATTTATATTTATATTACCCTGCCCCCTTGGTAGATTGACCCCTTAACATTGTATGATAATGTTCTCCGTCTCTGGCAATTTTCTTTGCCCTGAATTGTACTTTAGCTGAAATTGATAGAGCTACTCTTGATTCCTTTAAATTACTATTTGGATTATATATATGTATATTTTTTATTTTCTTCAGCCTGCCCATATTGTTATATTCAGAATTTCTCATAGATATTGTATGGTTAGGTCATGTTTCCTAATCCACTCTGCCAGTCTCTGTCTCCACAGAGTTACTGACACCATACCAGTTTAGAGGAGGGTGGACTACTCGGTGTGGCAGTTAGTAAGAGCCCATGCTTCTATCTTCCACTGTCTCAACTGAAACCACTGTTGGTAAGTGGATAAAAGGCTCATTACTGCTAAGAAATATTGAAAATATCAACTCCTGACTGAGCCTTCTATGATACTAGTCTTGAAGTGGAGTTAGAATACCTTGCTAAACTTGGAGAAGATGGAAATCTAGGCTTCTTACTCTGCCTCTGTTGGCATAGGTAGAGTAGGTCCACAATTTTTTCTGTAGTGTTTGGCTATAGCAGAGCATTTACTTTCTAAAAGTTTTTTGAGTGGTTAGGCTGCCTTTTTCCTAGTCCTCTGTCTAGAGAGAAGAGGTTTCTGTTGGGATTTCTTCATTTGCATTTATTGTCCTTTTGGGGGTTTTGGCTTCTCTAGCACATATTCTGGCACATATGAGGCAATAAGAAAGGCAATGGCATCCACCCCCTTGTCGTTCTCTGAGTCCTGTCAACCTTCTGCTTTCCCCACTTAAGAATGTTCTTAAATTTTTCTATGTGTAATGTCAAGTATTATTAATTATATTTAGCAGAAGAATTAAAGAAACATGTGAAACTCATCTTCCTAGAAGCAAAAGTTCAGATTTTTTTTAAGGCTTTTGAATGTTTGAACAAGAACAAGATTGAAAATAAAGAGATGTATCAAAGATTCTGCATGGAGGAAAAAAAAAAAGCTGGGTGACACTAAAAAAGATTCTGAAAAATGTGCCAAATAGTGCAAATGCAGTTGTGGAGATGCTCACAGGGACCAAAAATTGTTTAAACACAAGATAGCTTATTACATTTAAAAACTAGACATAGCTCTGAGGTTCCTAGCTACCAAGACAGAAGTAATATAATAACATTTCTCTCATGTATTTAACAGGGAAAAACAGATCTGTTAAATGAGAAAGAAGTTTTCCCTAGCCCCACATTCTAGGAGGGATTTTTACTGTGTATTCCTTGCAAAAGAGAATTGTTTAAATTCATGGGTGGATATCTATAAACTAGTATTTTGCAAAGATATTAGAATGTTTTTGATAGGTAAGCATTTTTTATACTGTCTATAGAAACTGAAGGCATAGCCTATATTTGGTCATGATACTTCTAATAGTAGTTAAACTAATAAAATGCAAATATATTGTTTTGGGGTACTTATTGTGTAGGGAGTCAGAAGATTGGACAGCAAATTAGTTCGTCTTGTTGTCTTTTTCAAATACTGGATATCTTGGTTTTTTGTCATTAGTGTTTGGCAAGGTTGAATTGCCAGAAATTTTCAAGTTAGTCTCTTTGATTAGTGCATGAAGTGAGTATAATCTGATATGTTATCTCATGAATATCCATAGTACATGTTTGATAAAGGAATTATTATAATACTGATATATTTAGAACGTAATTTTCAGGTTAAATAAATGCTTTCCAGAAAAAAAAAAAATGTTTTTTTCTATAGAGAATGTTATGGATGAAGTGTATTGGAAGAAAAATAACACTATAGAATACCTGCTATGAATGAGATATTGTTCTATACAGTCTATGTATATTACTTTTAACTTATAAAATAACTGTATGAAGTAACTTTTATTATTCCCATTTTATAGATAGAAAGATGAGACTGACCGACCAGGGGAAGTTAAATCCTTTGCTCAAGGACATATAGCTAGGATTGTCAGACTAGGGATTCTATATTCAATCTGTCTGCTTTTCTTCCCCTTATATAAATCATATGTTTCAGACAGTCTGCTTTATTGAAGGTGAAATGGAAAGAGAAAACGAATGTGAAATATTTGATAAGAAGGAAGTGAATGGATGTGAGAACACAAATCAATGAGTTCAGCTTCTCAAAGGCAGTTTAAATGGAAATTATGACAAAGGAATTTGCAAGAGCTGGTTCAATGGTAACTTAATCTTTCTGTGAATTTAATTTTTACAACTTATGTTTGGTTTAGCAAGAATCATCAATTATTTGTAGTACTTAGAGATTTATGAGATGTCAGCGTTTGGGCACTTTCTGTGTAAGTGTATATTGCCAACATATATATGTATATGTGTGCTCTGAAATTATTACTTTGATATGGATTAGTTAAAATATAGATCCCTTGTAAGCTCAAAGGCCATCTGGGTTGGTGTAGTCTCTTATTTGATCAGTAGGGACCTCATACCATGAGAGATTAAGTGACTTGACTAAGGTTTCATAGTGACTAGCTGTAAAACTGCAACTGGAGCTCAATCTCTCTGAATCCCAGTCCAGTACTCCCTATTAAAACAGTCTAACAACTTTGAGAATAAGTCTATTTGTCTCAAGATAAGACTGCCTAATTTTACATGTTATTTAAAATGTCCAATTCCTTATTCTTATTAGCTTAATATTTTTCAGTGCTATAATTCAATCATTGTGCTTGAAATTATGGCCTTAGAAAATACAATTGAAAAGTACCAATTGCCTTACCTAGAAGGACCTTATACAGTAAAAAAAGTCCACTCAATAGTGAGCTCCTAGGGAAAAGGAATATATCTCAGTTATTTTCTAATTTTCAGCCCTTGGCTTAGGGCCCAGTTGAATTTTGGTTGAATGGGTGAATGAATGAAATTCAAAGAACACTATCCAGTATTAGAATTGAAAAAAAACCTTTAAAAAATCATCTAGTCCAATACCTTTACTTTAAATATGAGAAAACAGAAAAAAGACAGTATATGGCTTAATGTCATACAAGCTAAAAATATTATGCAGTTATACATATTATTACCATAAAAACTGTCCCCTTTCAGGCCATATTCAGATTTCATAATCTTGCATTGCACAATGCCAGGTGGTACTGCGCATCTTACAGTTGATGTGAATGGTACTCTCATAGATGTGTAGCTGTACATAGTGGCTCAGTACCTGAGATAGGTGTTATTGCTTCTACTTTACAGATAAGGGAACAAGCCTAAAGAGGAAGTGACTTATCCAAGATCAGATGAATTGTATATAGCAGAACCAGTATTATATCCCTGTTTTTTATAATTCTGTACTTTCTTTCTTACAGCACTCCAGTCTGAGATATGTCTTTTAATCTCCCATGCCTTATCCTATAACACATTCTAGACAACATTTAAAGCAGAAACCCACACACACTGTTTATAGATCTATTTCTGAATCTGTCTTCATGGTTTTCAACCCTTTTCCCACTTTTCTATTTCTAGTTTTGCCTTTTCTCTATGGCTCATGCTATCTTTCCAACTACAACCTTGGCTTGCCTTCATCTTAGGTTTTCTTATACTTTTGGCTGTGTTCACAATTCAGCCTCATTCTCTGTCACCTCCTACCTTAGTTTGCTTTCACTCCAGCA
Organism: Neotragus pygmaeus; assembly: GCA_006410875.1. NCBI lineage: Eukaryota > Metazoa > Chordata > Mammalia > Artiodactyla > Bovidae > Neotragus > Neotragus pygmaeus. The sequence continues at coordinate 47,777 of SJYV01008931.1, read as the reverse complement.
AATGCCTTCACTGTCATGATGGGCTTTAGACATGATGTCATTTTATTTCTAATGTAAAACTTAACAGAATGTCCCTTGTATATGCTCCTACCTTTTCTGACTTTCCTCTTCAAGCCCTCCCTGAGAATCATCTTGCCACCTTGCACAATTTCATTCCCTGCATGCTGTCTCTGGGTGATTCATCTCTTCCCGTTACACAGGCGGGCACACCAACACCTACACACGCAGGTGAATCTGCTCCAATGATGTATTTTAATTTCAGACTTAGTCAGAAGTAATTAAGCCTTTCCGTAATGGGGATTGGCACCGAGTTTTAAAAATTCATGTTGTTTCATACATCCCAGGCGTGGTTTGTGTCATCCTCACTTGCAAAGTAAGAAGGAGCCCCTAGTGTAGTTAGATTAATTAATAGAAAGAGAATAAACTTAATGGAGCCAGGAAAGTGCAAAAAATGGTACTTTTGCCCTATATCTCATTCAGATGCAATGGCCATCCTGGGATTGCGGCAGGGGATGGCAATTGCATTTTAATTACAGAACTGATGGTTTCGGTGCTACACCAGATGGAAGGGCCTTTTTAGAGAATCCCACTCACCACCTCTGTCAATTTTTTAAAAATCTGATGCTGGTTAACAAAACCAGACAGGAGACAAAAGTGATGAGGTTGTGTTCTGATCCCATGGATTTTATTCCCTATTCTTTTGCTTGACTTGTTAGTTCAGTCAGATCTTGACTCCTGTGAAAAAGATGCTCCTTCAGGCACTTTAACAAATGAAAGGGAAAGGATGAGATTGGAGGAAAGGAAAGATTCTTATTCCTCTTCCTGTTATCATCCTGGTGGTTACTTTATTGCCTATAATTTTCCATTATATCACTCAATCATGATAATTCAGTAACAGAGGTATTATTATCCCCTTTTTAGTGAGATTTAAAAAAATGGAGATAGGACACTTAGCTTTTACAGTTTTAGCAATGCAAATCTAGCAATGTGAATCAGTGAGTTACTAGTATTAAGGCAATAGTAAAGTAAAATATTTATTTGTTGTTAAACTGTTCAAAAATACAAAGTTATGGATCTAGAAGCCTTCCAACACCTCATCTCATTTGATGGAAAAGAAAACTAATATTCAAATGGTGTAATGGAGGGCAGTGTGGGATATTTGAGAAAGCAAGGGCTTTGTAACTAGCATTGGAAACGTTTTACGTTTGTATTTATGTGTTTGGACTCAGGGAACAAGTCCAAACTTCACTTTACCCATTGTAAGATGCAAGACTGGACTGGTATAAAGTGAAACCCCTCCAGCCTTAGATCCTGTTCATCCCAGAGCCCAGACTTCTCTACATGTAGGCTAGAAATCTTCTTTTTATTTTTATTTTTTATACTTCTTGTGGGTGGTAGTGGCTCATTTTGGGGAATCCAAGTTCTTAAAAATGATTCTTAACAGCATAGACTGGAAATATGAGTCCTGAATTGTAATTAATGGAGGGTAAATTTTTGAGGAATTTTTAGAATTTTTTCACACAGGAAAAAAATAGCTAGAACTTTCTGGGAAGCCACAATTTACCTAGAAATTACAATAATTCAAATGTGAATCTGGGACTGATGTGAAATTTTCATTCTAAGGCACACCATGCTACTCTACCAAATGTCTTGCCAAACCCTGCAACAAGGTTCTGAAATAAAGAGATGAATCATTGGAAATCAGTTCTAGTATCTTGTGCCTTCATCTTAACCATTTGACTGAGTGGTGTTTATCCCTCAAAATCTCCCCCTTTGACTTTTTCTCCTTCAAAGAAGAATCATTTGTTATCTTCTCACTGTAATTAGATGATTTGAGGGGGGTAAACATCAGACCTTCACAGCTGTCAAGGCCTTGATTTATAGGAAAATTATTTGCTCTAATTATACAGAATGATTCATAGCTTATGCAAATGTGTGACTTATTACTAGACCACATCTTTTATAGGTAGGCTCCTTTCTCTTTAGTTTTTAGTAAAGTACTTCCTAAGAATAGTAATATTATCTAGATCAAGCTACTGGATTCCTTTCATCCTTCTCCTGACAGCTTATAATAATACTGGCATGCATTCATTCGACAAAAAGTCATTGAGCAATCTCTGTGAACAAAACACTAGGAATATAGAAATGATGGTCATTTTTGCTGATACAGAGGACATGGGAGAAGGGCATGCTCTGCAGCATTTTAACATCCCTTATCTCAGGTGAGCCTCACAGCAGCCTTACAAGATAGGTAAAGTAACTCGTATTATGAAAGCTTTATAGATGAGAAGATAGGCTCAAAGATGGCGAGTGATCTACCCAAAGTCATTCACTTAGCTATGGTAGTTACAGAACCTGCTGGAATAATCCACAATTTCTGGCAACCAATGTCAGCCTGCATACACTCACATGTGTGTGTGTTTGGATATATCTGTGGCAGTGGGATTGGGCATGGAATCAGGGCCGAGGATTATTTTTCCACGTGTAAAAGGATGGGAAAGGTATTAAATTTTCTCAAAATGGTTCCACATCTAATCTTCCCGACACAGACCCTTACACTCCACTTAAGGCATTGAAGTCTGATATTTTAAGTGTTCTTTGGGAGGGATGCATATCTTAATCTATTACTTATTATTCATTCTTTCAGTCTTTTGTTCTGTCATATAGTAAGCCTTACTAGAAATTTTCCAGTGTCTGATCTTGAAGTAGTAGCCAGGTAGGTGAAGAGTGAAAAGTGACATTTGTGGGATGTGATAAAAACATCAGTTGGGCATGATGTGTCTCTCTGTGGAACCCACTGGCCATCTTCAATATTTCCACTTATTGACATGCTAAACTTTCTATGTTCAAGCTTCTGAGAATCACACATAGGAAAATGATATTTTTATATTTCTGGATTGGGTATCAACTCCAAGCCTCCTTTCTTTCTTCCTCTGCTGGTGTATACTTGTGTTATCTTACTAGACATTTAGTTCTTTGAAATCAGAAATGTATTCCATCTCTGTTTCTTCACTGCCTGATACATAGTAAGTTCTCAATAAATGAAAGATTTGGGAATGACAGAATGAGCTAATGCATTGTTAAAGTTGCCTTTGCTTCTTTCTCTTAATACTTCCTCTGTTCTAGCCTCAACTTAATTCCTCTTTGTGCTCCAGAGTCAAAGAAAGTGCACTCGGAATCTCTTCTTCAATCTAAAAAATATCAAAAAGTCTTCCACTGTTATTTTTAAACCCTGCCAAAGGTCTCCCTATTCTCACCCTGTAACTTTCTGAGCTCTAAAGAAAGAATATAAAGGCGTATATTAATGTGAACATAGTGTAGCCTTGGATAAGTCACTTAGCTCCCTGAGATTCAGTTTCTTTCTCTGCGAAATAGTAACAACCTCTACTTCTTGAGTTGTCTTTGTAAGCAAATGAAAGCCTGTGTTGCCAACTTCTATTTAAAATTTAGCCTAGGAAACAGCTCCTGCAAGGAGTTTTATCTGACCCAGCTGCTTTCTCATTTTTTCAGTTGCCTGGTTTCCCTCTGTTTGTTACTTATATTTGTTCTCTGATTTAATTTGCCTTTCTCCTCTAATATACAGTGGAATTTTAGGCTATCTCTTACTAATCTTTATGTTCAGTAATATTCATCCAACATATGTTTATTGAGCACCTGTTATGTGTCAGGCACTATGCCAGATGTTGAGAGTTCAGCAAGCAGTAAGACCAAGGCAGTCTCTGCTCTGAGGAGTTACGGTATTTAGTTTGCATTCAGCACAGAACAGGACTAAGTATTTGTTGGATGAATTAATGAAAAATGAATGAATGCATAAATCAGGTAAACAATTTAGTAACTGTAGAGACCTATTTGAAAGTTAGCTATATATACTCTTAAGTAACTTCAGTTGGGATAAGGATTTGATTCAATGTTTAATATAACTTCCCAGAGTTTTCCTTAAATTGATATGGCATTCCCCATGCTTGTGGTTTGTTTATCATCTGCGAATTAGATTAGACAGAATCCTTTTCCTAGGGTAATCAGTCACCATACCCTTTTCTAACTAATATCTTTCTTTACTGATAACTTTTGACTTTTGGATGAGAAAAAGCCTCATAAAGCAAGNTGGCATTCCCCATGCTTGTGGTTTGTTTATCATCTGCGAATTAGATTAGACAGAATCCTTTTCCTAGGGTAATCAGTCACCATACCCTTTTCTAACTAATATCTTTCTTTACTGATAACTTTTGACTTTTGGATGAGAAAAATCCTCATAAAGCAAGTGAGGAGAACAAATATCTTTTTTTTTTTTTTAATCTTAGAAGTAAAGAAATTTTCTCCGATGATACAATAGTAATAAAGTTAGCTCCATGAAAATCCAGCTGCTGGGTCTCTGATTTTTGTTTGAAAGTTAACATTTCAAATTCATGGTAAAAAATTAGGTTGGTCATATAATTTATATTTCAAACTTGAAATTTTTAATGAAGGAGTACTACTGATAATTATGCTAGGATAACTCTATGCATAAACTAAGACTGTCCTTGGTAAACCAGGATACATATGTTCTCCATAGTAATAGCATAGTACCAAACATGGGCTAAGGATTTGAACCCATGGGCCAAAGTGGGTTCAGTCCTGACTCTGAAATTTAATGTTAGTATAACTTTGGACAAGTTCTTGAGCTCTCTACACTTGTTTATCTATCTATAAAATAAAGTTACTGAATATATCTTCTGTGTATATGGCATTAATTGAGATACATGTAAAGCTGCCTAACACAACCTGACATATAGTAGATACTCAAACAAAATGTTTCCTTTCTTTTTAATTCTCATAGAAGCAGCTCTGACATTAACTCAATGTATGATCTTGGAAAGTGTTTCCCATTTTCTTATCAGTGAAATGGCAGGGTTGAAATACTTGATCTCTCTATAGTCTAGTCATTTTTCCCATTTCAAATAACCTTGTTGCCATAAACCTCATTATCTTGGGAATCTTGATATCTATAGAATATGTTTCATATGCACATGATAAAAAAACAGCCCCCAAATCCTCCAGCAGGCTACCACACCTTTAAGTTCAGAAATTACAATTGTTACATTAGGGGGCCCTTCTCAGCTGTCAGTCACATTCTGTGCTCCTCTCTCAGAACTAATATAGTCAAAGATGATAACTCTTGAATATACAACCTTGTTGCATCACACAAAATAGGATATCCAAGAGTGACAAAAAATAGTCTCTAATACTTTTAATCCAAGCTTTAAGCTATTTGTTGAATGAAGAGCTTGTCAGAACTGATCCATTACCCTCTGAGAATTCTCTTTTCTGTATTAAATAACACAGATTCTTTAAACTGATCCTTCTAAGGATGTGCTGAGAGTGTGTTCCGTAGTCACTGATGGTTCCCTTTGTTGGAATCTACTTAACTGACTTCCATTTCATTTGAAGTGCAGTTATTCTCTTACCAATCTGTCACAAAATCTTATTGATTTTACATCCTTAAATTTGTTGAAATTGTTCCTCTTCCCTGTTTCCTCTGCTCCACAATTCTGTTTAGTTAAAATAAACAGTTATTAACATTTATTAAATGCTACTACTAGGCAGTGAAGACACAAAGATGGAAAAGACAGTCATAGCCTCCAAGGAGCTGTTTCTTAATGTTAGAGCTTGAAATAGCATTTGCATTCATCTAACTGCCTACTTACATAAACAAGGAATTTGAGACTCAGAAAGGGAAAGTGACTGGTATTAAATCACACAGGTTAATAGACTGCAGAGCTAAGTCTAGGATCCAGATTTTTTGACCCTCCACTCAAGAATCATTTCCAATTTACCACTGTAAACTTGACAATGTTAATACCCAGCCCCTTCACTGTATCAATCTGTGATATCATTAATATAGTTAACATTTATGTGATACTTTAGGGTTTACAGTTTTATACCAGTCATCTAATTTAATCCTTATAATACCCCTACAAAAATTTATTATTATTAATCATGCTAATTGAATCTCAGAGAAGTTAGGTAACTTGTCTTGGTGTAAGTCCTAAAACTTAAGACTCCAAATCCATTATTTTTTGGTATACCATACTTCTTTTTGTTGGCACAAATAGGTATTATACTATGACTGACAAGTGCTGGGGAACAGAGATGTTTAAGCCATGAATCCGACTTTTGAAGAGCATAATCTACACAGATCATCCACTGAAATTAGTAGCCATGCTAGGAGCTGTGTACGGGCTTCCTAGAACTGTGACAGCCTCTGAAGATTGTTGTAGATAACCCCCTAATTTAAAAAACTTCAACAATAAAAGCTCTAAGTTACTTATTTCTGATAAGGCAACAAATGAAATTTTTACCAAATTAATCTAAGGTTACTTGGGGAAAATTGGAAGGTAAAATTATTCCATGTTAACATTGGATTTTATCATATATATATAACAAACGTTCACAGCCATTGTGGTCCAATACAGAGAAGTGACTTGGCCAAGGCCTTACAGCAGGAAGTTGACAGGAAAAAAAAAGGTTGAAAATAAATTATAGGAATCATTTAGAATGCAATAACTGACTAAAATGCCTTAAAATTTCAACTCAAGACCGTGGAGGAGCTGCGTACAGAGTAAAATGTGCCTCATTAAGCAGCAGCTTTGAAAGAGCCTCTTGAACCTCTCTAAATGAGAGAAAGCTTACAGTTGCTCAACCATACAGTGACTAGTCTAAAATCCTAATCAGATGCAGCTTTGAAAATGGAAGAGAAGATTTGATGAGGGCTCTGTTGAAATTCTATTTTTAGGTCTGATGTTGAGGGAGTTCCTCTCCAAGCCAAAGGGAGGAATCCTTAGGCTGAGTTTCACAGGCATTCATCACTTTCTGGTACTCAGTGAATCGAGTTCCAAATTAAAGACTAGAAAGATGAGGGTGAATAAAAAGGATGAACTGTTTATTTAAAAGAAAAGCAGGACTTCAGTGTTTGTATCTTTAATTGATTGATGTGTGTTGGAAGAATGATTTATATACACATATGCAACTCTTTTTTAAAAGATTCTATTCCTGTATAGGCTGTTACAAAATACTGAGTAGAGTTCCTTGTGCTATACAGCAGGTTTTCATTAGTTATCTATTTTGTATGTAGTTATGTCAATCACTTTGCTGTACACCTGACCAAGGCATGTGTGCATGCCATGTCACTTGAGTCATGTCCAACTCTGTGCAACTCTATGGACTGTAGCCTGCCAGGCTCCTCTGTCCTTGGGATTCTCCAGGCAAGAATGCTGGAGTGGGTTGCAATGCCCTCCTCCAGCCTGAAACCAATACAACATTGTAAATCAGCTGTAGTTCAAGATTTTTTTTTTTTAAGAATCATCTGAATGTCAACCAGTAGGCTCAGGTTGTCAATTGGTGATATATTTATAAACAAGTGAAAGTCCCTGTCCTCATTATCTTGGGATATAAAAGAAAAGAAACATAAAGAAAAGAAAGAAAGCTATAAAAAAAAAGAAACAAGGTAAGGAATAGAGAATTCTGGTTGATGTGGGGGAGGGGAACTGTTTTGACTCAGATGGAATCTGAAGCCTTGCCTGAGGAGGTAGAATAAGGGCAGCACCCTGACTAATGGAAAGGAATGACTCGTGGGAAGATGTGAGCACAGAGTATGTACAGAGAGTATTTGTGGTTGTTCAGTCACTCAGTCATGTCCAACTCTTTGCAATTCCAGGGACTGCAGCACACTAGGCCTCCCTGTCCTTCACCATTGCCCAGAGTTTGCTCAAACTCATGTCCCATCCAAGCATGTTATCCTCTGTTGTCCCCTTTTCCTCTGTCTTTAATCTTTCCCAGCATTAGGGTCTTTTCCAATAAGTCAGTTCATCACATCAGATTGCCAAAGGATTGGAGTTTCAGCTTTAGCATCGGTCCTTCCAATGAATATTCAGGAGTGATTTCCTTTAGGATGGACTGGTTGGATCTCCTTGCAGTCCAAGGGACTCTCAAGAGTCTTCTCCCCATGTATATTACCGTAAGTTAAATAGATCTCCAGCCCAGATTCCATGCATGAGTCAGGGTGCTCAGGGCCGGTGAACTGGGAAGACCCTGAGGGATGGGATGGGGAAGGAGGTGGGGGGTGGTTCAGGATGGGGAACACATGTACATCCATGACTTACTCATGTCAATGTATGGCAAAACCACTACAATATTGTAAAGTAATTAGCCTCCAATTAAAATAAAATAAAAAAAAAAGAGTCTTCTCCAACACCACCATTCAAAAGCATCAGTTCTTCAGTGCTCAGCTTTCTTTATGGTCCACCTCTTACATTCATACCTGACTATTTGAAAAACCATAGTTTTGACTAGACAGACCTTGGCTGGCAAAGTAATGTCTCTGCTTTTTAATATGCTGTCTAGGTTGGTCATTAACTTTTCTTCCAAAGAACAAGGGTCTTTTAATTTCATGGCTGTAGCCACCATCTGCAGTGATTTTTGGAGTCCAAGAAAATAGTCTGTCAGTCTTTTCATTGTTACCCTATCTATTTACCATAAAGTGATGGGACCAGATGCCATAATCTTAGGTTTTTGAATGTTGAATTTTAAGTCAACTTTTTCACTCTCCTCTTTCACTTTCATCAAGGGACTGTTTAGTTCCTTTTCACTTTCTGTCATAAGGGTGGTGTCATCTGCATTTCTGAGGTTATTGATAATTCTCCCTGCAATCTTGATTCCAGCTTGTGCTTCATCCTGCATGGCATTTGCATGATGTACACTGCATAGAAGTTAAATAAACAGGGTGACAATATACAACCTTGATGTACTCCTTTCCCAATTTGGAACCAGACCTTGTTCCATGTACAGTTCTAAGTATTGTTCTTGACCTGAATACAGATTTCTCAGGAGGCCAATAAGGTGGCCTGGGATTCCCATCTCTTTTAAGAATTTTCCACAGTTTGTTGTGATTCCTACAGTGAAAGGCTTTAGTGTAGTCAATGAAGCAGAAGTAGATGTTTTTCTGGAATTGTCTTGCTTTTCCTGTGATCCAAAAGATGTTGGCAATTTGATTTCTGGTTTCTCTGCCTTTTCTAAATCCAGCTTGTATGTATGGAAGTTCTCAGTTCATGTACTGTTGAAGCTTGGCTTGGAGAATTTTGAGCATTACTTTACTAGCGTGTGAGATGAGTGCAATTGTGCAGTAGTTTGAGCATTCTTTGGCATTGACTTTCTTTGGGACTGGAATGAAAACCCACCTTTTCCAGTCTGGTGGCCACTGCTGAGTTTTCCAAATTTGCTGGCATATTGAGTGCAGCACTTTAATAGCATCATCTTTTAGGCTTGCGAGGTATGAATCTGACCTGTTAAAAAACTTCAGTCTGTGTGGTTGAGTACAGTGAGCAGGGGAGAGTGGTAAGGCCTGAGATGTAAGAACCTGGTAGATAAGAGTGTAAGAACCAGGCCAGATAATAATAGAGGATTTCTAGGTGACAGTATGGAATATAAATTTTTCTCTTAGAGCAGTAGGAAGCTAGACATGACCTGATTTATAATGCAAAGCAAATGGGGCAAGAGAGGCACAGGAAGGCCAGTTTGGAGACCATTTCTGCTTTCTGTGAGAGATAAAAGAGCAACTAGAGAAGCAAAGGAGATGGTAAGAAGTTGCTCAATTTGAGTTATATGAAAAGAATGAAGTTAAAGGGAATCTAGAGAGAGTGCTAGAATTAAGACTGTAATAACTATGATCAGACAAAATAATATTTCTAGTGGTATGTCTTTTACAAACCACTTTTTTAAAGTGGCATCTCATTTTAACCAGTTAGATGTTTTGCCCCAGTTTTATAGATGAAGTAATCCAGGTTTAGAGCCATTACATGATTTTCTTGAAGTCAGTCAAGCCTGGCAGAATCTAAATGAGACACAGAACCACCTGTCTCTAAATTGTGTGCTCTTATCTCCGTATGTCAAGACATCAGATAGGTGAATGTATGCATACATATATGCATATGCGTTAGAAAGAGAGAAAGGGTAGTGGTTCAACACAAAGCTTTGACAACAGTCTCCCTGTATTTGTAACCACTTTCTAGCTGGGTGATCTAGGAAAAGATACTTGACTTCTTATTAAAACAGAAGAAATAAAGTTACCAACTCTGGTGGGCTAATTCTGCCAGAAAATACCTTATTTCAGAACCTGCCACAGAGAAGGCATTCAACTTATATTAGCCAAGAATATTATGCACATTTCCTATAGCAAGATGGTAAATTCATACATATTCAGATGTGTCATATTATTCAGCAAGTTACTTTGACTATGATAACATCAGGTACATAGAACAACTACAGAGAGTCCATTGTATAGTTGAGCACCTTAAAAGACCCAGACCTTGTTAATGACTGGGGCTATGTTATACTGACTCCTAGAACCCTCACCTCCCACCGCAACATCCAGCATATATTGTGTCAGTTCAGTTCAGTTCAGTCACTCAGTCATGTCCGACTATTTGCGACCCCATGGACTGCAGCACGCTAGGCTTTCATGTCCATCATCAACTCCCAGAACCTAATCAAACTCATTCCATCACATTGGTGATGACAGCCAACCATCTCATCCTCTATTGTCCCCTTCTCCTCCTGCCTAAGTCTTTCCCAGCATCAGGGTCTATTCCAGTGAGTTGGTTCTTCACATCAGGTGGCCAAAGGATTAGAGTTTCAGCTTCAGCATCAGTCCTTCCAATGAATATTCAAGACTGATTTCCTTTATGATTGACTGGTTGGAACTCCTTGCAGTCCAAGGAATTCTCAAGAGTCTTCTCCAATACCACAGTTCAAAAGCATCAATTCTTGGCACTCAGCTTTCTTCATAGTCCATCTCTCACATCCATACAAGACTACTGGACAAACCATAGCTTTGACTAGACGGACCTTTGTTGGTAAAGTAATGTCTCTGCTTTTTAATATGCTGTCTAGGTTGGTCCTAGCTTTTCTTCCAAGGATCAAGTGTCTTTTAATTTCATGACTGCAGTCACCAACTGCAGTGATTTTGGAGACCCAGCCCCCCAAAAAAAGTTTCGCACTCTTTCCACTATTTCTTCATCTATTTGCCATGAAGTGATGAGCCCAGATGCTATGATCTTAGTTTTCTGAGTGTTGAGCTTTAAGCCAACTTATTCACTCTCCTCTTTCAGTTTCAAGAGGCTCTTTAGTTCTTCTTTGCTTTCTGCCATAAGGGTGGTGCCATCTGCATATCTGAGGTTATTGCTATTTCTCCTGGCAATCTTGTTTGCAGCTTCTGCTTCACCCAGCCCAGCATTTCACATGATGTACTCTGGATAGAATTTATATAAGCAGGGTGACAATATACAGCCTTGACGTACTCCTTTCCCAATCTGGAACCAGTCTGTTGTTCTATGTCCAGTTCTAACTGTTGCTTGTTAACCTGCATACAGATTTCTCAGGATGAAGGTAAGGTGCTCTAGTATTCCCGTCTCTTGAAGAATTTTCCACAGTTTGTTGTGATCCACACAGTGAAAGGTTTTGGCATAGTCAATAAAGCAAAAGTAGATGTTTTTCTGGAATGCTGCAAGATGGCGGAGGAATAGGATGTGGAGACCACTTTCTCTGCCACAAATTCATCAAAAAATCATTAAGTTACTGAGCAACTTCCACAAAACAACTTCTGAACATTTATGGAGAACACCGCACACCCAGAAAGGCAGCCCACTCTCTTCAAAAGTAGGTAGGACAAAGTATATATTTTATATATTGCCTTATTAAGTAGTTAATCATTTGAATTCATTTGAAAAGGAAGGCAATTAGTTTTGTTGTATAATTTGAAGGACACAAGAAAACTCCCAAATCCAAACCATCATCTCAATGTTAAGCTTCCACCATGGAGTCATAGAATCTCAGGGTTGGAAAAGATACAGGAAATCATGGGTATATTCACAAAGCCCTTTCCACCCTCTGTCTCCAATTAGAGGGAAATTCTGACTTCACAGGCAGCCTGTTCCACATTTGGCTGCTGTTATGGTAAGAAGGTACTTCCCATTACTGACTTGCAATCAGTCTCCCTACACCTCAGATATACAGCAAACTTTGGGAACTCTAATAAGAGCTGGGCAATGAAACTGGGTCTCCAGGAGTTTTTTTGTTTGTTGTTTGTTTCCATTTGTCATTCAAGTACTTTCATGATTCTCTCCTTTTTTTCAAATTATGCAGTATCATTGTTGGGCTGGATGAATTTCTTTTGTCACTGGTTTCTGTAGTCTTTTCTTTAAAACTCCATCTCCTGAATTTCTCAGGGTTGGAAGAAGTTTCCACATTAGGATTTAGTTTGTTCTCATATGATTCTTCTATGTTGGCTGCTTTGAATGGTGGTAGTGAATAAAATAGATTATCTTTATGATCACAATAAGTTTTAGAAAGTCTATGGCCTGATAATTTCTAATTTAGAAAGCCTTGAAAGGAACCAAAGTGGGAGGCAGGAAACTTGGGTTCTGGTGTAACTCTGCCCTCCATTCATTATTTAACCTTGAGTAAGTCTGTCTTCTTATAGGCCTCAATTCTTTTATCTCTAAAATACCCAGGACTGAATTTAGTATTCATTATCCATTCTCAGAGTCTATGCACAGGTTTGAAGAATATTTGAAAATTTTCATGCAGCCTCATTAATTAAGTGTTCTTTGTCTGATTGTGCACACTTGAGGCTGTAACTTTTTTCATTGTTTCATTTATGGCCAAATTCTGATATAAGAGAAAATGAGAAATTTTAGTGGCAACATATCATTAACTTTCTTGCCCTTAAAGCATGTGAAAGATTCCATTTTATTTATTTTATTGTTTTTCTTGCTATTAGCTAAAGTTGATTGAAGGTGATGAAGTAGAGTCGAGTAAAGAGGGCTAAGGCTCCCATTTAGAAAGATTTATGGAAAGATGTCCTTGGCAGTTGCCATATCATACCGTAACTTGAAAGTTACCTAGAGTAATTCTGCTGCTTTTGAAAGAATCATCATAAAGGATATATTAGTGGATAATATTTGCCAACTCCTCATTGAAATTTAGCATTTTTTTCTCATTGTTAATGGCTTAGGAGGGGGTATACTGTTATTTAAAAATCACATATCAAAGAATGTGTCAATTAATGGTGACACTCTATGAATAAAAACCCTTAAGAAACAATCCTGTTTGGTGGCCTTAGCTGCCTCATCCATCTATGTAGGATCGTTCATTTCTCTTTGATTCATAAACATTTATTAAGTACTGCTGCTTGCAAGGCTTCATGCTAGATTTTGAGGGTACAAAGACAAAAATGGAAGAGTTAATTAATCTTAAACTGTTTTTTCTGATATGTGTCCCTGCATGAGCATCTGCTGTGTGCCTAACTGTATCAGTGGTCATGGGAGACAGTAGAAATAAATGTCATTAAACACTTTGGGAGAATTCTCCTCTGTGTCTCCAGCACACACACAGCACAGTACCTGGCACAGAAGAAGCACTCAGCTAACACTTAGGATAAGGAATGAATTCATGAATTCATGATCCTTTAGAGGATCTTTATCTTGTTAGTTCTGAAACTAATCCTTACTACACAATCAGAGAGCCCACAATCAGAGAGGAACATCTTTTATATGAGCAGTGCTAAGAGAGTCATGTGCATGAAGAGATAACAATTAATTCTACCATGAAGATATGAGGAAGATGAAAGAACATGAGAAAATATAGAATATGGTAAAAGCACATTCTCTGTGTTCAAAGATTACCAAAGGCTCATATAATCAAGGTAAATGTGGGGTGTAATGGGTAACAGATGGGAGAATGGCAGGAAATATCTCAGAAATACAAGTTATGTTTCAAATGCTATAATAAGTGGTAGACCTTGAACCGGTAAGTGATGAAAACATATCAAAGAGTTTTAAGCAGAAGAATGATGTATCTTTTTTTGTGTTTTACAGTTTACCCTGGCATTGGTGTGAAGGGTAGATTGGAATAGGGTAAGATTGGAGGCAGAAACATCATTTAGTCCAGATGAAAGATAGACTAGAACAATATCATAGGAATGGAAGAAATGGAGTCTACCGTATGTTGGAAGCCTAATCAAACAAAAGATTTGGGCTAAAGAGAAATTAAACATGTTCTTAGGGAGAGATGAGAGAGCCAGTGGAGGGCACATGATTGAAAATGTATGAAGGAGTGGGTATAACAGATGGAGGGTGTCCTAGGAGAGGCTGGAAGGATTGGAATCTAGGACATAAGATAAAAGGTTAGTATTGGGCAAAAAGAAAAAAGAAAAAGAAGGGCATGATCAAAAAAATGTTCTTATTACAATAAAAGACTGTCCATGGGTCTCAGTATTTTTTGTACTCAGTTATTCAGCTACACCTCTAAGTTGTTTCAAAGACAGTATCCAGGTTAACCAATGGATGATACCATTTCTTTTTCATTCACTCAGCAATAGTCTTTGAACACCAAAAGCCAGTCCCTAAGCTGGACCCTGAGGGTATAGCTGTGAATCAGACCTAATCTCTAGTTATGAGAAGCTCCTAGTCTATAAAGAAAGACTGTTGTATAAATAAGTCAATGTACTAAAATGTTACAAGTGCTTTAAGAAAGATTAGAAATAATTACTCCTACCTAGGTTGGGAGGTAGGATGAACAAAAAAGTACATAAAAAGTGGATGTTACTGTTGTTTAGTTGCTAAGTCATGTCCAACTCTTTTGCAACCCTATGAACTGTAGCCCATCAGGCTCTTCTGTCCATGGACTTTCCCAGGCAAGAATAATGGAGTGGTTGCCATTTTCTTCTCCAGGGTATCTTCCTGACCCAAAGATCAAACCCACATTTTCTGTATTGGCAGGCAGACTCTTTACCACTGAGCTACTTAGGAAGACCAAAGGCACTAGAGCTGAATTTTAAAAGTGTGACTGCCTTAATTTTTATCAGTTTAGGATAGTGTGTTTGACAGAGTTCTAAGATATTCCTCATAACTCTCTGTACCCTCTCATGATGTACATGTCCTGGATAATTCCCTTTCCTTGATTGTAGGTGGAATCTGTGAATTTAATTAGAAAGCACTCTCCATGATTATATTAGGTTATATGGCAAAATGGATTTTGCAAATGTCATTGAAGTCCCAAATCAGTTGACCTTAAAATAGGAAGGTTATCTGAATGGGCCTGAACAAATTACATGAGCATTTTAAACTTAGGTATAGAGGTCGGATTGCTCAGTGGGTAATACCACAATATTCTAAAGTAATTATCCTCCAATTAAAATAATTAATTTAAAAAAATGTGCCTGCAATTCAGGAGGCAAAGGAGACACAGGTTCAGTCCTTGAGACAGGAAGGTTCTTTGAAGGAGGAAATGACAACCCGCTCTAGTATTTTTACCTGAAAAAACTCTATGGACAGAGGAAGCTAGCAAGCAACAGTCCATGGTGTCTCAAAAGTCAGACACAACTCAGCAAGTAAACACATGTGCACCTAGAGGTCAGAGGTGGAAAATGTCAGAGATTGTAAGTACCACAAGGATTTGACATCAGTCACTTCAGTTCAGTTGTTCAGTCACGTCTGACTCTTAGTGACCCCATGGACTGCAGCATGCCACACTTCCCTGTCCATCACCAACATCTGGCGCTTGCTCAAACTCATGTGCATCGAGTCAGTGATGCCATCCAACCATCTCATTCTCTGTCATCCCCTTCTCCTCCTGCCTTCAATCTTTTTCAGAATTAGGGTCTTTTCCAATGAGTTAATTTTTCTCATCAGTTGGCCAAAGTATTGTAGCTTTAGCTTCAACATCAGTCTTTCCAATGAAAATTCAGGGTCGATTTCCTTTAGGATTGACTGTTTTGATCTCCTTGCAGTCCAAAGGACTCTCAGGAGTCTTCTCCAACACCACAATTCAAAAGCATCAATTATTTGGTGCTCAGCCTTCTTTATGGTCCAATTCTCATATCAATACATGACTACTGGAAAAATCAGCTTTGACTAGACAGAGCTTTGTCTTTATTTAATGTCTCTGCTTTTTGATATGATATCTAGGTTGGTCATAGCTTTTCTTCCATGGAGCAAATGTCTTTTAATTTTATGGCTGCAGTCTCCATCTACAGTGATTTTAGAGCCCAAGAAAATAAAGTCTCTCACTCTTTCCATTGTTTCCCCATTAATTTGCCATGAAGTGATGGGACCAGATGCCTTGATCTTAGTTTTTTTGAATGTTGAATTTTAAGCCAGCTTTTTCACTTTGATCAAGAGGCTCTTTAGTTCCTCTTCACTTTCTGCCATAAGGGTGGTGTTCTCTGCATATTGAGGTTATTGATATTTCTCCCTGCAATCTTGATTCCAACTTGCATTTCATCCAGTCTGGCATTTCACATGATGTACTCTCCATACAAGTTAAATAAGTAAACTGACAATATATAGCCTTGACAAACTCCTTTCACAATTTGGAATCAGTCTGTTGTCCCATGTCCTGTTCTAACTGTTGTTTTTTGACCTGCATACAGATTTCTCAGGAATCAAGTAAGGTGGTCTGTTATTCCCGTCTCTTGAAGAATTTTCCACAGTTTGTTGTGATCCACAGAGTCAAAGGCTTTGGTGTAGTCAATGAAGCAGAAGTAGATTGATTTGAAAATGGAGTGGTTCATGTGGCAAGAAATGTAGATGACTTTTAGGAGAAAAGCTCCCAAATGATAACCAGCAAAAAATAGGTATCTCAGTTCTACAACCGGAAGGAACTGAATTTTGCCAATAACAAGAATGAGCTTGAGAGCAGATTTTTCCCCAACGCTTCCAACCCAGCTTGATTTCAGCTTTGTGATATTCTGAACAGAGAATCCAGCCACGCCATGTCATGCTTTGGATATACAAAACTGTGAGCTCATAAATGAGTATTGTTTTAAGCTGCTAAGTTCATGGTAATTTGTTACACAGCAGTGGATGACTAATACAAATGGCTCTGCAACTGAGTCTATCCTCGTGAGACTCGGAGCTTTGTTTTTCTATGGAGTAAACTTGTAATTGGGTAGATTTCCCTGCTAGTTCAGACAGTAAAGCGTCTGCCTACAATGCGGGAGACCTGGGTTCAGTCCCTGGGTTGGGAAGATCCCCTGGAGAAGGAAATGGCAACCCACTCCAGTACTCTTGCCTGGAAAATCCCACGGACAGAAGAGCCTGTTAGGCTACAGTCCATGGGGTCGCAAAGAGTCAGACACATATGAGCAACTTCACACTTCACTCACTGAAATTGCAGGTCAATTTTGTTTTATAAATAATCTTTTCCTAAAAGGATTGAGCCAAATATTTCTACTTTATTGTGGCCTCCAAATTAAGCTATTCGTTAATGATAGTTAAACAATTAATTTGAAGATGTTGTTTACTTTTCCTCTTATTGCTTTTTTGTAGACTCCCTGGACTATATGTTGAATGAATAGCTGAATGATCTCATGAAACATTTCTGAAAAATCTGAAAGGATAGTGATTATTTTTTCCAGCTATGTGGAGAACTACAACCACTTATGTAAAACTTTATATAATCAGTCTATAACTTTAACTGGTATTATCTCTTCTGTTCTGTTACCTACATTGGACTCAATACTTTGCCCAATCATCAAATTTTAGTGTTCTTAGGGGTTCTGTACTGGACCCTCTGTTGTTCTCACTTTATCTCATTCCCTGAGTGTTCTTATCAAATGTCATGTCTTTAAAGGCCTAAACTGATGATTTTTCACAATTCTATCTCTAGCTTAAGATCAGAGGCTGAGTGGAACCAGAATTTAAATAAAGATCTTAGATTTTTCCAACTTAGTCTCTTCTTCCTTAATTATTCCCCCCAGAGAGTCTTATATTGAGAAAGGGTTTCTAGCCAAGAAAAAAAGGAAGCATTTTCTTGCTTCAAACATTTTAAGTTTGAAACCAAATGTATTACTGGAAGATAGTTTCTCCAGGAAAGGTTTCATATGTGTGGGTCTAGCTGGCAGCCAGGTGAGGTGACCAATCTGCTTGGCGTAGATTCCATAGTGTTGCCTATAATCTGTGTTCCAAAATTATTCTGAGGTGCTCCTTAGTCTCTGAAGTAAAATTTAGATTTGAACACTTGAGAAAGGAGTGCAAAAAAAAAATCCAAAATGGATAGTTTGACAACAGATGTTACTGGAGTGGTGAATAATGAGGCAGATACTGTCTATAGGAATTTGAAAAGTGTAAATAACAGTGAGCGGCTGACCCTCTAGGAATGAGTAGGTGAAGCTAGAAAAAGCCAGAAATTGTATTAAATGTATGTTGATTTATCAAGGAATACCACCACATAACCTGCTGTGCCTATATCTATAGGTCTATGACAATAACTCCTTCTAAAGATTGTGATTACTTTCCAAAAAAATTGCTAGGTGGACCAGAAAACACCTATAGTGTCTAAACACTTCCTATAGGGTCACATCACACCTTTTCCAGAAGGTGTGGGCACTTCCTGCCCTATGCTCAGCTCTGGAGGGAATGCTTGCACCTAGTCAGAGATGGAGGCATGGTCCAATTTCTACTGATAAAGTGAAGTGAAGTCACTCAGTCATGTCTGACTCTTTGCAACCCCATGGACTGTAGCCTACTGGGCTCCGCTGTCCATCGGATTTTCCAGGCAAGAGTACTGGAGTGGGTTGCCATTTCCTTCTCCAGGGGATCTTCCCGACCCAGGTATTGAACCCAGGTCTCCCGCATTGCAGGCAGACACTTTACCATCTGAGCCACATTTTAAATACCTCATACTAATAAAATAATTCTCTCCATCTTATATGATCTGATTTTATCTAAAATATCACTGCTACTCCTCTTCTATATCAAAATCCCTTCCCCAGTTATAAATATTTTCCATGAAAAATCCCCTCATGTAACACAATATTTCAGAGAATGGGCTTTGAAGTCAGGCAGGACTAGGTTTAAATTCTGCCTCAGCCACTTACATATATAACTCTAGGTATTATTTTTATTTATTTATTTTTAATTTAAATTTATTTATTTTAGTTGGAGGCTAATTACAGTACATATTGTCAAGTCTAAAGTAAGTATTAATTTACATTGTATATGTATAAAATTTAATACAATAACATACCTATTGGAGGAACTCAAGAGATTCCAGTTTTTAATTATTTTATAAATACTATTTTTCATTTAAACGATCTTCATTATAAATATTGATCAATCATATATATCCTCACTTCAAATACTGATCTTACATATTATTCC
Source organism: Neotragus pygmaeus (assembly GCA_006410875.1). Taxonomy (NCBI): domain Eukaryota; kingdom Metazoa; phylum Chordata; class Mammalia; order Artiodactyla; family Bovidae; genus Neotragus; species Neotragus pygmaeus. Next base: position 28,584 of record SJYV01008931.1, on the reverse strand, counting down.
TATCTCTTGACTGTTAACCATATTTTCAAATTACCTTAAATTTACTTAATTTTAATTCCCCATGTTTCTTATCATCCTTTCCATCTTATAAGTTCCAACCAAAATCCATCTTAAACAGCATGCATTTTAATTCTCCTACCTCAGTCTTAAATATATTCTATTTCCAATCCCTGTTTCAGTTTAAATAACCTTCATCTTAAATACCATTTGTAGAGGACATCTGCTGTTTTAATTTGCTAGCATTCTTTCCTCCCTTCTCGTCATGGTATCTTCTTACCTTTGAAGATAGTTCTTCGTTTATGCCTTGTGATTCTGATGAGGTCTTCAGTTGTGATTTTCCATCCCTCCCTTCACAGACACTGACATTTGTCCCTGGCCTATTACAGGTCCTCATCGCCTTGACCACAGTGATAATTTCGGAGTGTGCAAGGGACGCATGGTGGAGGGGCTAGTAGGTATTTTCTGTTCTAAAGCCAGGAGGGAGAAGTCCCTCTTTCTGTTTGAAGTATATGCCATAAAGGATAGAACCCTGGAGCTGTTGGAAGTTCTATCTTCTTTGTCATGAATGAGACTGAGAGCCCGAGGCTAACACAGAGACAGACAGAACCTGAGTAGAGACAGAATCTGAAAGAGCTGAGAGAGTTTTGAGGGCATTGTTTGTGTCTCTGATTTAGTTCTTCAACTTGTTCTCCCTAACTTTAACAGCCAGTGAATATTCTTATCTTGAAAACTGGGAGTGGCTTCAGTTATGTGCAAAATTAGATCTCTTATCTGAGGTTTTCTTCTGGACCTGACCTTAAGATGTTATGCTAATGATGAAGATTATTTAAAACCATGCTTTTAGAGCATCTTTAAAGAAATTCTTAGCTGTGTCAACTGGAAACAGAGTAGGGATTATTTATGATTTTCAGGCTCCTAGTGTAGTCATTTTTAGGGGCATAGAGATGCAGGAATATCTGATATTGCATCAGTTGTGAATATAAGCCAGAATGTCAGGCAGCTTGCATTCCAGGACCAGCTCTACTCCAGTTTACTCTGGGATTTTCAGCAAATGCTTTACTTCCAGGGGTTTTAATTTCAAAACAAAGTGATTGTACTTGATTTTCTCTTCCAGACCTAGTAGACTGAGTTTTTGAGATCTAGACTTTTTCATAGGCAAAAAGGGAGAAATATCTAAAGTATTACTTGGCAGAGTGGGGATTGGTACAACCTGAGTTGACTTAAAATCTGATAAGATAAAATGACATTTGAAGAATATTGTCTTAAAAGATTTTTTTTAACATATACATACATCTTTCACTTCAGTCATGCACTCATGTCTGACTCTTTGGGACCCCCATGGACTGAAACATGCCAGGCTTCCATAGCCATCACCAACTCCTGGAGCTTGCTCAAACTCATGTTCATCAAGTCGGTGATGCCATCCAACAATCACATCCTCTGTCTTAAACCTCCTCCTCCTGCCTTCAGTCTTTCACAGCATCAGGGTCTTTTCAAATGAGTCACTTCTTTGCATCAGATGGCCAAAGTATTAGAGCTTCATCTTCAACATCAGTCCTTCCAGTGAATATTCAGGATTGATTTCCTTTAGGATTGACTGGTTTGACCTCCTTGCTGTCCAAGGGACTCTCAAGAGTCTTCTCCAACACCACAGTTCAAAGGCATCAATTATTTGGCACTCAGCTTTCTTTATGGTCAAACTCGCATCCATATATGACTACTGGAAGAAACCATACCAATGATTGGACGGACATTTGTCAGCAAGGTAATGTCTCTGCTTTTTATTTTTATTATTATTTTTTTAATTTATTTATTTATTTATTTTTAAATTTAACTTTACAATACTCTATTGGGTNAGACCTTACCCATCCTCCTGCTGGGCACCTCCCTTCTCCCTTCCTCGCTTAAGTGAGAAAGACCTCTAAGCTTCTTGGTCTATAAGTCCCAGAGAGTTTATGCGAAAACGGGTGGATCACGGGCCCAGCTCCTGGGGACTGGTCAGCAGGCACGTGGGCTGGACTGCACCCTGGCCCTGCTAGTGTCTCCTGTCCTCTCCTACTGGGCGACCAAAGGTCTTGATACCACTAAAGGGGCTCCCGCCTGCTCCCTGGCACAGTGAGCAGTCATCCACTCCTTTGGCTGAGGCTGACTTTCCTCCACATGCCAGCCTTCTCAGAGTGTCTTCTTTAGCACGGGAGGGTTGGCTCTCCATATTCCTTTAATGTCATAGGGTGTGAGATCCTTCCAGCAACCGCCTCCAATCCTCCTGGCCGGCCCTTCATGTAAATGCGCCCAGGAGAGCCACGGCAACGTCCCAGAACCCCTCAGGTGGGTATGCAGATTACGCTCCAGGGTAACGCGGGCTAAAGAAGGTGCCAACCTCCTTTAGTCTCTTTTTCTGCTCCTTTCAGTATATTTTAAAAATTGCAAAGCTCCCATGCAGAAATATGCACACTGCACAACATTACAAAACGTCTGAAAGCAAATATTTCCAAAGAATTGTGGGAGTGCAAGCAAATACCTTCCTTTCTTTCTCTGTTATTTCTGGGCAGAAGCAGATAATGAGTTACCCTTTTCACAATCAATGTTCGGTGGATTTTTGGCTACATTATTCGAAGCAAATATAAACAGGGTAAGTTAAAGGCATAGATTATTACAAAATAAAATTGGGATACGTGAAGCTTAAAACTCTTAATTTTAAACGACTCCACACAGTCGGCCAGAACTTGATCCTCTGTAATTCTTTGCAAATAGCGTTTGCGTTTTATTATCAAATGTGTTTTATAGTGGCGTAGGATGAGATTCGGCTCATGTTTTTGCATAAATATAATAAAAGGAGGCTTCCCAGTGAACATGGATTTGGGAAATAGTGTTTACTTATTTCTCTCAATTCAAAAGAGTGTGAACTGGAAATTTTTTGTTTCAGTTATTATTTTTTTTTTCAAACACAAAGGCTGTGTATTGTTTCTTTCCATAAAGAACACAAGCCAATGTGGGGACAATTATGGTTTTGTATTTCTCTCTTGGGAGCACCAGCCCACACTGGGAACTTGCCAATCAGCAAACAAGGCTCCATGCTGCCCAGACAGGCTGTGACTTGGCATGGAGATGACAGAGTCATACAGAGCCAGGGCTCCAGGCCCTGTATCAGCAGCTGGTCTCCCCTGGGGCAGGCGGGCCTGGGAGAAGCTCCAGAGGATGAGGGCCCTGTGGATTAGAGGCTGTGGAGGGAGCCAGCGAGAAGGGTGGGAGCAGAACCGAGGTACGAGGCAGGCACTCTTACCGCCATTCTGTGTGCTTATCTAGCCTTTCCAGAGACTGCTGAGGTGATGAGGGGGAGATGCTGATTTCTGGTGGGCCCTGGAATCTCAAAGAGGCCACTTTGGGTCTAGAACAGGTAGGTAGGAAGCTAAAGAAATGGTGAGGGGTCTGGAGTTGGCCAGGTCTAAGCCAGATCTGAATTCTTTCTCTGCCACTCACTAGCTCTTTGGGGAAGAGGCTTCTGAGCCTCATTTTCCTTATCTGCAGAATGGGATGATAATTGGACTTAATTCAAGACTGTTGTAAAGTTATGCTGGAGAAAAAAAATAAAAAGAGGAAGTAAGCACTTTGCTCGGTGCCGGGCCCGTATTACTGAGTATTCTGGTTAGTTCACGCTGAGCTGCAGCACCTACTTCCAGAGGATGTGACAGCTCTGGACTTGGGCTCCAGCCGGCCTTGTGTTAAGATTAGTTATTTAGGTCTGTCTTGATTATAGTCAAGGTAATCGAGGGTTGGGGCAGACCTAGCCTGACTCAAGTGCCTCGAATGCTCAGCAGTTGAGGTTTCTCTTTTTAATCAGTCACTTCTGCCCTATTTTGTGCCTTTCCTTTGTGAAGGGCGGTTCTGCCTGGGGACTGGATGGGGGTGGGTCCAGGTTGGCTCCCTTATCCTTGTAGTACTCTTCCTGCAATATGTACTAATTACCACCAGGTGGCAGTAGAGTCCCAGGCCCCCTTTGGAAGCCAGAGACCAGCAGAGGATTTCCATTCTTGGGAGACATTGAAAAATGGATTTCTATTTATTAAACCAGTTCAATGAAATTAACCTACTCACCATCCCCTACTTTAAGCATGGGCAAGTTAATGAGACAAACTGCAAAGTGTTTGGTGCACTCAATTATCTTTTCTTAACTAATCTTTAAAGAGCATATAATCTGGTGCTCCCGTTCCTTTAGGGAAGGCTTTCTCTTCTCCTAATCACCAAGTTTGCTCCACTTGGTCTTACCACTCCCTGGAGCTTCCTCCTGTTCTTGCTTATATTCACTCACTCAGCTAACACACAGTGTTCCTCTGCTCTGTGCCTGGCCCCATGGGGGATGCTCTGACTTTAGGGAGCTCCCAGCCTTGAGGGGAGGGCCGTGTTTGGAAACGGCAGGAGCTCACCAACCCAAATGCTCACAATGTTTGGGCAGATAACGGAGATAAGGAAGCAGGTCTGCAGTAAGAATTGGGAGTTGGGGGGCCTTGGCCATCTGGAGACTTTTGCTGTTGTTCAGTTGAAAAGTCATAGCCGACTCTTTGCAACACCATGGACTGCAATATGCCAGGCTTCCCTGTCCTGCACTATGTCCCGGAGTTTGCTCAAACTCATGTCCCTCGAGTCAGTGATGCCATCCAACCATCTCTTCTGCCATCACCTCCTTCTCTTCCTGCCCTCCATGTTTCCCAGCATCAGGGTCTTTTCCAATGAGCTGGCTCTGAACACTTGGTGCTCATCTAAACAGCAGCTCAGCTACCACTCAGCTCCCCTGATTGTTGTCAGATCTTCCCATCCTTCAAGATAAATTAATATATTGATTTTTAGAAATAATTTATTGTTGCTGCGCTGGGTTTTTGTGGCTGCATGCAGTCTTTCTCTAGCTGCAGCAAGTGGGTTCAGTTGTGGTGTGCGTGTGCGGGCTTCCCTTGCTGTGGGGCCCGGGCACCAGGGCACGCAGGCTTCAGCAGTGCAGTCTTAGTTGCTCTGCGACCTGTGAGATCTTCCCAGGCCAGGGGTCCAACCCATGGACCCCTGCAGTGGCAAGTGGATTCCCAGCTGCTGGCCATCTGGAGACTTGGTGGTTGTTCTCAGGTGAGAACTCCCTATTCCCACCGCAGAGCTAATACAGTGATTTTTTAAAAATATAAAATTATTTACTTTAAATCTGTTACTGGGCCAGACTTGGCTCTGGAGCTGTGAGTTTGAGACTGTGAATGAGAGACTCATGCCGGGTGGCAGGGTAATCAGGAAGCTGTGTCCAGGGGGCTGCAGGCACCCAGAGGAGTGCCCTGGCTCTGCCTGGAGCATATGTTGGTTCATTCATTCACTTACCAACTATTGCTTGCCTTCCTGTCATGAGCAAAGTTCTGTGCTGAGTGCTGGGGATTCATGGTAGCCCAGCTCCCCTTGCGTGGGGTATGTAGCCTCGTAGCAGGGCGCAGATGCCCCGCGCCGTGCCATGCTGTTTATGGTTTGGTTGTAAACTCTGCCACCTGAGGGATTGGTGTGCAGTGCGCTCAGACTCTGAGAATGGGTCAGGGAGGGATTTGAGGGACTGATGTTTAATCTGACATCTGGAGGATAACTAGGAGTTTTCCTTATCCACTTACCAGGTCAGTCACTTCTTCCTCCAGAGGTGAACTAAACACCCATTGGGGAGGGTCTTGCTTGGGCAGGGTCATGGTCTGGAGAAAAGGCCGCTTTTCAGGCAGGAGTCTCAGATGGTCGGTGTTGGAAATTTTTCCTCACGTGGAATGTGCTGGAAAGAGCAGCAGTGCACTGGGAATGAGATGAGGGAGGTGAGAGGCTTCTCCCGCCCTGGTCTGGGCCGCATGCTACGGGAGGAGAGGCTCTGGGAGGAGTGACAGCCCCTTCAGAGAGCCGAGGGAAGGCCTCTGAGCAGCATTTCAGAAAGGAAGCTGAGGCAGAGATGGAAGCAGAGACCCCTGGCTCCTGGGGCAAGGAGATTCCAGGGGCTGTGATGAGTGGTGCTCACAGTGGAGCTGAAAGCTGTGGACATGGAGGATGAGGATGCTCAGGGACCAGAGCTACACCAACAGGCCTCAGAAGTGGGTGCACAGTTCCCCCAAGTTTGATGTGTGGGAGAAAGAACCCATCAGATCTGGATGCATATCCGGTTTCCCCACCTAGAGCTTATGATCTTGGGAAAATCACTTAAACTTCCTCAGCCTCAGTGTCCTCCTTCAGGATGGATGTTTTGTGCTCTGGGTGGTGGAGTGGGTGATGTCACAGGATCATCAGTAGAAGGGCCTCGCATGGGGCCTGGCCCAGTGATGGCCAGTCTGTCTGAGTCCTGCCCTCCTGCCCTTCTCAGTGGTACCGCTGCTGGCAGGAAGTTCCTGCCTTCTGCTCTCCTCACACCCACCAACCCAGAATTTGTCCTTATATCCTCAAGTCCTGAAGGTCACAGGGATGTCCTTAAAGTCAAAGGTCTCCACTCCAGCCTGTACTCTCTTCAGCCTCATCTGGACCTTATCCTGACCACTCTGTTCGCACACATCTCTTTAGGAAACAGACTACCCATTCAAGAGAAGATGCATACATTTCCCAGAACGTTCTTTTCAGAACTGAGAAGACCAAGTTCATGTGCATCCCCAGCCCAGGATGCCTGGGAGAGCTGGGGCTAGAAGGAGGCTTGTCCTCAGCCTGGCTCTGACGTCCCCTCTCTGTGTGACCTTGGGCTGGATAATACATTAGAAAGTGGAACACTTCACGAATGCTGCTGTGTGTATTGTACAGAACACAGTGATCAGGAGATTTTCCTTGCCATCTTCCTCCTTTTTTTCTGTTGAAGTGGAGGACTCAGGTCTTTCCCACCTGGTTGTTAAAGAGCACAGTCTCCATCAGTCTATGAACCAGTGTCCTAAGCTTCACCTGTTGCTTAGCCTGTGTGAGGCTCCAGGGTGAAGGCAGGAACAGGAGATGATCTTGCTGGAAACTTCCCTCAAGGAGACTCTGTGAGGATGGGCCAGAGTTCAACACTGGGGCCTGGGGCACTCGGCAGCCCTGCCTTGCCCCTCACCCTTCAGCAAGATCTTAAGGTTATTGCAGGTACAAAGCCTCATGCCTGGCATATGGGAAGCTCCCATCAAGCCCTTGATTGGCCACTGTTATCTCTAGGAATTGTTGTTTATAAATGAAACCATGTGTGTGAATCACACACTCATGCCTGACCCAGAATAGCTGTTTATCATAATCCTGGTCATCATAAATAATGCACAAGACATGCGGGCGGGGTGCAGAGTTGGTCTTCAGTAAAGATTCTTAGAAAGTCCTGGGGGATTCTGATTGTAAACCAGTATCTCAGGGCCTCGGCATGCCAAGGGCTGGGTACACAGTGGTGCGGATGCTAAATGAAGTGGCTGGCATGACGCCGGGCATGTGCTGACGCCCAGGGCACACTTCTTCCCGTTGTCACCTTCCAGCCTCAAGGGCACGTTTCTCACATCAGAAAATGGGAGCCCCAGGCTGGAGGGTCCCTTTTAGTAACTCCCAGGCACATAGCTGCCTTCCTCTCTATCACCAGAGCTCCCTCCTCTCTGGCTCCTTGAGTCTGGGGTCTCAGCTCCAGCTCAGCCAGCGACCTCTCTGGGCTGTCCTTAAAGCTTCCTTGCTCCTCCCACGCTAGGGCCATCCTCCGATGGACAAGCTCTTGCAGCCTCTGGCTTCAACCTGAAACTGAGAACCTCTGTCTCTGCACCCAGAATCTAGGCTAGGGAGGGCAGCTCTGGCCTCTGTAGCCCCCCCTTCTCCTACCCTGGTCCCCAAGCCCTGGCTCAGAGTGCATTTGCAGCTTCCAGGCCTTGGGATGATCTTGGCATGAAGTCTGAGGACCTGAGGGTACCTGGGTTCAGGGCCTCCACCCGTCCCTCCAGGACACTCGAGGAAGCCGGTCATGCTGCTGAACATCACGCATCCCTCTTCAGGCAGACTCATGAATGCTCATGCCCCTGTCGGTGCTCCGTCAGATGCACGGGAATTCAAGCACACACACTCATAGACAGGCCCACTGCTGCACGCTGTGGAGGCTCCAGGTCCAATGCACGTATGTGAGTGCACACCCCTGGGCACTCATCTCTCCTTACACGCTGCAGGAAAGGAGACACGCCCTCACTTGGGGACACGCCTTTGCAGTCACACACATGCACACACAAAGGATTGAGTCCTCTCAGGTACACCCCACCCCCCACGCCCTCCCTAAGCACAGGTACATGAAAATATACCTTGCACATCTGTGTGACCCTCCCCACTCACCACACACCCACACACCCGGCACACCCCCTCCTCCTAAACTGGGCTCCAGACCGATGCAGCACCCCCTAAGTGCTCATACCTCCCAGCCATGCACTGCCGCCCGGCCCTCACGGGGCCCTCCAAGTGCACGCTTATAAAAACATTCCTCCTGTGATGAAGTGCTTCCTTTGGGCCTCTTCAGCTTGTAACAGATTAAAGGCGAACAGGCATTTGTCACGGGGAAGTATCCCCAGTTGTGCTGGAAAATGGACTTTTCGATGAGCGTGAGAGCCTGAACCTGTCACAGAGGGGAGGGCCCGTGTTACTGCAGCCTGCCGGGCTGCCGTGGCCATCGCCTGCGTTATCGGCTGTGGCAGGCATCGCCTCCGACTGAAAGGATCCCATTACGGTAAGTAATGACTTAATCACAGCCAGTTTGTGATGGAGATGACCTCTACGCATCCCGCAGGCCTCCTCGATGGATGGCACCTCTCCACACCATGACTAACAGCGCTCCGTTCTGCTTCCCTGCCGGAGGGCCACCGGGCCCAGCTGGGACACAGGATCAGGCGGCTTGGGAAGGCTGCAGGTGGGACAAGGGCAGCGATGGGCCCCATCGATAGGCGGGAAAATTGACCTGGAGAGCACGCCTCACAAGTCCACTGTCTTGACCTTAACTCCACGCCTTTTCACAGAACCTTGAACTTTAAAGCAGAATGCCAAGGACATGAAGAACTTCCATCAGGCGGGTGCCAGCATCTGCATTTGGCACTTTCCACACTTTATCTTGCTCCAGTCCTAGAAGGTAGTGTATTACCATTGTCCCACTTTACAGATGAGGAAACTGAGGCTCAGAAAGCAAGTACGTGACTAGCCCAAGGTCCCAGAGCAAGTGAATGAGAAGGCTAGGAACTGACCTCGGGGCTGCGAGCCCTGAAGCCAGCATTCCTGGCCATTATGTCCAGAGAGCCTCCCATCAGCTGTCAGTGGTCTTGTGCCTCTGGGGGTCCCAGTGCCCTCCTCCTTCCTAAGCAGAGTCGGAGCTAAGTCTCCTGCACCCATGGGTTCACATGCCAGGGGGACTTCTGTTTTCTGCCTAGAGGTTGTGTGTGCCAGACGTTCATCATCCACCCACAGCCAGGACAGGGTCATGGACGCAGCCTCTGTGTCTATCAACAAGTGAATGGATAAAGATGTGGTACGTACATACAAGGGAACAGTACTCAACCATTAAAAAGAGTGAAATAATGACATTTCAGCAACATGAATGGACCTGGAGGTTATCATACTAAGTGAAGTAAACTAGACAAATATTATATATCACTTACAGGTGGAATCTTAAAAAAGTATACAAATGAATCTATTTACAAAACAGAAACAGATTAACAGGCATAGAAAACAAACAGAGGGGAAGTGGTGGGGGGCTGACTACATTGGGAGGAGGGGATTAACAGACACATACTACCGTGTATAGAATAGATAAACAACAGGGATTTGCTGTGTAGCACGAGGGCTTCCCTGGTGGCTCAGAGGTTAAAGCATCTGCCTCCAATGCGGGAGACCCAGGTTCGATCCCTGNGAGGGGATTAACAGACACATACTACCGTGTATAGAATAGATAAACAACAGGGATTTGCTGTGTAGCACGAGGGCTTCCCTGGTGGCTCAGAGGTTAAAGCATCTGCCTCCAATGCGGGAGACCCAGGTTCGATCCCTGGGTTGGGGAGATCCCTGGAGAAGGCAATGGTAAACCACGCCAGTATTTTTGCCTGGAGAATCCCATGGATGGAGAAGCCTGGTGGGCTACAGTCCACGGGGTTGCAGAGAGTCGGACACGACTGAGCAACTTCACCTTCACCTTCACCATGAGGAACTACATTCAATATCTTGTAACAAACCACGCTGAAGAGTGAAAGTGTTCGTTGCTCAGTTGCGTCCGACTCTTTGCAACCCCCAGACTGTCACCTGCCAGGCTTTTCTGTCCATGGCATTCTCCAGGCAAGAATACTGGAGTTAGTTGCCATTTCCTTCTCCAGGGGATCTTCCTGACCCAGGGATGGAACCTGGGTCTCCTGAATTGCAGCCAGATTCTTCACCATCTAAGCCACCAGGGAAGCCCTTATAAGCCATATTGGAACAGAATTAAAAAAAAAAGAGTATAGATATATACATATATATGTACAACTGAATCACTTTGCTGTACAGTTGAAACTAACACAATATTGTAAATCAACCATACCTCAATTTAAAGAAAAAAATGAGGCTGTAGAGGTGTTCTTTTCTGCAGGCTGGTCTCTGCCACTATGCTCGTCTGCAAGGCTCCCTAAGACAAAGCTGCTTCCACCCCGACAAGGGGAAGCAGCCACTGAGTTAGTTGCATTTACTTGGCAACATTTATTCAAGGGATATTTATTAAGTGCCTACTACTGGGTCAAGCAGCCATTGAGTTTCATTCACTTAGCAATGAATTTGCTGAATTTAATTCAGCAATTATTTATCAGATGCCTACTATGTACTGGCTGGATGCAGTGATGAGCTAGACAGACATGACTCCTTCCTCCCTGGAGGTGAGCCCAGGAGATGCAAAGAAATCCCAGCTCAGCGCCCTGGGGAGTGTTTGTTGAGGACATACTTTATGCCAGGGACAGATGAATCCCCTCCTGTCATCGTCCTGACAGCTCTGTGAGAAGATACTAGAGAGACACCTGTGTTTTCATAGAGAAAGTGACTTGAGTGAAAGAGCATAAGTGACTTCCCCAGGGCTGCACAGCTGGTATGTGTGATGGAGCTGAGCCTTGAGCCCAGATGTGCTGAAAGCTCATGCTTTTCACAGCTACCTGAGTGACTCTGCTCTCTTGTCTCCTGGCAATGTCCCAGCAGCGGATCTGGGGCCCTGCAGATCTGGGCAGTAGGGGTGGATTTGAGGGGTGGCGCTGCACTCTCCACCTGGAGAGCTGCTTCCTTCCCTCCCTGCTGCCTCTCCCCCCACCCCCAGCTTCCCCCANATGATGGGACCAGATGCCATGATCTTCGTTTTCTGAATGTTGAGCTTTAAGCCAACTTTTTCACTCTCCTCTTTCTCTTTTTCATCAAGAGGCTCTTTAGCTCCTCTTCACTTTCTGCCACCCTTATGGGTGTCATCTGCATATCTGAGGTTATTGATATTTCTCCTGGCAATCTTGATTCCAGCTTGTGCTTCTTCCAGTCCAGCGTTTCTCATGATGTACTCTGCATAGAAGTTAAATAAGCAGGGTGACAATATACAGGCTTGACATACTCCTTTCCCTATTTGGAACCAGTCTGTTGTTCCATGTCCAGTTCTAACTGTTGCTTCCTGACCTGCACACAGATTTCTCAAGAGGCAAGTTAGGTGGTCTGGTATTCCCATCTCTTTCATAATTTTCCAGTTTATTGTGATCCACACAATCAAAGGCTTTGGCATAGTCAAAAAAGCAGAAAGAGATGTTTTTCTGGAACTCTTTTGCTTTGGCATAGTCAATAAAGCAGAAATAGATGTTTTTGTGGAACTCTCTCTGAACTAAGGTAAGTTCCCCAAAACTCCATTTACATATGAACCTGCAGCTTATTGGGAGATATAGAGAGTATGATTTTATTGGACCATAGACAATTTTAATAAAATATTAGACCTACATGTTCTTAAAATTATTTAGTTGAAAAGATTGCATTACCCATTATTATCTATAGCACCCTCTACTTCTTCCTGGGTTCTAGGAACCTAGGTCAGAACTAAGCTCGTTCTTAAGATCATTTGCCTCTAATGGAACCCCACCTATTTAGGTGTATCTTTATACTGCAAAAGTCTCATCAGAGCTTTCAGGCTTAACAGGTCTTTGTGATTCTCTTGGATGTCAGGGACAAAAGAACTGCTCAATGGAAATAGGTATCTCCAAGACTGCAGAGCACATCAGAAAAACATAGAGCATTATGGAATAGGAAAAAAAAAAAGAATGGTACCAAGTTTAAATCTAGATTGGTACAGACATGCAATAGGCATGTCTTTTATTATTTATAAGGCTGGATATACTCAAAAGGGAGTTTTACTACACTGTTACGTTGCTGACCTGGATGGGAATTCAGATGTCATCTGCATGTTTTTGCATTTAGTATAAATCATAGCAGCTCTAACAGTGGCAAAATATAGCAATTCACAGTGTTCCTTATATGCGCTAAATTCAAGAAAGTCATGGGTATTGGAGCTGAGGCCTACCACACTCTGAAGAATGTCATTAAAGACAAATGTGGGAATGAAACTACCAAAGGGAGGCATGAGGCAGTTTTCTACTAACCTATGTCAGGGGTTGGCTAACTAGGGCCTGTGGACAAAATCCAGCCCACTACTTATTTTTGTAAATAAAGTTTTGTTGGAATACAACAATACTGTTTGTTTACAAAGTGTCTGTGGTTGATTTTATACTACAGTGGCATGGGTTAATAGTTGTGACAGAGACTAAAGTGAAAGTGTTAGTTACTCAGTCATGTCTGACACTTTGCCACCCCATGAACTGTAGCCCACCAACAGAGACCACAACTCCCAAAGCTGAAATATTTATCATCAGGTTCTTTAAAGGAAAAGTTAGGCCACCTCTGTCTAAATGTAAAGAAACTCTGTAACTGCTAGAGAATGTTATTGGAAAGGTGATGACTGTAAGAGATAAGGTTTTAATTGTAATGGACTCAGTTCTTGTAGTCTGGGATGTCTGATCTAGAATTCAGCTCTCTAGTTAATTTATCAAATACATACATCAGCCCTGTGGTAGCTTATAAAGAACCGTGAAGTGGTATCTTATAAAAATCTTTGACCAGAATGACTTGGAAGTTTGGTTAAGACAAAACAAACAAACAAACAAAAAACCCCACTGTTAATATGTATATACCTAGATGGAGGAAATGATCTCAACCCAAAGCAGTTTCCTAAGGCTGTGGATGAGAAATGACACAACTGCTTCCTGCTTAAAGTAAACCAGATGAGTCTCTTCAGCTGGCCTAATTCAATGAGAAGGACATGCTAGGTTTTCAATATTCTGGGACAACTAAAAATTCTTTTACTGCTTTGTTTGAAAATGGTATATCAGAAGTCAAACTTATTCACCTGGAATTTTCTGGGAACATCTAGCTTTGTAGTCATATGGCTAGTTCAAAATTATGTTTCCCCCTTTACTCAAACATAAATCGGTGAATTCATTTACTTATGGTGTGGTTCGCTGAGGTTCATAGGCAAGTTGCTCAAAGTTTTTATGTGGTGATAAAGTCAGTAACAAAATATAGTCCATTAGATAGTCTGCCACCACAAACTTTTTTTCCCCTTCTGTCCACATCGTCTCTTATGGTTTTTAAGATTTTCATCCTCTGCTGGTACCTTCTCCCCCACCCCGCTCCAAGATTATGCTTCCTTTTCAAATTCCAAAAACTCCCTCTGTTTTGCAGAACATTCAGCTCTTTCCAAATCTTAGCCCTCATTCCTTTTCAGGTCCACCTGTAAGATGCTCAGCAGAACCAAACATCCATGTATTACTTAATGAGGCCCACCTCTGTCTGTGAGACTTTGAGTTGTAAACAGAAATATATTGCATATGTCAAGTACTGACTACAGTCAGTGTTCAATCAGTGCTTGTTCTTTCTTTTCCCTGCTGCTTGTTTTATTGTTGTTATATTCTTCCTCTTCTTATGTCAAAAAAATAAAGGCTCCATTACATCTGTTGACATTTGTGTTCTCTTATTTTAGATTTAAGTTCATAAAAGAAAAGATGTGAATCCTTCTGGCCTTGCACAATACAGCATGTATAAAACATGTAATGTGTTTTCTTCAGATTTGGCATCTGATATCAAAGAGAACTTAAGGCTATTTCTCTCACTTTTACAAAGCTATTCCTCCTTCAGTTAGGTAATACCCTAGGGTAGCTTGATATCTTCTTAGAATATAAAGCAGAGGCTGGGAATCAGGTAACATAGTGGTTAAGGTACAAGATTTGAACACATAACTTAATGTAGACTTTGCTTTACTTAATTGTCTTGAACCTCATTATTTTTTTATCCATAATTACTAATGCTTAGCTCATAAAATTCTAGTAAAGATCAAGTGAGACAATGAAAGCAAATTACTTTGCACTCAGGCACAGAACAAGTACTTAATAAAATGGAGACTATTGTTCTTCTTATTAATGTTGCCACACCAAAATGATATTTGGCTTTTACAGTTACCTCAAAAAGTGAAAATAAAGGGAGCAAGCGATAAATGCTAAGATGTAAAGTGAGAATGGGCTGAAGTAAAGCCCATATGCATCTAGGGTGGTATTCAGTAACTCTTTTTTCCACTTTTACTCTAGAAAATTTCTGCTTTATAGAAAAGCAAACATAAATAGTGTAATGGCCCTCATGTTCTCATAATCCAGGTTCAACAATGATCAGTTCATGGCCAATAATTTTTCATTTTTATCACTACCCACTTCCTCCTAATCCCTCTCCTACTGTCTTATTTTGAAACAAATCCCATATTGTTTAATTTTTTCCATGAACACATCAGTATATATTTCTGAAAGATATAGATGTTTAAAATAGCCCTCTAAGTACTATCTAAAGCTTGGTGCACTTGAAGCGAGCAGTTCTGGGTAATCCATTTATTTCCCCTATGATGTCAACACATGAGCTGAGGTATAAGATTGTGCCCTTCAGGAATGGTAGCAAGAATGTTTGGTTGAGGGGAATAAAAGAAATATAAAGGTTACATTTTGACTTCATGAATAACCTAAGTCTTGTCTATCAACATGAGTGTGGCACAAGCATGGTGTGATTATTTTTAAGAGGTATCAAGTTATAATGGGCACAGGTATATGCCTTGGTCCAGAAAGATCTGGGCTCCAAATATGAATTCTACCACATGTGGCTTTAGCCAAATTATTTGCTCCTAATACTTTTATGTCTAACAATTTGCAGGTTGTCAAATGCTTCTTTTGCAAATGGTAACTCATTTATCCCTTATTCTCTTGGGGGAAGGAAACCAGCTCAGTGGGTTTAAATAATTTGCCAAGGGTCTTAGNTTAGCCAAATTATTTGCTCCTAATACTTTTATGTCTAACAATTTGCAGGTTGTCAAATGCTTCTTTTGCAAATGGTAACTCATTTATCCCTTATTCTCTTGGGGGAAGGAAACCAGCTCAGTGGGTTTAAATAATTTGCCAAGGGTCTTAGAGCCCTACTTTTTTCAAAGATAAGGAAAAGTTGAGCTAATAGTAGTGAAAGAAGCTGGATTCCAGCTCAATTCCATTTGACAGAAACCCTGCATCCTTTGCATTATACCAGGCTGCTCTGTGGATGCCAGCTTCAATTCCAGAGTTCTTCCCCTTATCCACTCTCCTCTAGTCTCTGGTTTGATGCAGAAAGGATGAGAAGGATTCTAGCTGGGATGGGCTGCATGCTACATGCCAAGTTGCTTCAGTCATGTCCAACTGTTTGCAACCCTATGGACCATAGCCCATAGCTCCTCTGTCCATGGGATTCACCAGGCAAGAATACTGGAGTGGGTTGCCATGCCCCTCTCAGGCTGGGCTAGTCAGTGGAAAATCTGACATTGCAAGTGATGAATGCATATGAGCAGGGATATATCCAAGTCTGTGGGACCTCATTCTTGTTCAGTTTGATGGATTGCTTATGACAATATAACATTATTATTGTTGTTCAGTCACTAAGTGATGTCAGACTCTTTGCGACCCCATGGACTACAGCACGCCAGGCTACCCTGTCCTTCACAATCTCTTGGAGTTTGCTCAAACTCATGCCCATTGAGTTGGTGATGCCATCCAACCATCACATCACCTATCACCCCCTGCTACTCTATCCTCAGTCTTTCCCAGCATCAGGGTCTTTTCCAATGAGTCAGCTCTTCACAAGAGGTGGCCAAAGTATTGGAGCTTCAGTGTCAATTTTTCCAATGAATATTCAGGGTTGATTACCTTTAGGATTGACTGATTGATCCCCTTGCTGTCCAAGGAACTCTCAAAAATCTCCTGCACCACAATTTGAGAGCATCAGTTTTGCAGTGCTCAACCTTCTTTATGGTCCAACAATCACATCTGTGCATGACTTAAAAAAAAAAAAAAACCCACAAAAAAACTNCTGATTGATCCCCTTGCTGTCCAAGGAACTCTCAAAAATCTCCTGCACCACAATTTGAGAGCATCAGTTTTGCAGTGCTCAACCTTCTTTATGGTCCAACAATCACATCTGTGCATGACTTAAAAAAAAAAAAAAAACCCACAAAAAAACTGTAGCTTTGACTATATGGACCTTTGTTGGCAAAAGTGCTATTTCTGTTTTCTAATATGTTGTCTAGCTTTGTCATAGCTTTTCTTCCAAGGAGCAAGTGCCATTTAATTTCAAGACTATGGTCACCATCTGCAGTAACTTTGGAGCCCAAGAAAATAAAATCTGTCACTGTTTCCACTTTTCCCCAATCTATTTGCTGTGAAGTGATGGGACTAGATTCCATGATCTTAGTTTTTTGAATGTTGAGTTTTAAACCAGCTTTTTCTCTCCTCTCTTTCAGTCTCAAGAGGCTGTTTAGTCCTTCATTTTTTGCCATTACAGTGGTATCATCTACATATCTGAAGATGTTGATCTTTCTCCCAGCAATCTTGATTACAGCTTGTGCTTCATGCAACTTGGCATTTCACATGATGTTCTCTGCATATACATGAAGTAAGCAAGGTGACAATACACAGCCTTGTTGTACTTCTTTCTTGATTTTGAACCAGTCCATTGTTCCATGTCTAGTTCTAACTGTTTCTTCTTGACATTACAAATACAAATGTAGATATGAAAGCTAGAATTGACTTAGAATAAGAAATTTTAAAAGCTGATAAATTATTAAAGTATTTAAAAATGCTACAGATATCACAGGATATTTTTAAATACCATAATGTTTTTATTAATTAACTTTCTAACATATTTCTGTAATAAATTTCCCCTTATTTTTGGCTGTATACTCTGATACTCTCGATTCTATAGCATTATTTTCTAAAAAAAGAGAATAGAAAGCTTATTTAGTCTTTCCTCTAAAATGGTTGTTCTATTTTGTTGCTGTTGTTGTTCTTATTGATGGTTCTTTAAAAATGTAGTTTAATGTTGTGGTTTATTGTTGCTAATGAAATTTGGGAAATTTTCTATCAAGGTTTTTCATATGTAAGTCTTAATATTTTAGAAGTTTTCATGTGCAGTGATTAATCTTAAATGTGTTTTAATTCCTGACATTCTTTAACCACATTACCTGGGCCCATTTCAGGTCCTTAAAATGGTCCTATACAAGTAGGAAATTTCTACTTGACCCTACTTCCCCATTCTCAGACACATATACCATGCTTGAGTTTCATTAGCTTAAGGATAAGGCAGACTCTGAAGATTAGTTGTTTACCTGTAGTCTCTTTTACTTCCCCTGAGATCAGATCTTCATTTCTCACCAGGTCTTACACCTCCCTGGAAACCAAAGTCTACTCGACCCTAGGCATAGAGTATTAATTCTGTTCCTTTCTAAAAATAGTGTTGAAAGCCCCACTCCTCCCTTCAGTGACTGATTTAGGCACTCAAAGCTTTCTGACCTGGCTGACTATCTATAAACAGTAGTCTGTATTGTAAACTTTCAGACTTTGAGATATTGACTGCCTAGCTATAGAAGACAGCCCTGAAGATGAGAATCTTCCACAAAGATATGTGGTCTTGTTAGAGCTGGGATCGGTTCATTTCTTTCCCACTTTTTCTTTGTTTAAATACAACATTTCAGATGTTAAATTAAAATAAGTACCCTAAATTTCAAGCTTTAGTCAGTTGTGTGCAATAATTATTCACTGGGCTGCCTGAGATATTTCTCACCATTATTTTTCTTTGTCCTCCAGTAAAATTACTGGTAATTTTTTGGTTTCCTTTTTATATATCAGGACAAAGCAGAGCACTCTGGGTCTGCCTGAGGCATGAATAATGTTGCTTTCTTAATAAGGGCTACCTCTTGGTAAGGATCCTCTCTAAGAGAGGTGGAAGGGGGGAAATCTAGGATTTATCATTCTTTAAGTGAATAATTTGGCCTTATTTAACTGTCTTACTTTTTCTCATAAAAATAGACACAAACTCAAATATGAAGCTTATATTTCATGAACTGCTAAATTGTTAGAAACAGGTTGGGTATATATCTTATGTAGATCTTGTTTCTCCCAGAATCTTTAAAAATGGCATTGCTTGGGTCATGTCTACCTATAAGCAGAGTCCAAGCATTTCAGTCTGGGATTCAGGCTCTTTGGCAGACCAAAGAACGTTGTTGGGGCTGTATTTCATACTGGTACCCCCTAGGGTATAGAATAGATCAGAAAAAAGATGCAGAGAAAAGATATTGAGATTCAGACTGGCCTTAACCATTACCAATACTTGAAATATTGAAAGTTATTTCTCACTGACATCAGGAATTTTGCCAATCTAATTATTTTATTTATTAATGAGCTAGAGAACTTGGCTGTGAGTTTTAATACTGAATTATGTTTGAAATGAATACATAAGTTACCCTGATAAGTTAGTGTGGGTATCTTTTCTACAAATTTTATTTCTAATGTGAAAGTTGTTGATCTTCACATAATTTATGGATATTCTGTTCCTTCATCTTTTCATGCCTGACTTGGGAAGCCTGAGCTTCAGCAAGTTCCAGAAAACTTACATGCTCTTCATTCAGATTTAGATACTTGGCTTAGTCCTGTTAAATAAAAGAGAAACCATAACTGAGAAAATTATGTCACTGAAGAAATAAAGAAAAACAATTATGAGAAGTTTCCCAGGGAATAAACATTTAATTCCTGAGTACTTACTCTCTGTTAGCATCCTGCTAAATTTTATAGAAACAGAGGTGAATAAACAGACACTGACTTCAAGAAGTTCATTGTCTGAAGGTAAGACAGACAAATAAGCATCTGATTATTCTATTAGTCAGTATAAGCCACAACAAAAACTCCAATAGCTTATTAACACTCATTGGCTTAATATAAAAGTTTACTTCTCATTTAATTATAAGCTATGTGGACTAATAAAGGAACTCGGCCTCACAGTTAACTGGGGACCCAGATCCTTGCATCTAAATGGCAGATGAGGGAAGAGAAAGTGTGTGGAAGATTGGGCTTGGAAGAAGTGAACATTTCTTCCAGGCACACTTCCTTTGCTAGACCCAATCTGTGGTCCTACCCAATCAAGGGTAGGACCATAGGTCCAGCCTATGGAAGGCTAAGAAATATAGTCTGATTGTGTGTGCCTGGGAGGAAAAGGAATTTGGTGAGCACATGTCGCATTTTGCTTATCACATTGTCTTTGAAACAGTAATAATATAGGACCATTTGTGCTGTGACAGAAGTCAACAGAAGGTTTATGGGAAGAAGATGGATTCTTGACTCAGTCTTGTAGACTGTGGATAGAGGTGGGAATCAAGAATGGCTTCCTAGAGGTTGTGCCACTTGAACTGACTTTTGAAGACTAAAGTCAGGTGAAGAAGAGGAGGGTGAGATTTGAAGTAGGTGAGAGGACACGAGCAAACACAGGAAGACATGAAATAGCAAGGTGTATGATTAGAGAACTTAACAACTCAGAAGACATATCTAGATATTACATTTTGATGAGAGGCACAATACTTTTGATCATCTCTCGTTCTGAGGTTAGTAGCAGTTCTGGATCACATGGATACATGCTAATTCAATTGTTCTGATAAAATATTCATTGCCCAATTTTCAAAATCAAAGAAGTATTTTTTTGCAGCTAGTTGAAAGTCAAGCAGCCAGAATGACCTAGTTAAGAACTTTATCCAAAAAAAGAAAAAGAACTTAGAAATAAATTTCCCTGAAATCATATCTTCATTTATTTGTGAAGACACTGAAACCACACATTTTATCATATATTTTAAGGATGTGTAGAGAGGGACAGTTTGGTGCCTTTTTCCCTTTAAATGAAATTGACAGCAACATTTTCTAGTGTTATATCCAGGGATGTTTTTTTCTGTGGGCCCATGAACCACAGTTTATATAAAAATTGCTTGAATTGAAATCTAATCATCTCTTGTACTTCCATCCATACTGTTGGAGCTGGGGTAGCAATGTAAGGTTCTGGTGTGCCCTAGAGCTCTTAGATTTTTATAAATGTCTGTGTGTTGCTTAAGTCTAAACCCTTATCTGCATAAGAATCTCTCTAAAGAGGAAATAGAGTTC
The DNA here is from genome assembly GCA_006410875.1 of Neotragus pygmaeus. Classification (NCBI taxonomy): domain Eukaryota; kingdom Metazoa; phylum Chordata; class Mammalia; order Artiodactyla; family Bovidae; genus Neotragus; species Neotragus pygmaeus. The sequence goes on along the minus strand of SJYV01008931.1, from coordinate 8,074 downwards.
TTGGCTCAACTAGGCATTTTAAAACAGAAATTACTGCACTGAAAGACACATTTCTTGGACCATTTTTAAATATGAGAAAAATGAATAGTACATCTAAATATGGAATCCATATCGATAGAGCTGGAGGTGGGGTGGGAGTCAAAAAGTACTTATGAGAAAGGCAGGAGGGAAGTAAGTTAAAATAGGACCAATAGTGTTTATCTTGAAACTTGGCAGACAAATCTAGTATTTCGTGGTTGGAAGATAGCAGAAGGAGTCAAAAGATGGGAGAGTATCATAAATTTCCAGGCACAACCACAACAGTAAACCAATACAGGTAGAATTAATGTATCAAAGTATACAAAGCATTTAACATTATGCCTGGCTCTTAATAAGTGCTCAATAAACATTAGCAATTTATAATTATTAGTGTTCATTTTTCCTTATTGGACATTGTTAACTCAAAATACTCCTTCTTCTTGCTCAATACATTTCTTCTTTTTCTTCCCTTGCAAATTTTCTTTATTCTTGATACCATTGAAAACATTTAAAATTAGTCAGTACATTTTTCAAAGTTGGCTATTCTGATCCTCCCCATCAAAGCCCCTCCAAATAAGATATTGTTCTTTTCTTATTCCATCACACATACCTTAGGCTTTCTCCCTTGAGCATTTTATTAAAACTTTGTACTTGACTGAAAGCTCCTTGAGGAGAGCAGTGGAATCTTTTTCATCCTTATATTCCCAGGGAGACTACTGTATCCTTGACAGAATAGGCATTTGAATGTTTGAATGAATGGCCAAAAACTTAGTTTACTTAGCCTTTTCACATCTTTTATGCTCAGTTAAGTTCAGTCATATAGATGTTACTACAAACAAGAACACTAAGGCTTAGAAGGATTTAGGGTTTTTGCTTATGGGGTGAAGAGGTACAATCAGTATTCCAACAAGCCTGTCTGGCTATAGACTTCCTATGCTTTTCATCAAAACATACCACATTTTCTTGGAATTTATGATGGTGAAAATTTATGATTCTGTGACCTAAATTCTGAGAGATCTGAGTTCTAACGTTGCTTTGTCCCTCTTTTAGGACATTGATAATTAAATAATGTCTTATCTTCTTCACTACAGGCATAAGAACTCTTTGAAAGCATGAACAGCTATTTTCTTCACATCTTTATCCCTAGCACATAGGGCAGGATGTGGTACAGAGTAGGTTCTCATTATACAGCTGTTGGCCTGACTGGATGAATGAGTGAAAAAATATAATAATTCTTGATAATAATAGAAGCAACAATAATTGCATTCTATAAAAATAAATACAGTGAACTTTAGCATCCACTACTTTTTTTTTTTTGTCCTAGCCCCACTATTTTAGATTTGACAAAATTAGTTTATTTTCCTTATTTTGGAGGGAGGCAAACTGCGTCTCAGTGAATCTCAGCAATGTGCCAAAACTCATTCCTTTGATTTAGAGTTGGGATGCCAACCCAGATATATCTGACTCCATATAGCATGCCTTTTCATCATTCTCAGTCTGTTTCAAAATCAGAGAGATTTTCATTTTTACAAAAGACTCCAAGAAGACCAAAACTTTAATAAGTAGAAAGAATATTGGTATTACTGATAGAATTTGGTCCTTTGGGCTACTAGAGGTGAGATTTCCTTTGGGTATACTTTTTTGTCTGTACTTCTCAAGCTTCACTGTGTATACAAATCACTGGGGAATCTTGTGAAAATGCAGATTCTGATTTGGTCAGTCTGCCATGAGAATCAGTCTCCATTTCTGATAAACTTTCATGTGATGCTGATGCTGCTGGTCCAAGAACCACACTTGAATAGCAAGGTTTTCATAGCAACGTTTTTATCACCCATGCATGGCCCCTATCTCCTCCTAAGCCTGGGCCCTGTGGGGTGGGCTTGTTATTCTCCATTCCACCTCTTGCTTCAGTGATAGAATTTAAACCTAGGTTATTTTTCTGAGTAACCGTTTTTGGTTCATAGAATTATCATCTAAACTTATAGTCACTTGGGCAGGGATTTGAACCCGGAGGGAAAGGGTTTACTCTGTTTATTTTGTTCATTGGGACAGATAGATCACACAAAGTGCTGCTGACCTACAACTGAAATGTAACACCTCCCAAAGGGACTGCTTGAGATTTTGCTTATTAGATAGATGCCTTTGGAGAGCATTGGTGCATCCCAGAAGGGATCATCAGGGATCTGGAGAGCATCCTTTTTCATTCTGAGACCAAACAAAGCACTGGTAAATCATAAAAAGAGAACTAGGGTGGAAGTCTCTGCCTTACCTTAGCTGAGACACATTTAACAAGCACTCGAAGTTTCAGTATTTGCTGCTATAAAATGGGAAATATATTACCTACCTTACAGAATCATTGTCAAAATTGCAGGAATATTGTATCCCCTTTATAAGATCATGAAGATCTTATAAGATCTTTATAAGACCTTTATAAGATCATCTTTTTTTTAGACTTTATTTCTTTTTAAAAAAAAATTAATTAATTTATTATTATTAATTTTTTTTTACTTTACAATATTGAAATTCTTAAAGGTAGAACCTATGTTACAGTTGACTTCTGACACCAGGGCTCTAAATACATTGTTTTTTTTGTATAGTAGACCACAAGTTCCTGATGGTGGAATATACTACTATTTTGTGTATTGTGTTAGTAGAACAGAGAAGAACATCCATTTGTCCAATTACAAACCTATACTGTGTTTAGCCTGCTATTACTTCCAAATTCATCCTATTTTTACCACCCCCTTTCTAATCAAAGTCATCTCATCTCTCACCTGTTGCTGCTGTTCAGTCACCAGTCATGTCTGACTCTTTGAGACTTCATGGGCTGTAGCACACCATCTCCTGAAGTTGCTTACCATCTCCTGAAGTTTACCCAAGATCATGTCCATTGCACTGGTGATGCCATCCAGCCATCTCGTCCTCTGACACCCTTTTCTCCTGCTCTCAATCTTACCCAGTATCAGGGACTTTTCCAATAAGTCAGCTGTTCACATCAGATGACTAAAATATTGGAACTTCAGCTTCAGTGTCAGTCCTTCCAACGAGTATTCAGGGTTGATTTCCCTTAAGAGTGACTGGTTTGATCTCCTTGCTGGCCAACGGACTCTTAAGAGTCTTCTCCAGCACCACAGTTCAAAGGCATCTCTCACCTGGGACTAGTCTAATAGTCTCCTAATTTATCTTCCCTCATCTACTGTTATCTATAATAAAGCCACAATGATATTTAATTTTTTTAAGTCTTATAGTGCCATTTCCTTGCTTAAAGGCTTCAGTCCTCTCCCATTATACTTTGAGCAAAGACAGAATTCCTTAACAAAATCTGTAATGCCATTAATGAGCTAGCCCTTGCCTGTGTCTAAATTTAGCTTATACCTCTCCCCTCCATGATCTTAGCACACCAATCAGTAGTATTCATTCAGTCCCTTGAGTGAAGCATATGCCTTTTAGGCACAGGAAGAAATGCAGACTGTTCTCTTTGCTTTAAATACACAACCCATTCCTTACTTTAAAAGGTTTTGTATCTTAGCTCAATCATCAAACATCTCCAAGGAAATTACCCACAACCCCAGTGACTGAGCCCGAGTTTTTGTTGTTTTGTTTTTATATGTTCTCATACTGTCTGATACATTAAAAGCACATATCACGTAACCAGATATTTTATTTTATATTATTTTTTTTACTTTATTTTACTTTACAATACTCTATTGGCTTTGCCATACATTGACATGAATCCAGATATTTTAAAATTATTCACACAATATTCTTTTCACATATAATATGAGCTCCTTTATCTTGTTCATTACTATAACCACAGCTCTTGGCACGGTGCTTTGCACATAAAAATTTTATCAAATATTTGTAGAACTGATAATATATTTGATTAATTGATTTCTATTATTGAATTATTATTAATCCTTTTGATGTCTTCCTTATGTGCTATGTTTAGTCACTCAGTTGTGTTGGACTCTTTGTGACCCCATTGACTGTAGCTTGCCAGGCACCCCTGTCCATGGGGATTTTCCAGGCAGGAATACTGAAGTGGGTGGCCATGCCCTCCTCCAGGGGATCTTCCTAACCCAAAGATCAAACCCAGGTGTCCTGCATTGCCAGCAGATTCTTGATCATCTGAGTCACTAGGGAAGCTGATGAATGTTGGAGTGGGTAGACTATCCCTTCTCCAGGGGATTCTCCCAACCCAGGAATTGAACCGGAGTCTCCTGCATTACAAGTGGCTTCTTTACCAGCTGTGCTCCAGGGGAGCCCTATCTTCCCTATAAGCAAGTGTGTATATATAAAACATTTTGGTTAGTGCTTTTCATCTTCCTGCTTAAATATCTCCTAAGTCCAACATGTAAAATAGTTATTTTTTATTCCATTTTTTTGGAAGAAGGACTGAGAGGATAACTGAGGTAAAGTGGTTTGATCAAGGCTGTACAGCCAACTTGTGGCAGAGTCTACATTAATTAATGATAAGTCCAATGTTCTTTCTACATCCAGCTTCTAAGCTCAGATTGTTGTGGAAATGACAGGTGAGGGTATAGCCAATAAGGTTTAGCTTGTCAAAAAGCAAGGGTATATGCTACTGGGCCACTGACATATATTCTAACTTAAAATAAATGTCTTATCATTCAAATCCTAAAATGTAGAAGTAAGAAAGACCTATAGAGACATATATAACTTATTTATTTGTATAGAATATGTATTATACAATAAAAATTTGTTTTCATTCCTAGGTACTCTTACAGTATGAATAAGGATAAGCCATTAGAAGTTAAGGGAAAGATCTAGGGTGGATTAGTGTAATAATTATCTGCTCCTGAGAAGAAGCTGTTATGTGAAACAGTGATTCCTAAATTTGTCTGAGTGTGAGAATCATTTGAATTAGGCGCTCAGTCGTGTCCAACTCTTTGTGGCCCTATGGACTGTAGCCCACTAACCTCCTCTGTTCATGGGGTTTCCCAGACAAGAATACTAGAGTGGGTTGCCATTCCCTTCTTCAGGGTATCTTCCCCACCAAGGGATCAAACCCAGGTCTCCTGCATTGCAGGCAGATTCTTTACTGTCTGAGCCACCAGGGAAGTACAGAATCACTGGAGGTACTTATTAAACATACAAATTCCAAGGCCCCCTCCTTAATTAACAGTTCTGGAGTGAGGTCTCGGAACCTGCGTGTTTAGTCAATACCTCGGATTAGGAGATAGGGTAACAATAAAATGTGTGAATGTGGGCAAACACTAGCAGTCTGATCTGGGCAAATGAACATGACTCTTTTGATTGTGGTGAAACAGTTCAGGCTCAAGAGGAAGGACTGCCAGTTCCTGAGAGGTATTTTCTGAATCTCATTTGTGCTGAAGAGGATACTGTCTTAGATACCAACGGCTGATTTCCGGTACCAGGTTGGCCTTCCTTTGTAGTTAAAGGAAGCAGATTAGTTGCTGGGACTCACATGAAAGATTGCTCTGGGTGGTCAAGGACTAAAATCCAGGTTTCTTGAAACCTCCAATAAAGACAGGGACTTGCAAACATCATTAAAGGTCTTGGTGACATGTCTTATTAAAAATCTAAAGATGCGTACCATCAGTAAAGGAAGCTCAGGAAACACGCAGAAAATATTCTTTACTATCTGCTTTCTTTCAAGCCCTAAACTGAGTATCAAGATTTGAAGAATCTATTAATAAAAGGTGTACAAAGGTATACCTCTAATGCAGGGTGGGTGGAGTCACAAAGTAATTTATTTTGCCTTTTTTATATTTTGTCTTTGTCCGCTCTTTAACTCTTAAGAGTTTAACTCTGCCCACTCCAGTATTCTGGCCTGGAGAATTCTATGGACTCTATAGTTCATGGGATCACAAAGAGTCAGACATGACTGAGTGACTTTCACTTCACTTCACTTCACTTAACTCTTTAACTCTAAGAGTTTCTCAGAACACAAATACTTTCTTAGAGGATGAGTGAAAGTTGGTGAAGGGGAGTTGGGTCCAGGAAGATAGATAAAGGAAGCAAGAATCTTGCTAGACTAGACAGGAAAGAAGCTAATCCAAAGGAAGTCTTGAAATAGCCTTATTGTATTGCATTTAAAGGGGTTTCCCCAGTGGTTCAATGGTAAAGAATCTGCCTGCAATGCAGAAGACACAGGAGAGGTGGGTTTGATCCTTTGGTCTGGAAGATACCCTGGAGGAGGGCATGGCAACCCACATCAGGATTCTTGCCTATAGAATACCAAGGACAGAAGAGCCTGGTGGGCTACAGTCCACGGGGTCACAAAGGGTCAAACAGGACAGAAGTGACTAAGCAGGCATACACAGTATTTAATACGTATGCACAGATTTAAGCAGAATAAACGAGCAGAAAGGTTTACTTTCTATTGTGGAACATATCACCCAGAGGACACATTTAGGAAGTTAAAGTGAAATGCATAATGCTAACTTTAGAATTTAAACCATCCATAAGAGTTCCTCTTTTGCATCAATTTAAACTACAGACTACATGAATTACTTTCTCTGGCAAGATGAATGTTATAGTTGATTTCATGTCAAAAGGGAAAGGAGAAGGAAATGGCAACTCACTCCAGTATGCTTGCCTGGAAAATCCCATGGACGGAGGAACCTGGTAGGCTACAGTCCATGGGGTCACAAAGAGTCGGATACGACTGAGCTACTTCACTTTCACTTTTCATGTCAAATCCAAAACCCAGCTATGTAAGAATTCATAAAAAGCAATTAATATTAACCTAAGATACATCATTCTAATGAATTACAAAGTTACAAAGAGAAGAGCTGAACATAGCTTATGGTTTCAAAACCACCTTTGTTTTCTTGTTTCCTTCCATCATGAATTCTTAGAAGATATCCTACACAGTTATATTTTATTCTATGCCATTTTATATTTCTCTACTCTCTTAAAACTGGACTAGACCATTCTCCCAAATCCTCTCTAATTTCTTGCAGGTCTTTGCAGATGAACCCAACTTTGCAGATGACCCAATTTCTTCTCCTTTATATGGAAATACTTTCTCCATCAGATGGGTTTTTTTGTTTTGTTTTTCTTATTCAGAACACCCTTCTGGTATAGCAAAGAGAGACTCCACAGCAGGGAAGCTCTAGTTTTTGATTGAACCTGCTACTCTTCCATGCATTGGAGAAGGAAATGGCAACCCACTCCAGTTTTTGCCTGGAGAATCCCAGGGACAGCGGAANCAGAACACCCTTCTGGTATAGCAAAGAGAGACTCCACAGCAGGGAAGCTCTAGTTTTTGATTGAACCTGCTACTCTTCCATGCATTGGAGAAGGAAATGGCAACCCACTCCAGTTTTTGCCTGGAGAATCCCAGGGACAGCGGAACCTGGTGGGCTGCTGTCTATGGGGTCGCACAGAGTCAGACATGACTGAAGTGACTTAGCAGCAGCAGCAGCAGCTACTCTTCCACATCTCCCTTCCTGCATCTGATCACTCTTTTCTCTGTCTTTTTAGTTTAATGAACCATTTGGTTACTCTAGTGTTAAAGTTCACCCAGTTTGTTTTTGCTTTTTCTGCTACAGAATTTCTGGGGCATTCTTCTTCAGTTCACAGTGTCTCCTCAGATGCTTTCTCTGGTCACAGTCTGTATCATTTGTTTTTCCTTAGGCCTAAAGGGATATTGTCAATTGTCCCACATGCCTGCATCATGTGTGTTTCATGGACCAGAACACATAACACTGTAGGCAAGAGTATTAATAGTTTAGGTCACTGGGTTATGGAGCAGTGAGCTTTATCTCTGATTCTTCTGGTCTTTTCAGTTTCATTATTGAAAAAATGACATTCATTTTCTTTAATGTGTTTTCACATGTTCTTTTCATTTTTTGCCATTTTTGGAACTGAGTATGAATTAACTGCCTTCCATGCCCATGTGATGAAAATTATAATAACTAACACACAGAGTGCATATTCTATGTCAGGCCATGTGTTTATCTATATTGACTAACATATGTACTGTGTCTTTCTCTCTTCCTCTCTCTATTCATTTATAGATAAATATATATAGATATCAACTCTCTATAGTTTATATATATATATA
>SJYV01008928.1:6043-42530 GCA_006410875.1 Neotragus pygmaeus | reverse complement strand
GTTGAGCTTTAAACCAACTTTTTCACTCTCCTCTTTCACTTTCATCAAGAAGCTCTTTAGTTCTTCTTCCTTTTCTGCCATAAGGGGGGTGTGATCTGCATATCTCAGGTTATTGATATATCTCCTGGCAATCTTGAATCCAGCTTGTGTTTCCTCCATCCCAGCATTTCTAATGATGTACTGTACATATAACTTAAATAAGCAAAGTGGTAATATACAGCCTTGATGTACCCCTTTTTCTATTTGGAACCAGTCTGTTGTTTCATGTCCAGTTCTAACTGTTGCTTCTTGACACATATGTTTCTTAAGACACAAGTGAGGTGGTCTGGTATTCCCATCTCTTTCAGAATTTCCAGNGGTAATATACAGCCTTGATGTACCCCTTTTTCTATTTGGAACCAGTCTGTTGTTTCATGTCCAGTTCTAACTGTTGCTTCTTGACACATATGTTTCTTAAGACACAAGTGAGGTGGTCTGGTATTCCCATCTCTTTCAGAATTTCCAGAGGCTTTGGCATAGTCAATAAAGCAGAAGTAGATATTTTTCTGGAACTCTCTTGCTTTTTTGATGATCTAGCAGATGTTGGCAAATTGATCTCTGATTTCTCTGCCTTTTCTAAATCCAGCTTGAACATCTGGAAGTTCATGGTTCACACACTGCTGAAGCCTGGCTTGAAGAATTTTGAACATTACTAGCATGTGAGATGAGTGCAATTGTGTGGTAGTTTGATCATTCTTTGGGATTGCCTTGCTGTGGGATTGGAATGAAAACTAACTTTCCCAGTCCTGTGGCCACTGCTGAGTTTTCCAAATTTGCTGGCATATTGGGTGCCACACTGTCACAGCATCATCTTTTAGAATTTGAAATATCTCAACTGGAATTCCATCACCTTTTCCTTCCATCATCGCCTTTGCCTTTTACTTCTCTTCTTTTCACAACTATTTGTAAGGCCTCCTCAGACAACCATTTTGCCTTTTTGTATTTCTTTCTTGGGGATGATCTTGATCCGAGCCTCCTGTACAATGTCACAAACCTCCATCCATAGTTCTTCAGGAACTCTGTCTATCAGATAATCCCTTTAATCTATTTGTCACTTCTACTGTATAATCTTAAGGGATTTTATTTCGGTCATACCTGAATGGTCTAGTGGTTTTCCCTAATTTCTTCAATTTAAGTCTGAATTTGGCAATAATTCAATCTGCTTCCTCCTCCCAATCAAAATGTCTTAGGCAATTAATATGTGAACGGAAAAGAAATCCCAGTGAAGGAGTAGAGAAGAAGTGATCAGTGACAAGAAATGAATTCACTGAAGTCAGAAAACTAAAAGATGTGAAGTGAAATGAGAAACCAATATTGAGCTTGGAGTAGGGATCATCAAACTTTGGGCCCAATCCACTTCTCCACCTGCTATTTAAATAAAGTATTATTGGAATACAGCTGCATGCATTCATTAACATATTGTGTGTGGCCATTTTTACATATGATGGCAGAATTGAGTAACTGAGATGGACACTGTCTATCTCAAGAAATCAAAAATATTTACTGTCTGGCTTTTTAAAGAAAATGTTTGCCAGTGATTTTATTTTATTTTTTAAAACCAAAGGAACAGCTGACCCCCCCTGCCAAAAAAAAAGCCTATCTAGAGCCCTCTGGATTTATCAGCAGAGTAGGTTTTCAGAGAGTCTGTGAGAGCATTTTTCAGGAAAACAGATGATATTAAGTATAAAGAAGAAGATAAAAGAAACTGGAGAACGTAAATGCAGTCACATCCACATAGTCAACTCACCCCTGCCCCAGTCTCAACAATAAAATGTAGTCTTTATTCACGATGAGGAAACAATTTCAGAGATTTTGAGTAACTTAGCCAAAGTTGTACAGCAAGTACTTAGGGATCAGAACTGGAATTCAGTTCTGTTTAATCAAAACATGTTCTTTCTGCTAGATTGGATATTTCCCTAGAATTTGTTTGAGAGCCCAGAATTCAAGCCTCATGAAATTGTTTTAGATTCAAAAATTGTGAACTTAGAAGGCAAAGTATTCTTGCAGAAAAATAAGATCTTGAAACTTCATCTGTTATCCTTGACAACAGACATACTAAAGGAGTGAGACCATTTAATAGCTATGTTCAGTTAACCCCAAACCATGTCCTCTCCAAATGTAAAAAAAAAAATCTTATTCCTCAGACATTTCTAATTTATAGGAACCACCTACTCAGAGTAAGTTTTTACAGACATAATGGAATTCACTTTCAACACCTATTCTAAAATATTTTGGATAGCAAAGAAAAAAATAAATGCAATCTTTTAAATTAATGGCCATTAAGGGAAAAAATAATAACAGCAATAACAGTGAGGAGAGGCAAATCTAATGAAAGGAAAGAGAAACCTGGCAGATCAGAATCTTACTATCTCATAAAGATCTATATGAAAAGCCTGAGTAAAACAATATAAATATTTTTTCTAGTATTTAATTCATTATTGTCCAAAGTCGTAGGTTTATGTTAAATGAGACATATTAGCCTCATTTTTCATCACTCATTTATCAATTTTCAGGCCAACAGTTTTAAGTATGATAGGCAGATGTGAAGAAGGGGTTGCTATAATATGTATCTTCATTAATTAGAAAGTATTTTAAAGCAGTAGTACTCAGCGGAGGCAATTTGGCCCCTCTGGGTACATAAACAAATGTCTGGAGATATTCTGGGTTTAAACAACCTGAGGTAGTGGAAAGTACTATTGACATCCAATGGGCAGAAACCAGAGATGCTGTGAAACATCCCACAATTCACAGGACAACCTCCTGCAATAAATAATTTGCTGGCCCAGAATGTCAGTCATGCCCAGGTCAAGATATCCCACTTTAAGGAGCACCACTGTAGCACAGTGACATTGCAGTCATGAGATGGTCTCCAACATTTCAAACGTACTGATTATGCATAGGCAAATGTTATTTGGAAAGTCATGAAATACAACCTTTAGACTCTCAAAGTTAGAAAGGACAGCCTAAAAGGAAAAATCATGGAGGGATAATTGAAATATTAAAAATGTTGTATTATATAAAAATAATGGCATATTATATCAATGTTCAATTCAGTTCAATTCAGTTCAGTCATTTAGTTGTGTCTGACTCTTTGCAACCCCATGAATCGCAGCACGCCAGGCCTCCCTGTCCATCACCAACTCCTGGAGTTTACCCAAACTCATGTCCATTGAGTCAGTGATGCCATTCAGCCATCTCATCCTCTGTCCTCCCCTTCTCCTCCTGCCCCCAGTCCCTCCCAGCATCAGAGTCTTTTCCATTGAGTCAACTCTTCGCATGAGGTGGCCAAAGTATTGGAGTTTCAGCTTTAGCATCAGTCCTTCCAATGAACACCCAGGACTGATCTCCTTTAGAATGGACTGGTTGGATCTCCTTACAGTCCAAGGGACTCTCAAGAGTCTTCTCCAACACCACAGTTCAAAACCATCAATTCTTCGGCACTCAGCTTTCTTCATAGTCCAACTCTCACATCCATCCATGACTACTGGAAAAACCATAGCCTTGACTAGATGGACCTTTGTTGGCACTGTAATGTCTCTGCTTTTGAATATGCTGTCTAGGTTGATCATAACTTTCCTTCCAAGGAGTAAGCATCTGTTAATTTCATGACTGCAGTCACCATCGGCAGTGATTTTGGAGCCCAGAAAAATAAAGTCAGCCACTGTTGCCATTGTTTCCCCATCTATTTGCCATGAAGTGATGGGACTGGATGCCATGATCTTAGTTTTCTGAAGGTTGAGCTTTAAGCCAACTTTTTCACTCTCTTCTTTCACTTTCATCAACAGGCTTTTTAGTTCCTCTTCACTTTCTGCCATAAGGGTAGTATCATCTGCAAATCTGAGGTTATCAATATTTCTCTCAGCAATATTAACATGTATGAGTTTTACTAAAAATTTGTCCTCCTCTTCAAAGATTGTTTTACCTTCAAAGGTAGTATTACCATCTGACTGTATACATATACCCTTTGGACCAGTAGCCTATAGTTACCTAAAAACAGTACATTAAAAACCTGTATGAGGCATGTTGCCAATTCATACACAAAGAGAGAGATAAATGTGTGACTAGAAAAGTACTTGTTGTACACAAGCTGCAGCTGTGTATAACCGATACCTAATTACTCAGCTAGAAAGTATTATCCATCAGGCAGAACAAAAGTGGGTAATTTGCTATTATCTACTGAGATGATTTACCAAATTGCTGCATAAAAATACACTTAGCTCATATTAAAGTTATGACATTAACGAATCAAACAAAAGCATATTCAGAATTAATGGTGATTGACCTAACTATCCTTTGTGGGATTTAGAAAATACACCCCATAGAAATAAATGAAAGGTAGTAAAAATATCTTAATTGAAAACCTGAAATTGACATCAGAATTCTTCAAGAACAGCTGTAAAGATTTCAATAAAGTTTGATAGTCAGAAGTTATACTATGGGAAAATGTCAGTAATAATTTTAAAAGAAAATACATTTGTTACTACTTTGTTTGTTACTGCTTAGGTTAGGGGGCTTCCCTGGTGGCTCAAGACAGTAAAATATCTGCCTGCAATGCAGGAGACCCAGGTTCAATGCCTGGGTTGGGAAGATCCCCTGGAGAAGGAAATGGCAGCCCACTCCAGTATTCTTGCCTGGAAAAGCCCATGGACAGCAGAGCCTGGTAGGCTGCTGTCCATGAGTTCACAAAGAGTTGGACACGACTGAGCGACTTCACTTCACTTCACTACTTTGGTTACTTATCTGTTATAAAACAAACTATATACAGATATTAATGTATAATGAAATTCGAACAGAAATGTAATGGTGATGAATACTACCCTCTTCTATCTTAATAATAAACTTATAGAGACTTGAAGTGGAGAAAAATCTTCTGATAGCTGACTTTGTCATCAAGTAAACACTAGAAATTTCTCTGGTAAATAGATTCCTTACTCTCAATTCTTCACTCCTGTCCTGTACTGGAATTACAGACTCCAGGCCCTTTGTCACATAATTTTACATTACCTCCCACTAATGTGTATAGTATGTTTCCTCATTCAGTTGTTGTTGAGTTTAGTTACATGATTTGTTTGTTGTATAATAGCATGTGGACTAAAGTGATGGTCCTTAGACAAAAGCTGAAGCCTCTAAAGGCATTTCATAACTCTGCTCACCTTTTAGGCTTTCACACCATTTACCATAAGACAAACATGCCTCATACAACTGTTAACAAATTAGAGAAATATAGAGCTGACCCATGACTTGAAAGCAAAGAAAATGTTTGTCGTTGTAAGCCATTGAGATTTTTGAGGCTGTGTGTTTAAAAGGGAAAACTACTATTTTTCTTTAAAAAAAACTTTTCTAGAAATGTTTATACTATGGATCTTTGATGTTTACCTGCCCAGCATTTGTTTCCCTGATTTTCAATAAAAAATCCACCTTTATCCTCCTTCTTTAGGAAGGAGTTGCTGCAGTAAGCCAAGTCTTGGTATTTTTCTAGTAACTGTAATTTGACTCAGTTATGGGCATAAAAATTTAGCTGGACCAAGCACAATAAATTTCAAGACTTCATGAAAAACTACCAGAAAAGAATTCCACTGTTTCCTTCTAGTATTTTAAGAAAAATGGGAAATGTAAGAAGCAGAACTAAAGAGCCTCTTGATGAGGGTGAAAGAAGAGAGTGAAAAAATTGGCTTAAAATTCAATATTTAAAAAACTTAGGATCATGGCACATCCCATCACTTCATGGCAAATAGATGGGGAAAAAGTGGAAACAGTGGCGGATTTTATTTTCTTGGCTCCAAAGTCGCAACAGACATTGACTGCAACCATGATATTAAAAGACACTTGCTCCTTGAAAGGAAAGCTATGACAAAGCTAAACAGCATATTAAAAAGCAGAGACATCATTTTGCTGACAAAGTCCCTATAGTCAAAGCTCTGGTTTTTCCAGTAGTCATGTATGGATGTGAGAGTTGGACTATAAAGAAGGCTTAGCACTGAAGAATCAATGCTTTCAAATTGTGGTGTTGGAGAATACTCTTGAGAGTCCCTTGGACTGCAAGGAGATCAGACCAGTCAATCCTACAGGAAATCAGTCCTGAACATTCATTGTAAGACTGATACTGAAGCTGAAACTCCAATACTTTGGACACCTGATGTGAAAAGCTGACTCATTGGAAAAGAAGAGACACTGAATGCTGGGAAAGGCTGAGGGCAAGAAGAGAAGGGGTGACAAATGAAATGGTTGAATGGCATCATCAACACAATGGACATGAGTTTGCACAAAATCTAAGATAGTGAAGGACAGGATAGCCTGGCATGCTACAGCCCATGGGGTCACAAAGAGTCAGACATAGAAACTTGTAAAGTCAAATTTAAAAAATAATTAAAAAAAATAAAATTTAATATGCAAAAAAATAAATAAAAAATAAAAAATATTAAAACAAAAAAAAAAAAAGAAAGAAACTGAACAACTACAACAGACATCTTCCTAACAAAGGAGAAATCTAGTGCTATGGAGACAAAAGTCAACAAAATTGAAAGTTGAGTCATGAAACAAATCCTGATGATCAGACTGCCCAGTCTCTTAACACAACTATATTGGAAAGTTAACTTAGCTGTGGATCTTTATATGTGTTGATAATTTCCTTTTATTCCTTAATCCAATTTTATGGAGTTATTTGTCACTGACCACAAAGAGACTCATGATGAATACAGTATCTATGGTGTCAATTTTAAGCACAGGAAACAAAATATTTTTTAATTTGTCCTTTTTAAAATTAATTAAATTACTTGTTTTTATTGCAGTCATGCTGATTCATAGCATTATGCACATTTCATGTACACAGCATTATACTTCTACTTCTGTATACCCTACAATGTGCCCACAAGAAAAGAAATGTGTTGGCTTAAGGAAGAGGTTGATAGGAACATAAACTGATGTAGCCACTATGAAAGTCTGTATGGAGGTTCTCAAAAAACTTTAGAACTACCATATATATGATCCAGCTATTCCATTGCTGGGCATTTATCCAGAGAAAATATTCTTCTTAAACACAGTTTTCCTTTATTTGATCTGAAACACTCAGTTATTCTGTAATGTGTATAAAAAGAAGAATTTACTGTAGAAAGAGAATAATTATAAAAGCATATGCAAAATACATGCCTAAATCTCCTTCTATTCATATAATTTTCTTATAAAAGTGAGTATCATTATGGCATAATTATAGTTTATCCAAATTCCAATGGAAAATTAACATTTCAAAGATAAAATGGAATTATAATATTTTTCCTACAAGTCAAAATATTTTATCAATTCAACCTAAATTTATAAAATCTTACAAACTTCCAAAGGAAGTAAAAGAGACTATCTAAAACTCTACTAAATTTTAAATGAGCAAGTTTAATCCCAGGTTTATAAAGAAGACACAAAACACCTCTGATGACAGAGAGAATAAATTGTATCTATCCCGAGTCAAGTCTCATTAATCTATTTTTCTAGATAATACACGTAAAGTGTATTTTCTGTAATTTATTAAAGGAAACTTAATCAGATTGCCTCAACTTAGAGTAAAGCTTTTTTTAGCAACCAAGTGTTGAGTGGCCAAGTATCTGGTAATTACATTATCAGATGTTAATATTTCACTTCTGGTTGCTTAGAAAATAATATATTATTTCTCTGAAATAAAAGTGATACATACCATTTTGTATTATTTGGAAAATACTGAAAGCTATTAAGGAAATAATGTTCCAAACACAAAATAATTATTACTGTTAATAATATATGCCTTTATCTTCAGAATTTTCTAGAATTATATTTTTTATAAGTTGCACCTTGATTTTTTATATACACTTATTATATTTGAGTATTTTCCTATAACAAGCATGTGTTAAAAAAATCTTTCAATAAACACACATCTTACTTTAAGTAACAGCCAAAGTCTTACAATGGTCTCCAAGAATTGCATCCTCTCATTATCTGTTGATCCCAACTACCTCCCCCTCCTTAATTTGATTCTGGTCACAACAAACCCACTGCATTTCCTCCAACATGCCATGATAGACAGGAGTTACTGCCTTTGTAGTAACTATCCACTGGTTTGGAATCTCTTCACTCCTGATGTGCAAGGCTCATTCCACAAACTTCTCCAAATGGCACATCTCTGTGAGATGCACCACAATCTATCTGGTGACTGTGGTAATGGTTCCCAGAGTCATGAGGTTGGGACTCCAATCAAGGTCCACCTAGATCTTAGCTACTGTTGTTGTTATTCAGTTGCTCAGTCATGTCTGACTCTTTGAAACCCTGTGGACTGTAGCTCAGCAGACTTCTCTGTTCCTGGCATTCTTCAGACAGGAATACTGGAGGGTATTTGTTATCTCCTTCTCCAAGAGATCTCCCCGACCCAATGATTGAATATTCTGCCTTAGTAGGCAGATACTTTACCACCGAGCCAAACTACTTGGGAAATTCAGTTCCCTTCAGTTCAGTCACTCAGTCGTGTCTGACTCTTTGCAACCCCATGGACTGCAGCACACCAAGCTTCCCTGTGCATCACCAACTCCCAGAGCTTGCTCAAACTCATGTCCATTGAGTTGGTGATGCCATCCAACCATCTCATCCTCTGTCATCCCCTTTTCTTCCTGTCTTCAATCATTCCCAGCATCAGAATCTTTTCCAGTGAGTCAGTTCCTAACATCAGGTGGCCAAAGTATTGGAGTTTCAGCTTCAGCATCAGTTCTTCTAATGAATGTTCAGGATTGATTTCTTTTATGATTGACTGGTTGGATCTCCTTGCAGTCCAAGGGACTCTTAAGTAGGGAACTAGATGGGATATAGATGGTGGTTATACTGCCTCCCTAAATGGATCTAAATGCACTCAATGTGCAGCAAATTTGGAAAACTCAGCAGTGGCCACAGGACTGGAAAAGGTCAGAATTATGATTACAATCCCAAAGAAAAGCAATGCCAAAGAATGTTCAAACACCACACAACTGCACTCATCTCACACACTAGCAAAGTAATGCTCAAAATTCTCCAAGCCAGGCTTCAACNTCAGGAAGCAACAGTTAGAACTGGACATGGAACAGACTGGTTCCAAATAGGAAAAGGAATACATCAAGGCAGTAGAGTAATTATACCCCAATAAAAAATCTTAAAATCTTACAGATATCACACATTACAGTGGTCAGTGATTTTAATATATAATCAACCTACCCATCTATCTTCAGTAAAACTCTAATTCATTGAACAAAAACATTAAGTTGTATCATGTACCTAGCACTATATCACTGATAAGGATATGAAGGTAAATAGACCACTGCTTGCAATGAGATTCTCACCCTCACCTCTAACGAAATAAGCCATAAGTATCTGAATTTGAAGTCGGGGCTAATTCAGAGTACAATGTGCCCTGTTCCACAGGCTACATTCTTTTCTTTGTAGCACAGGAACTAGCCATTCATAACCTCCTATAATCCATGTGATGTCTGAAAATTTGGATCTCTACACAGAAAGCCTGTGCTTTGTCACTCATGAAACCAGTGGCTGGAAATGAACACATTTCTAATGCCTGTGTGATTTTTAAAGGGGCATCAATGGGAAAAAACCAAACAGACTGTAGATGGAGGAGGGCCAGCTTCTTCCTCATCCTTACCTGTCCTGCTCTGTCACTTGAATATAGGCAGAGTCTACCTGGGAAACTGCCCTCAGTGACACAGCAACAAATTTCTTCCACATGTGTGGGCATTTGCTCCAATGGATGGATGCTTTGTATATATACAGACTATCATCAGTTTACCCTAACACATCTGAATTCATCTCAATTTAGATTTGACCACACAGTACTTTTTTTGAAGTGGTCAGTAAGATGCTTATTTCATAATAAAGAATCTCATCTTTGGTCATAATAGTGGATTGGCCCAGAAGCTGACTTTTTTTNTGGATGGATGCTTTGTATATATACAGACTATCATCAGTTTACCCTAACACATCTGAATTCATCTCAATTTAGATTTGACCACACAGTACTTTTTTTGAAGTGGTCAGTAAGATGCTTATTTCATAATAAAGAATCTCATCTTTGGTCATAATAGTGGATTGGCCCAGAAGCTGACTTTTTTAAAATTTATTTTTAATTGAAGGATAATTGCTTAACATAATTTTGTTGGTTTCTGCAAACATCAACATGAATCAGCCATAGGTATACATATATCTCTTCCCCTTTGAATCTTCCTCCCGTCTCCCTCCCCACCCCGCCCCTCTAGGTTGATACAGAGCCCCTGTTTGAGTCTCTTGAGTCACACCACAAATTCCCATTGGCTCTCTACTTTACATGTGGTAATGTAAATTTCTATGTTACTCTCTCCATATATTTCACCCTCTCCTCCCCTAACCATGTCCATAAGTCTGTTCTCTATGTCTGTGTCTACACAGTATTTTTGACATATTGACAAAAAAAATACAATATACATGTAACACACATGTACACATGTGCATGCATGCATTTTTCCATGCAAAGAGAATTATAATTTTGCCACCAGGAAGACATTAAGTAACTTATTAAATAGTAAATCATGACCTACAGCACCTCTATATCAAGAACACAACTAAATGCTGAGATATTCATGGATCAGAAAAGATGATATTCCCATGGCTGGAGAGCTAGTAAAGGTAGCATTCTAGAAAAATAATAGCACAAAAGTATGCATAATTTCCGGGACAGGTACATGGTATTCCCACATTATATTAGTCAAGTAGATTTTATTTAAGTGCCTGAATCATGATTTTGTTTAAAAAAATTGTTTTTTTAATGTTGTGTTAGTTTCTGCTGTACAGGAAAGCAAATCAGTTATACATAGACATATATCCCCTCTTTTTTGGATTCTTTCCTCACTACAGAGTATTGAGTAGAGTTCTCTGTGCTATACAGTAGGGAGTTCTACTTAATATTCTATAATGAACTATATGAGGAAAGAATCTAAAAACATAAAATAAAAAAGAGGAAATATATGTGTATATATAACTGATTCACTTTCCTTTACTATACTATTCACTTTTCCTGTACTATAGAGTAGAAGGATTCCCTGGTGGCTCAGACAAAAAAGAATCTGCTTGCAGTGATGACGATCCTAAGGCAGCAAAAGAGACACAGATGTAAGGAACAGACTTTTGGACTCTGTGGGAGAAGGCTAAGGTGGGATGATTTGAGAGAACAGCATTAAACATGTGAAATAGATGACCAATGGAAGTTTGATGCATGAAGCAGGGCACTAAAAGCCCGTGCCCTGGGACAACCCAGAGGGAGGGCGTGAGGAGGGAGGTGGGGGAGGCGTTCAGGATGGTGGACCCATGATGTGCACCCATGGCTGATTCATGTTGAGGTATGGCAAAAATCATCTCAATATTGTAAAGTAGCTATCCTACAATTAAAGTAAATTAATTTAAAAAAGAAAAAAGAAGAGTAAAGCTATCCTAAAAAAAAAAAAAAAAAAGAATCTGACTGCAATGCAAGAGAACTGGTTTCAGTCCCTGTGCTGTGAAGATCCCCTGGAGAAGAGAATGGTCACCCTCTCCACTATTCTTGCCTAGAGAATCCCATGGACAAAGGAACCTGGCAGGGCTTCCCTGGAGGCTCAGATAGTAAAGAATCCACCTGCAATGTGGGACACCTGGGTTGGATCCCTGGGTCAGGAAGATCCCCTTGAAGAAGGCATGGCAACCCACTCCAGTATTCTTGCCTGGAGAATCCCATGGAGAGAGGAGCCTGGTGGGCTATACCATCTGTGGGGTCTCAAAGAGTTGGACATGACTGAGCAACTAAGCGCGCATGTGCACACACGCGCACACGCACACACACACACACACACACACACAGCAGGCCCTTGCTCATTGTCTGTTTTATATATAGTAGTGTGTATATGTCAGTCCCAGTCTCCCAACTTATCCCTCCCGACTCTTTCCCCTGGTAACCGTCAGCTTGTTTTTAACATCCATGACTCTTTCTGTTTCGTAAATACATTCATTTGTACCATTTTTTCAGATTCCACTTATAAGCAATATCATAGGGCATTTGCTTTCTCTTTCTGACTTACTCCACTTAGTGTGACAGTCTCTAGGTTCATCCATGCTGCTGCAAACGTCATTATTTCATTTTTATGGCTAATATTCTACTTTACGTAAGTACCACAACTTCTTCATCCATTCAACTGTCAATAGACAAATAGGTTGCTTCAGTGTCTTGGCTATTGTAAACAGAGCTTCAGTGAACATTAGGGTGCATATAACCTTTTGAATTATGTTTTTCTCCGAATATATGCCCAGGAGTGGGTTTGCTGGATCATATGTTAGCTTTGTATTCAGCTTTTTTTTAATGCAGCTTCCATGCTGTTGTTCATTATGAATCATTTTTAAAACCATAGATGAAGTTACTTTCCATTTAGATCCTCTCTGTCTGATCTGATAGCCCTTCTGATATCAGGGAAGATTTAAGTTCAGGTGACTTATCATCCTTTGTGTCTGGCCACAAGTAACAAAACATGAAAAAGGGAATTTGTCACAGTGACTATATCAGTAGTTACTATGTCAGCTCAAAGTTGCAAGGGAGATGAACACCTAAACCACACGAGCCACTCGGGCTCACTGAACCTCAGTCTTTTAAACATTTTGCTCAGTAGGAATTACAGAGATACGGATATTTGAACAAATTCAAACACTGATTACATGTTTTATTTATTTATTTACTTTATTTTACTTTACAATACTCTATTGGCTACATGTTTTCTTGCTTATTTTATTTTCCATTTTTTAAAAGTAAACCAAGCTAAAACAAAATAATCTCATGTTTCACTTAGCTTATATTTAAGTTTCTATTTGTCTTTCTAAGGTGAGGATAAAACTGGCATTTTTCTTGTTGCTACAATGAAAGAGTTCCCATTTGTGGGGAAACATAGAAGCAATACAGGGTTTTCTGTGTATCAAATGGAGAATATACACATGCAGGAAAGTGAAGAAATAGTGTGTAGTACATTACATGCCTTGGGGGAGGTATAGAGTCTTCTTTTACTCCCATTCCTGGCAACTATGTGTAAACTAGGAAATTATCATCTCCCTATTTCACCACCTGGTATTTGTTCTATGTTTGAAGTATCCAATCTGGAGTTGTCTACTTGCATCTTCCAAGCAAAGAACATTCAGGGGCAAAGGGAGTGTGAACAGTGAGGGGAGAGAAGAGATTAGTCGAGAGGTAACAATGTGTGAGCAATTCAAACAGAGCAATCCAGTGTGAATTAACTGTTATATATAATAATGAATCATCATCTCTGATAGAGGTTATCATCTGCATTCAGTTTAATTTGAAGACTTTTATCAGCTATGATGGAGATTAAGCTTTAGATCCTATCCAGGTTCTATAGCATTATTTTTTTGCTTCTAATACTGTCCTTATGAATAATTTAATTATGTATATTTGTGGTTATTAGACAAAATTGAAATATTTCCTATGACTATACACTCTCAGCCATGAAATTAAAAGACGTTTACTCCTTGGAAGAAAAGTTATGACCAACCTCAATAACATATTCAAAAGCAGAGACATTACTTTGCCGACTAAGGTCCATCTAATCAAGGCTATGATTTTTCCTGTGGTCATGTATGGATGTGAGAGTTGGACTGTGAAGAAGGCTGAGCGCCAAAGAATTGATGCTTTTGAACTGTGGTGTTGGAGAAGACTCTTGAGAGTCCCTTGGACTGCAAGGAGATCCAACCAGTCCTTTCTGAAAGAGATCAACCCTGGGATTTCTTTGGAAGAAATGATGCTAAAGCTGAAACTCCAGTACTTTGGCCACCTCATGTGAAGAGTTGACTCATTGGAAAAGACTCTGATGCTGGGAGGGATTGGGGGCAGGAGGAGAAGGGGACGACCAAGGANATGCTGCGATTCATGGGGTCGCAAAGAGTCGGACACGACTGAGTGACTGAACTGAACTGATGTGTGGTCCATGTGATCAGATTGATTAGTTTTCTGTTACTATGGTTTTCTTTCTATCTGCTGTCTGATGAATAAGGGTAAGAGACTTATGGGAGCTTTCTGATGAAAAGACTTACTGAGGAGGAAACTGGTCTTATTCTCATGGGTGGGGCCATGCTCAGAAAATCTTTAATCCAATTTTCTGTTGTTGGGTGGGGCTGTGTTCCCTTCCTATTACTTGACCTGAGGCCAAACTATGGTGGAGGTAATGAGGATAATGGTGACTTCCTTAAAAAGGTCCCTTGCACACATTGCTGCCTTCAGTGCTCCTGGCCCTGCACCAGGCCACCACAGACCCACATCTCCACCAGAGACTCCTGGACACTCTCGGACAAGCCTGGGTCAGTCTCTTGTGGTGTCACTACTCCTTTCTCCTGGGTCCTGGTACACACAAGGTTTTATTTGTGGCCTCCAAGAATCTGTTTCCCCTGTCCTGTGTGAGTTCTAGTGGCTCTATGGTGGGGTCAATGGTGACCTCATCCAAGAGGGCTTATTCCACACCGAGATCTGCTGCACCTAGAGCCCCTGCCCTGCTGACTCACGCCTCCATAGGAGACACTCACACACTTCTGGCTCAGTCTCTGTGGAGTCTCCTGGTGTGCACAGTGTTTTGTTTGAGCCCTCCATGCATTTCTGATGGGTATGGGGTTTGATTCTAAATGCAATTTTGCCCCTCCTTCCATCTTGCTGGGGCTTCCCCTTTGCCTTTGGACGTGGGTTTTTTGTTTTTGTTTTTTTTTAATTTAGTGGAATCCAACATTCTCCTGTTGATGGTTGTTCAGTAGCAAGTTGTAATTTTGGAGTTCTCTAGATGGCTGGATGGCACCCCTGACTCGACGGACGTGAGTCTGAGTGAACTCCAGGAGTTGGTGATGGACAGGGAGGCCTGGCGTGCTGCAATTCATGGAGTCGCAAAGAGTCGGACACGACTGAGCGACTGAACTGAACTGAACTGAAGAAGATGATCACACGTCCTTCTACTCCACCATTCTTAGATTTTGGCGAGGTAATGAAGATAATGGTGACCTCCTTCAAAAGGTCCCATGCATGCACTACCACACTATTGCATTCAGCACCCCCAACCCTGCAGCAGGCCACCCTATCCTCCACACAAAGAAATATATATGCAAATTCACATGTATCTGTACTATGGAAAACAAAGAGATATTTTCCCTACACATAGATTATCATATAGCCTCAAATGCTATTTGCTCTTCTGAGGTAGAGACTATTCCCAATTGGCCCCTTTTTTAAAAACAGAACAATGATTTTTATTAGGGATTCACTTATTGCCCAGGTATATTTCACTCTAATTCTAATGAACAGACATGTCTATGTAATAATGTAAGTCAAAGTGTCAGCACTGAGGTTCCCAGGGAACTGATTCAAGTGGTCTGCATGCTATTACCACTGGGTCTTTAGATCTTTTAAAAGGAAAAAATGGCATGGGGCATAATGGTTTGAGTTCCAAATATTTTGTATGCTTGAGGACAAAAGAACCACACCTGGAGATGGTGGCTCATTTGGCTGAAAGAAGATCAATGTATCTCTGATGAAATTGTGTTGTTATCATACCAGCTATTTACTGCTTATCTTTGGACTTGTCTCAGCATGGTGATGGTTTAGTCACTAAATTGTGTCTGACTCTTGTGATCCCATGGACTGTAGCCTGCCAGAATCCTCTGTCCATGGGAATCTCCAGGGGAGAATACTGGAGTAGGTCGCCATTTCCTTCTCCAGAGGATGGGGAACAAAAACAATCTTTTACCTACTGTAGTCTGGATATTTTGCTATATGTAGTCTAATGCAATCCTTACTGACACACTCTCATAAGTATTACCAGAAATAAGTACTTCACATAAACTCATCTTAAATTCAATAGTTTTGGCTGATGACACAGCATTTAATTGGTTCATCACTAAAAGGCTCATACCACAAATTAACTAATTCAGATGCCACAAGTGACAAAGAGACAAGTTAATCTTAGAGGGTTTACCAGGAAAATACATCCTTTTAAATTAGAGCCTTTCTAGGCACTTGATTAACACTTTATTTGGATAACTAGTACATTTGGTAAAATCCCTTAAATTTTTTTCCAGGCTAAAATATATAATCTACAATGCTGAAGATTTGGCACTTTAATCACTCATTTCTCATCGCATTAAAGCAGATCTGAGGTTCTTGAGGACAAAAATCTCAATTGTGTTTGCAGATATCCCATTCTTCCACATCTACAAAGCCCTTGAAGAGCCTTCTTTTCAAGCTCAAGTTCATGCTGATGTCCATGGTTCCAGAAGTCAGCCCCTGGGTGCAGGCATGCTGGCATGGCAAGTCAATCACAGAACTGGCAGAATTATACTGGCTGCTGGTGCCACTGAGATCACCAGGGGTCTGAGCAAAATAAACACATGGAGGAGGTCACATTGAAAGTAGAGTTAACCTGAGATACATATTGCTTGAGGAAAAGAACCAAGATAGGAAGTGCTATGACCCTCCCAGTGTGAAAGAAGCAGCAGGAAGGGAGAGTTCTGTGGACATTTCCTTCAAGAGATGATAGAACCGCATGTAAGGACAGATTAGGGAACAGGGAAAATTCAACCTGATGGTCATTATTCACCAAGAAACAACAAAAAGAATCATATGGTAATGTACTTTGAGCAAAAAGAGAAGCAAAAATCACACTGAATACATGTGAAGCTTCCTAAACTAAGAAAATTTAAGAAAATGCCTTCGTATAAGATGGTGAGTGGCCCAAATGTGGGCATAAGTACTGATGTTTAAAAAAATAATATACATATAACTTTCAATATAATTTTCACAAAGAATATTAAGAACATCCTGGTGGTTATGTAGTAGACAGAACAAGAAGTCATCAAAATCAAAGTGCGCTACATATATCATGTATCATATAGTCATGTTAATCACAGGCAGTATAATTAATTTTATTACAAGGAGTTTAATGCTTCCACAGGGATAAACAATAGTCAAAGCCTGGATCCTGAGGCTGAAAAATTTTCCCTATTCATCAAGATATTAATATAAAAGTAAGACCACTGATCACTGGCATTATGAAAAGTATAAGCTGCCCAGCTGAGACTAAGGAAAATTATTGGATCCTAAAAAAAAGTTTTCATTTTTTTCTTTGTTAAGTATAGGCTATACTATAAACCAAGGGTGCACGCACATATGTGCATGCACACACACACACACACAGACTCTTAGTATGGGCCTGCTAATTTGTAAGTCAACAGTTCCAAATACTTGGCCTTGGTAGTTCTACCTTTTATGTGCTAAGATTTGTTAGCCTTGGATTTGTAATGTTTTAAAAGGAAGCAACATGCAGTTTTCTCACTGAGGGCATGCAGTGAGCATTATGTGAACTTCTCCCTGATATGTTTTATTCCAGAAGAGCAAAAAGAAATACATATGGAGTGTGAGTTTTCATCACATAGACTTTCTAAAGATTATTTATTCAATAATATTTTTTACCTCATATAAATGATTCAGGGCTCAACATCTCATAAATCATTGAAATCTATTTTGGAAAATGTAAGGACAAAAGGGAAAATTATATTTTTTCACTTTTATAAACTTGTTGTATTCATTCATTTTGATATATATATTTCTATTTTTATCACTTTTATCTCTTACTTTGTTTGTTAAATACAAAATCAACTTAACAAGGTGATTGAAAATATTTATATGCAGTTTTGACCTCACAACCAGGCTTTCTATAAAAACACAGGTTCATCTATAACAGTTACTGTTTGTTGTTCAGTTGCTGAGTTGTGTCTGACTCTTTGTGGACCCAATGGACTGCAGCATGCCAGGCTCCCCCATCCTTAATTATCTCCTGAAGTTTGTTCAAATTCATGTCCATTGTGTCAGTGATACTTCAAACCATCTCATCCTCTGCCACCCCTTTCTCCTTTTGCCTTCAGTCTTTCCTAGCATCAGGGTCAAAATACCTGTAAGACTTGAATTCATCACTACAAAGTATTTATAGAAATAATAATGAGAAAAATAATGTTATGTGTAAAATTTATGATACAGATATTTTGGGCATGAATCATACTGTTATCAAAACTATAGGCAGTTCATATATTCTAGGTTTTCTGAATGTATACTTAGCTATTCCCTTCTGTCAGGGCACCTAATTAATATTGCTTTGCTTAGTCCACTTTATTGGAATTGTCCTTACTGAGCATTATTGGGCATTACACCATTGGTCACAAGAGAGCATGGTACAAAAATATCCTTATGAAACTCACTTTCCAATTATGTGAAGAATATTGAAGCCATCGTTCACTACATGACATGCTGGGTTGTTCCTGAAGATTCACTGGAGTTTAGTATTTGCATAAGTCTCAGTATTTAGAATGTGTATATTGTGTAACTGATTAGTTTGTGTTTGATTTATGGACATTGTGATTCATGCAACCGGTCTTCTTTTGCCTCCATATTGTCTATTAGAAAACAAAGAACCATATGCGGTATCTACTTCATGCAAGTATATAGCATATTATGACCTTTCATGCATGTGTGCGTGAAGTTGCTTCCATCATGTTTGATTCTTTGTGACCCTATGGGCCATAGCCCACCAGGCTTCTCTGCCTGTGGGATTCTCTAGGCAAGAATACTGGAGTGGCTTCCCATGTCCTCCTCCAATGGATCTTCACAACCAAGGGACTGAACTCATATCTCTTATGTCTCATAGCACTGACATGCTGATTCTTTACCACTAGCATCGCCTGGGAAGCCCACGACATTTCATATATTAGTCTTATTCTATCTTCTAACCTTATTATCCTTTAGTATTAATTTCTTTACCTATGAAATCTTAATATTATATGACGCTCATTTTTGCTAGCCACCTAAAGTCTCCTTTCTTTGTGGACAAGATAGGAAATGCTAACATCTTAAAACATTTATGTATGCATTTATTCAGTAAGTATATTTTGAGGACTTACATTATGACAGGACCTGTGTAAGGTGCTGGCTTTCAAATAGAGAATAAATAGCTCCAGGGAACTTCCCTTTTAGATAAAAACATTTATTCAAGCAAATAATTATAATACGCTAAGTGTTATCATATGTACCATGGACAGAAAGCAGTACAAAGCGAGGAGGAGAGGTACTAAATTAGTTCAAAGTCATGCCAAGATAAAGATATCACATCCAAAGCAGATGTTTTTATAAGAGTTTAATAGAAGGATTATTTCAAAGTATGCGGGAAAGATTTTGGTGCCCAGAGATGATACCTGGGTCTGGGCCTTGGAGCAGCAAGGAGCCCTTTGAACATATGAACAAGGGGCAAGGAGGGAGGGCAGCTTCAGGAATCCAGAGGGTAACTGTGGAGAGAGTACCCCAGAGGAAAGGCCAGCCAACCCAAGGGTCTGTCCAGAGGGAGCCTGGAGAACCAATCCCCTGACCTGGCTGGCCTCATCCTCTCTTCCCTTCTTCTGAGGCCTCCCATTGGCAGAACTTAACAGGAAGTCAGAGGGCAGTGGATCAGTTTCCAAGGGCTGTGGTTACAAAGTGCCCCAAACAATGGTCATGTGATGTCTCGTAGTTCTAGAAGCTCGAACTCTGAAATCAAGGTGTCCTCAGGGCTGGTTTCCTGATGGGGAAACTGCTGCAGACCTGTGCCCTTGGTTCTCCCAGCCTCAGCATCCTCTCTGTTTCCTCCTACCATCCTTACCTTTGTGGAACTCTATCTCTCCCTTTTTAAAGGATATCAGTCATTGGATTAGGGCTCATGCTCACTTCAACATGATTTCCTAGTAATGACCCAATTCCACACAAGGCCACATTCTCAGGTACCGGGGCACAAGACTTCAACATATTTCAGAAGAGACAATTCANTGGTCATGTATGGATGTGAGAGTTGGACTGTGAAGAAGGCTGAGCGCCAAAGAATTGATGCTTTTGAACTGTGGTGTTGGAGAAGACTCTTGAGAGTCCCTTGGACTGCAAGGAGATCCAACCAGTCCTTTCTGAAAGAGATCAACCCTGGGATTTCTTTGGAAGAAATGATGCTAAAGCTGAAACTCCAGTACTTTGGCCACCTCATGTGAAGAGTTGACTCATTGGAAAAGACTCTGATGCTGGGAGGGATTGGGGGCAGGAGGAGAAGGGGACGACCAAGGATGAGATAGCTAGATGGCATCATGGACTCAATGGACGTGAGTCTGAGTGAACTCTGGAAGATGGTGATGAACAGGGAGGCCTCGCGTGCTGGGATTCATGGGGTTGCAAAGAGTTGGACACAACTGAGTGACTGAACTGAACTGATACACTCTCCGTGTGTTCTTGGTTACTTTAATATATCATGTTAAATCTAAGTCTCAAACTGAGTTATTAACAGTCAGACTGACTAAGTCTTTGCATCACTAGATGTGAAAGTTACTTGGAGTCCTTATCAAGAGACAACAGAGGCTCCATTTTGGGGGCATATGGACTAGAGTGGAAGACATGGGCTCTCATCCTGGATGTAAGAGTGGAACCCCAAGGAACTTGCTTTATATCTCTAGGTGGAAGGCTTGCCCGTTGACTCAGCAGGTAAAGAGACCACCTGCAGTGCAGGAGACCCAGGTTTGATCCCTGGGTTGGGAAGATCCCCTGGAGGAGGAAATGGGAAACCACTCCACTGTTCTTGTCAGGAGAATCCCTTGGACAGAGGAGCCTGGTGGGCTAAAGTCCGGGGGTCAGAAGAGTTGGACACCCATTTTTAGGTGAAGTCTGAAGTCTGAAATGCGGAGTATTGAGGGTTGAGCTCATCTATAAATAAACCTCTCTCTTTTCTATACCAGTTACAATGCATAAAAAGAAAAGTAGGGTCCACAGTGTTGCTCTAACTCACCTTGAATACCATCCCCTCTGATGCTCACAGCTGGCATATGGGTTGGGTCCACAGCTAACATGACTGTGTTGCCATGACAGACCCCTTGTCACTCCATCCCTGACACAACTGGGCATGCTCAGGACTCCCCCCACAGGGGAGAAGCCTGTGGCCATTCGCAAAGGGCACAGTAGAGCATCCACTCCCACGGGCAGGCAGATCCCAAGCAGGCGAAGGAAGCGCTGAGGGTGCACCCAGCTCTTGCATCGCATCCAAATGTTGCCTTTCCTCCCACAGGGAAGAAGGAGGAAGGGCGGGACGGTGGCAGTGGGGTTTAACTAGCTCTCTTCACAGTCGGAAATGAGTTGCATGGGGCTAAAGACCCCTTTAGAGGACCCTAAGACTTTTAGGAGAGGAAAAGATGCTATTTTAATTAACATGTCAAATAGAAGTGCCCACATTTCACATGAAATTGTGTTATTGATTAAGACTCATGAATTCTGAATTATTTGTTATACTTCTAATAACTTTTGGGATTAAAAAAATGGGCATGTTTAAAACATATTGCCTCTTTTTGAAATTAGTATTTTTCTAGGAATAAGCAAAAGGGTAATTGGTGAATTAAATTGTATCAATGATTAAATTATATCAATGTTTATATACTCCATAAATTCTGTTAGAGCCCTCCAGCAAGACATAAAGAGTGGTGTCTTTAAGCCTCTAAGTACAAAACTTCTTATCACCAAAAAAAAAAAAAAAAAAAAGTAATGGATACCCAAGGACAATGATAAAAGTAATAGAACAGTCATGTTGGGCTTTGAAATATGCCTCACTTTTTCCGAGGTTACTTCAGAAAATTCAAAGGGAATAAAATCTGCCTGAATGGATTTGATTTATAGCAAGCGTGACTTATGTGGTGTGAGATCAGGGCTTGGAAAAGAGCTTCCCCTCCTCTGTTCAAATGTGGCTCTCAACCAAGAAAACTTATGCCAATGGTTTTCCAGTGGGGAACTGCTGTTTTCTTGGAACTATTAAATATTCTCTCAAGGAATAAAGTAAAGGTATAGAAGATAGAAAGATATAAAATTAAAATTCAAGATCAAACGATTAAAAAAACACCCTAAAATTAGAGCTGCGGTTTGGGGGTGAAGGTATAAGACATTCAGCCCTTCATGCTTTCACGACTAAACCAAATATTTGCTTGAGTCTTGTGTTCCATGCATTCAGGAAAAGAAACGCACCTTTTGCTTGATCACCCCGATAGTGCGGCACGCCTGGCCAGTCCGTAGAGACCCGCCTCTTTGATCGCATGCCCTCCTGCCGCCCGCTGCTTTGCACTGAACCCTTCTCTGGAAGCGTGTCTCCTGCTGCGCTGTCCTCACTTCCTCGGCCCCGTTTCCCCCTCGTCCCTCCGTCAGGCTCCGTCCCAGGACCCTGGCTGGGCCCACCCTTCCAGATCCTGGGCGTCAACTCCTGCAGCCGAGGCCCCGTCCCCTGGCCCCGCCGCTCTCAGAGCCAGGCTGACCTCTCTGAAACACGCCTCCCTTGCAGGCCTCGCTCCGCACGTGGGCTGCTTCTCTGCACGGCCTCCCACAGCCTCGGCGCTCAGTTCTGGACTCTCCACCCTGCCCGGCTCCTTCAGGCCCTGCCGGTGGCCTCGTCCAGAGACCTCCCATCTTCAGAGGACCCCCCGCCCCCCGCATCCCTGGGACCTGATCATTCCCAGCCCCTCATCCAGGGTAACAACGGGTCCAGTGAGCCCCGAATCCCGAGTACAGGACAGCCGTCCATCTCCTCCTCCTCAGCTGTCTCCTGAATCCAAACCACCGGGATGCCGGCTCAGCTGCAGTCCTTTGCCCCGGGCTGGGCACCAACCTAGCGCAGTCCCCAAGCGCCTCACTTTGGGGCTGGAAGTCACTACAGGATTTGGTCCCTACGAACTTCTCTGTCCTCCACACTTGGGTTTCATGTGGCCCAGGCTCGCATCAGACTCCATTCCCCCGCACAGCTCCTCAGGCCAGGATGCTCTGGACCCAGCTCTTCTCCTGCAGCTCCTCATGGTGGAAACTCTTGGCTTAAATGTCCCTTCCCTGGGCCCTCGTCCCCAAGTCCCATCAAAACCACTGGTGCCACCACCTGTCTGTCATTTTCTTAATGGTTTTATTCATTCTGAAATGATCACTTTCTTTGTTTCTTGTCAACATCCCCACCAAAACCTCTCCTTCACAAAAACAGACAAGCTGTTCTAACTTCTATCATCAGGGACCATGCCTGCTGCTTGCTTGCTGGGGGCTGAGTAACATTTGTTGTGTGAATAAATGGCACAGTGCTTGTTATCTACAGGGAGAAACATAGTTCTTTTGGAAACCTAATTTTTTTTTTTTTTTCCTGAGCTAAGCTGATAATAAATTGCACAAGTGGGAATTAACGTATTGAACAAAGTTTCTAACCACATCTCTGGAGCAGATGTCATAGTGACTTCATAAGGCGCTGCTCAGTGGAGGTCGAGCAGGGGCTCTGGGAAACCTTGGACAGGAAACTGCAGGAGGCCAGGTGGCAGGGGCTGAGCTCTCTGGGATCCCATCGCTCTGCCTGATGTGAGGGAGACACCTAGAGGGACTGTAAGAAGTAATGGAGATGTGTCTTCAAACAGCTCCCCTGAAGCATGATTTCTCCAAACTGCTTTTGACAAAATGTTGGGCAGCTTGTTGTCACATCATATAGGACTTAACTCCCCTGCCCATGTAAATGTCTGGGGTACAGGGACCATGAGACTTGTAGCTGTAAAGTGAACATACTCACCTTCCCATTAAAATCGTAGGGCAGGGAGGATGCATCTCCATGGTGATGAGATGCTAAACAGTTTATACCTAAGGGATAGAGGGGTAGCTTACTGCGTCATCCTGAGGGCAGGGCTGGGCTTCACTGAGCGGGTGATTAGGGCCCCAGTGGCAGACCACGCAGAGAGACTCCTAAATGGCAGAGATGTGGGGAAATGTGATATTTTGATTTATAAGAAATATTTTGGGGTCATATGAACAACACATACTTATTTCTCATAGTTATTTGGTGTCCTTTCATTCTTCTTGCTTTCTGACTCAACAGCAGCCTAAACCTTTGGAATTTCCTAAGTGAAGAGAACAACAAAGGTGCTTACTATGTTGATGAGGTGACTTTTGCACCCCAGCAAAGGTTGGCGGTTGGTTGCCATGGGAACCAACCACATGATTAGAGGTTAAACCTTTCAGTCCTACCCCTGATCCCTGGAGAGGGGAGAGCGGCCTTGGAGGTTGGATCAGCCACCAGTGGCCAATGGTTTAATCAACCATGCCTGTGTGAGGAAACCTCCATAGAAATCCCAAAGGACGGTTCAGGGAGCTTCTCGGGTAGTGAGCAGGTGGAGATTTGTAGAGAGTGGTGGGCCTGGAGAGTGCATCGGAGCTCTGTGCCCTTTCCCCACACCTGGTCCCATGCAGGTTTTCCATGGGGCCATTTCTGCTGCTGCTGCTAAGTCGCTTCAGTCGTGTCCGACTCTGTGTGACCCCATAGACAGCAGCCCACCAGGCTCCCCCATCCCTGGGATTCTCTAGGCAAGAATACTGGAGTGGGTTGCCATTTCCTTCTCCAATGCATGAAAGTGAAAAGTCAAAGTGAAGTCTCTCAGTCGTGTCTGACTTCGCAACCCCATGGACTGCAGCCTACCAGGCTCCTCCATCCATGAGATTTTCCAGGCAAGAGTACTGGAGTGGGGTGCCATTGCCTTCTCCAGGGGCCATTTCTGAGTTATAGCCTTTCATAACAAACCAGGGATCTCATAAGGAAAATGTTTCTTTGAGTTCTGTGAGCTACTTGAGCAAATTAATCAATTTACAAGCAATTGGTCAGACATGCAGGTGACAGTCTGAACTTGCTATTGGCATCTGAAGCAGAAGGTAGTCATGTAGGACTGAGCCTGTGGGATCTGATGCTCTCTGTGGGTAGACAGTGTCAGAACTGAGTTCAGGACACCTGGCTGGTGCCTGGAGAATCCCTCAGTGTGGGAAACTCACCTCCCAACACACGCTCATGAAAATCAGGTCAAGAACCCTTATGAAAAGCTGTGCAAATGGCGAATCAAGAGACTATGTGGTGTATCAGAACACGCTTGACATACCACCCCAGGCCCTGGGAGCACCACTCTGCTCGTGCCAGACTCCAGACTCTAATGTATCTGTTTCCAACACCAGACACACACACATACACAGACACAGACATTCCCCCCGCCCCATACAGATGTACGCATATAGACACACACATGCATAGATGTACACACAGACACACAGAGAGACACACCCACAGCCCCTCCCCACAGACACACACACACCCATAGACACACACACAGACACACATGCACCCTGTAGCCAGCACATTGTAAAGGAGCTTCTGTCTTTCTAACATCAGGAACCTACAGAGTAGCAAAGTAGATTCCAGCCCTGATGGACTGCATGACCCCAGAGGTCACCACTTATGTGTTAATTTCTTACCTCTTAATAAATCACACCTCTTCCTCCCTGCACCAGGGGTCACTCTGATTGATACTTTTTTCTTTTCTGTATCCATACTGCTGAGAATAAGTCATTACATGTAATAAGAGAAGCTGAGCGAATAAAGGGCTGGAGGAAAGACGTTCAAGTAGATGAAGAGCCGATGAATAGATGCAGGAAATTGAATTATGAAATGAGTGCTTTTCCACGGGCACCCGTCAGGACATTCTGAAATAGCAAACCTCAATTCTTAAAAGCCATCGACTAAGTGACCTGGCAAAGTATTACCTAGTTAAGGCACCTAGGAACACATTTTCCCTC
Source organism: Neotragus pygmaeus (assembly GCA_006410875.1). Lineage (NCBI taxonomy): Eukaryota > Metazoa > Chordata > Mammalia > Artiodactyla > Bovidae > Neotragus > Neotragus pygmaeus. The sequence continues at coordinate 16,798 of SJYV01008928.1, read as the reverse complement.
ACTTTTCCCATAGCTGCTTCATTTGCAAAATGAGTTTGGAATAATGCTTGTTAACTAGTCAATTCAGTGCAGGCTGTGATGAATGGAGCAGGAATAACTGAAGCATAAACATCTTGCCAACATAGCGTCTGGCTTCCGGCCAGAGGGAATGCTGGTAGAATTGAAAATGAGTACAACACAGTTACTGAGTGACCTAGACACAACACGTTCAGTTCACAGCTGGGCTCTCTTACCTAAAAAAAGCAAAGTAAAATATGAGATCTCAGAATGATATTAACCATTTTAATTTAGCTGAGCATCCTCTATGCATTGCAATGGCATGAAATGAGGAAAGCAATACATTTTTCTTTTAAAGACAAAAACGGAGTTGACCTTTAGCAAGTTTTACTCTAAAATACCAATATAATTTTTTTCTAAGGTAAGGTATTAACCACCCAAGTGATTGCATTCACATTTTACAGAACGTAGCCCAGATTTGTGGATAGAAGAGTGTAAATCTTAGGCTTCATTTTTTCAGAATCATGGACTGTTTCTTTATTTTTAAATGTCTTGGTTGTTGTTGTTGTTGCTGTTCTTTTTAAGTAGGAACTTCATGGCTAGTAAAATAATTATGAACTTCACACTTCACATCAATAACACTCATACATAATACCTGTGCAATCTACCATTGGACCAAATACATCAGATATTAAAGAGTAGACTTTGCAAGCAAATAACATAAATTATGAGTTTGCCCAAAGGAAAATGATTGACCTTTATGAATAGGATGCAAAATTATGAGATAAATGATAAGGTAAGAAGTATTTGCATCATATAAAATATGAAGCTGAAGACTGATACCCCCAATAGGTAAAGAGCTTCTACAAATCAATAATAGTCTATGAGACTAAGAACAAATCAGGCACTCCTAGCGAAGGGGTTATAAATGGATAAATAAATAAAGGACATACAACCTAACTGGTAAGCTGGGAAAATGCAAACTAAGAGATTGGTAAGACATGCTGTTTTTTTTTTGACAAGTTCTTAAAGAGGGCTAATGTTTACATCAACTGAAAGCCATGTGTTTCAAATAACACTAGTAGTTTAAATTGATGTGACTATTTTGGAAGGTATTTTTTTGAGTGTTAAAGTGTTTATCTCCTATTATACATTAATTTAGTTTCCTTGGTATTTATTCTTGAAAAATAGTTATGTTTGCATTGAAGGCAAATATAAGGATACATGGAGAAGCATCACTTGTTAAAATAAAAATTCAAAGCATTTTAAATATTAATTGGACAATTATTATGTTAGCCCGTACATATACATTGGAGAAGGCAATGGCAACCCACTCAGTACTCTTGCCTGACAAATCCCATGGACAGAAGAGCCTGGTAGGCTACAGTCCATGGGGTCGCAGCTAGGAGTTGGACACGACTGAATGGCTTCACTTTCATATCATGAAATATTGCACATTAATCTAAAAATATATAGATTTGTATGGATTAAATATAAAACTTATATTCAAGAAGAATATTTGTTTAAAAGTGCAAAGTGATGTTTACATTTTATAGATCTATGTAAAGTATTCATGCATTAAAATATGCAAACAATGAGGTGTGTGGAAGAAGCACTGGAATAAGAAGAACAAAATAATTTTGATAATTTTTCTTCTGTTTTACAATACAAATGTAAACCTACCTTACCTGCATCATTTAAATTAATATGTAAATAATTAGATGGTCAAAGATTGGGAATAGTATATTAGCAGAGATGGAAATGTGTATGATCTACATGTTAAATAATCATTAACATCTTGCTACTATCCAGGTAATAAAACATATACATAGAATTTTAATGAGTTTTACAGATGAAATTGTATCTATTTTTAACTTTTTTTAGCTGATTTATTTTAATTTATACACACATGCACATCTAATTTATGTATAAATTTTGGAATATATTTCAAGAAAGATATGCTCTTATAAGGTGCTGAGAAATTGACATAGATTTTCTAGAGGGTCAACCGGCAATGTCTATATGAAAATATAAATTTCCCTCAGATATCAGCCCATTAATTACAACTGTAATAATTTATTCTGCAAAAATAAACATGCAAAGGCATGTATATGACTATCCTCTACCATGTTGGGTATACAGATGAGAAATGGAGAGGTGTCCATGAGGAGGAGGTCATTCTGTCTCCACATACTGGGTCACTACAGAGCCAATCAGAAGGTTTAGGATGTGTAAACACACAAAGACTGATAGTACACTTATGAAATTTATTCATAGTATCCTACTTTGAGAAAAATGTATATATAACAGATTTTTTCTGACCTTCAGGAAGAGTCTTCAGCCAAGGTTCAATTTGTGAAAAAATGAGTATAGTCTTCTGCTTTAATAAACACATTATAAAGTATGTGTTCTTTGGAAGAATTACAACCCTTAAGTCAGTGTGTTTAGGCAGAAGCTCATAGCTGAATAATGAGACTTTCACTGGGCTGACCAAGGGAGATGGGGGCATGAGATACACATGCAAAGCCAAACCCAGGAGGGGTGGGGACACATGACCTGAGAATTGTGGGCTTCCTCCAGTGACATCAACAACAATAAAGGACATGAAAAGACAGGGTCTAAGTCTCCAGGCAAAAAGTGGCGCTGATGCAGTGAGTTTTGGTGATTAGGCTGGGGGAGATCAGCCAGTGGTCCAGTGTCCAATTCGAGAGCAGAAGTCTGTGCTCTGTGGGTGGAGGTGGAAGTCAGTTCTGTTGTGTCTGTACAGGCTGCTTGCCGGCTCTTGGTGGAGGAAGGTTCCTCTGTTTATGTAAGATGGTACTAGTAATGACCGGGTGAGGTAAGTGTAGACTCCAGGTTTCTGTAAGGATGAATCTAGTTAGTGTACATAAAGAGCTTTGTAAGGGTTCCAGGTATCAAAACATCTCACTGGAGGTGTCTTGCCAGGCTCACTTTTTCATGGACACTTTAGAACATGCCTGTTCTTTTCTGCCACCATATTTAGCAGGCCACTGGTATCCTTCAGTTAGTGTTTTAACCTACAGCTCAGGAGGATGCACAGGTAAACCACTCCTGAATAAGAACCCTGAAAAGATAGGAGTGGAGAGAGATGAAGTGTGTCCAGTTCACCAGAAGAAGTGTCCAGTGAAGCTCTAAGGGTGCCTGCTGTCTGTAGTATTAGGAGATCGATCATGGTTTCCCTCATGCTCAAGTTTTGAAGTTTTAACTGTATAGTCTTTATTCTTAGGCTAGCTAGTTATTAGTTTGTTCATAAATCATTTCACTTTTTCATCTATGGATCCATTGGCACCAACCAGCTATCCTGTTGAGGTCACTAATGGATTGAACAACAAAAAAAAGATACCAAAAATGAGAATTTTAAAAGAATGAAATCAAAATGGTTGCAATAATTTACTAGGAAAAAAAAAGTTGGTAAAATGAAAAATAAATGGCATTTCTACAAACATATTGATCCACTCAGTTGAAAAGGTTGGCGGACTCACAACTATAGTGCTTTCAAATCACCATGTGGGCATTTGCCTGTGAGAGCATCATTGCATTGCCACGTATTTCCTGAGAGCAAGCTCTTAGAGCAGAATTCAGAATTAGAGTCCTCTCCTATAATTCTGGTAGCATGGAACTTTTAATTTGTCAAAACCAAATTGGAGGAACCGCTTAAAGCTTAGGAATGGTTGCCTACTAGAAACCAAGTGCTTAACATGAAACAAAAGCCTTCTGCAGTTGCAGATATAACAGGAGCAAAAATCTTCACTGTAGGTAAGTTTGCAGCCATTGGCAGGGGATGGGGGTTCTCTTTGGCTTCATGATACCAAAGGTCATTCTTACAAAACAGCTTTGAGAAGAACTATACCCACACCTCTCCTGCAAGCTTATTTTCCTCTGTTGTTGTTTGGTCACCCAGTCATGTCCAACTCTGTGTGACCCCGTGGACTGTAGCCCGCCAGGCTCCTCTGTCCCTGGGATTTCCCAGGCAATAATACTGAAGTGGGTTGCCATTTCCTTCTCCAGGGAATCTTCCCGACCCAGGGATCAAGTCACACTCTCCTGCAGTGGCACGCAGATTCTTTACCACTGAGCCACCAGGGAAGGCCCAGCATTCTTTCCAAACACTGACTTGCAAATAGAAACTGCGTGATTTTCTCAGTGGCTTGTGTCCTCCCCATATCTAAAGGGCCATTTAAAGTCTGGGAACACACTCATTAGCAAGTGCTGCTCTGCCACCGTGGTACTCAGAGGAAAACTTATAACATGTTAACAGCACATGCAATTTCAAGAAGTCAGTTAAATAAAATTGAAAATGCCTGTTTACTGAAGAATCATACTAACTGAGCAACATAAGCAGAAACAGACATGTGATTCTGTATTCTATTAAAAGAACAGAATGTCAATCCTCAGGGCTCACTCAGCCTTTTTCAACAGTTCCCTTTTAAAATGCATTCATCAAAAATGTTTATAGGTAATTGCAAATGATGTTCAAAAACTGTGGCTAAAGATCTGAATTAGGAATAATGGCTTACTCATTTAGGATTAAATGGGCATGCAGTCGGAAAGTGAAGGCTTAATGTAATAGCTTCCGTGTATTCATAAACATTTATCTATGGAATGGTATAATCCTTATTTGGCAGAACACTCATGAATTGAATTTTAAAATGTTTTCTTGTTTTTCAAAAGTATTACTAGATGATTTGGGGGAGATTTGTCCCACAAATGTGACTACAGATGATTCAAAAATTCCTCTTTTTATTGTTTTTATTATGTTTCAAGATATGAGAGAGTCATGAGGGGTAGCATTGATGTCACTCATAAGTATTTTTGCTGTTCGATTTTAGTGTCCCATGTGTTTCCAAGTCAAATTTATCATGATAAAGGGATAGTTATACAAAAATTTAAGAATGGAGACATATTGTAAGGAAACATGAGGGGAATTTGGTTACCAGCATCCATCCATCTACGAATGGACATCTTGTCTGCTTTGTTTCCATGGAAGCTAGAACAGCGCCTGGCACACAGTGGGGGCTCGCTGTCTTTTGTCAACGACGCCAAGAAATGTGACCAGTCCACAATGTGATTGTGACCTGGCCATTGAGTGGATCTAAATTTCTTTCCCATTTCCCATTTTCCCCTCATTTCCTATCCTTTCCTTCACTGCCTGCCCTTCTTGCCTCTATTGTTCCTCTTTTCGGGTTTTCCAGATCTTCTCTCAGATCTGACAGCAGCATTTATGATTCTACGTCTTAGCCCAGCCCTGCACAGGGCAAGGTACCCAGTGACTTGACAGGACCGTCTGCACTGGCCTCCTCTGTGCACCCAGTGTTAGCCCAGCAAGAGCGTTTTGGAGCTTTGCTGTTGTTGCCATTCAGTTGATAAGCCAAGTCCAACTCTTTGTGACCCCATGGACTATGGCACACCAGGCTCCTCTGTCCTCCACTGTCTCCTGGAGTTTGCTCAAATTCACATCCATTGAGCCAGTGATGCTCTCTAACCATCTCATCTTCTACCACCCTCTTCTCTATTTGCCTTCAATCTTTCTCAGCATCAGCTCTTTTTCCAATGAGTTAGCTCTTTGCATCAGGTGGCCAAAGTATTAGAGCTTCAGCATCAGTCCTTCCAATGAATATTGAGGGTTTATTTCCTTTTTAGAATTGGCTGGTTTGATTTCCTTGCAGTCCAAGGGACTCTCAAGAGCCTTCTCCAGCACCAAAGTCTGAAAGCATCAATTGTTTGATGCTCAGCCCTCTTTATGATCCACCTCTCACATCCATACATGACTACTGGAAAAACCATAGCTTTGATTATTCTGATCTTTGTCAGTTAAGTGATGTCTCTACTTTTTATTATGCTATCTATGATTGTCATAGCTTTCCTTCCAAGGAGCAAGTCTCTTTTAATTTCATGGNAAGACCCTGATGCTGAAATTCTTTGTTGTCTCTAAAGCAATTTCCACCCCCCATGCGCCCCCCTCCATGCATACCCCCTCCTCAGCAATTCTGCAGTATTAGTTGTTAAGATCAGAATGACTCCATTTGGTATATTGCTGAACATCTTGCAATCTGTCTAAATTCATGACTTGATTTTCTGGCAGAATGTGAGGGCAGCCTGGCTATAACAGCTGTTACTCCTTTAATGGCCAGGACTGAGTCAACTAATTTCATTTTGGTTAACTTTTCCTAAATTTACCCGGTTTAGAATTACTTCAAGGTATGGGTTGTTTCATTGATGATGAAAATGAAATTAGTTTTTCCTACATAATGGCTTTTTAGAGGCAGACCTTTTAGTGGAGAAGAATACAGAAAGCATGAACCCAGATATGGAAAATTTCTTTGTTATTTTTTAAAATTGACCATAATCCCTTCTCTTGATTGCCTTGGTAAGTTGGGTAAGATTGTAAGACTCTTCACCTGCAGAAGGCGTCAGTCAATTCCATGAGGTTGTCAAATCCCAGACAAAGCTCCCTGCCAGGCACAACAAAGTTCCACTTACCCTCAATGCAGCAGGCCTGTGGTACCCAATTTTGGCACTGCAATAACTGATGGAGAGCTGTCAGCAAATGTCTGGCATGTAGAAGTGAGGTACATAGGTACAGAGTCTGGGCATGAGAGAGGAGGGATGATTTCCTCATGCCTCATGGGGAATCTTTCAAGCGAAGTTTACAGCATGTTCATTGATTAATTTACACATCCATTTATTCACTAAATAAATGTCTCATGTGCTTTCTGTGTGTTAGTATATAGACAAGTATTATGCATGAACATTCACCCTTTAGTGACTTCATTCTGAATTGAGAACCCACGTTTCCTATAACTCTGTTCAATATTAAAATTTATAATCCCTCTCCAAAACACTCATGGATTTAAATCTGGAATTAAGTTTGAAGGATTACCCTTCTGTTCTCTCTTAGACTTGATTTTCTTCTTTCAGCTAATATGGTTGGTCATGAATCTCAAGTCCATATTCTCAAACTTAAAATAAGCTGGAAATGAATCAGTGTGTATACAGAGAGGTCTTCAAAAATTATGAGGATGGCAGATAAGGGAGAAAAGTCAAATGATATGCTTGTATTTAACACAGTTGAAAAGACTGGGAAATCATTAGGGAAGATTCCTGTCTTCAGATTTCTAGGTAAGCCCAGAATGTGCCTTGGTTATGGGTAAGGTAATTGCTCTAGATGATCAGAGCATTGCCCTGTACGTTGTAGCATTTAGAGCTATGAATTGCTTCAGTAAGCCTAAGTAATAAAAAAAAATTGTTATAGGGAAACAAACTTTTGGCAACCGAAGTCAAGTGATCACATTGGTTTGAGGAATGGATAAATCAAGAAAAGAGGAATTAAATTGGTTTTTGACTTATACTTGCTCTCTGAGAAACGTTCTCCAATTATGAATTTTTTTTCTAATCCTTTCCACATCCCCTTGCTTCTTCATGAATTCTGGTCTCACTGTCTGCCTGAAAGAGGTAGCCCCTTGTACATATATAACTATAATGTGATGTATTATTAACAGCTTTCAGTTAGAGATTTGTCTTACTATATGTCTTTTTAGGGTCTTAGCAATTTTAAGTCACCAGACAATTGCTACAGAGTTTATCCAATGTGTTGAGATGCAGATCTTTGAGATTTTGGCAAATTTACCATAACCGCTGAAGGTCTCCAGACTCAGGTGTGAATGAATTTCATTGAGTAAGAGAGAAAGCCTGACGCAAGATGCTATCAGGGATCTGGCATTCAAGTGAAATTGGGCTAAAATAAGAATAGGAGATTGTGGTAAACCAAATTAGTGCATTTCAAACTACCATTTTGGATTAAAAGACATATGATCAATTTGTTAAATTGCTACAAAAGTTCCTAAAAGCTGAGGCTCAGTTTCTATTGTTACTTGTTGCAGACAATTAACAGTTCATGAACTGACATCAGTNGTAAACCAAATTAGTGCATTTCAAACTACCATTTTGGATTAAAAGACATATGATCAATTTGTTAAATTGCTACAAAAGTTCCTAAAAGCTGAGGCTCAGTTTCTATTGTTACTTGTTGCAGACAATTAACAGTTCATGAACTGACATCAGTTTACGGATGAAACTTAGAGCAGGCTAAGGATATTAAATTTCAGAAAATTTAAAAATATGTACAAACCAGATAAAATCTACCTTCAGGCAAAATCTGATCTGAAGCCTTCAGTTGTGACCTCTAAATTAGATACTAAAGAACTTTTAGTGTCTTATATTTAGTAGTTTTGTCAGTTTTTCCTATATTGTGTAAGTGTGGTCTAAATCACTTAATGTTTAATTTCCCTTATAAGCTGTATTCAGCATTTCTTACAATTCCAGACTAATTTTGTATTTTTAAAAAAATAATTCATTTAACTTCTCATGTAAATTTTTCCATCTTATAAAATCTGAAAGTACAGTGACATGATTTTCTGACTTGTTGACATTTATTTATTTTGCCATTCACATGTGAATATTTCTCCAGGAAATCTCTTCAAATAGAACCTTCTTAACTCATTAAATTTAATATGGTGGCTAGAACTGTACCTTTACTTTGATTTTAGGTCATCATTTTGAACATACTCTAGTTAAGTCCTATGGGGCTGATATGTGGGATTGGTGGTCTTTCCAGAAAATGGCCTCAGACTTCTCTTTTACGTCAGCTAGCACTTTGGGATTTTTGTCTTGGAACCAGTAAAAAGCCATTGCAAGATTTTAAGCAAGACCATGAGAAAATAAAACTTACATCTTAGAAATGGTCATTATGGCAGCCATCGGAGTTTGGGATTCTAGGGGCTGAGAAAAGAGACAACATATTGTAAAATAAAACATTAAGGTACTCTGAAATTCACAGTGTATACATGTATACAGTGTATATGGTCCAAGAATAGCAGATATAAGAAATGAAAAATTCCAATTACAAAAATATGAAGCCATTAGTAATCATACAGTTACATTCACTGTGTTCAACTTAAGAAATCAAGTTGGAAAATTTACTTGTCCGACTTTGAAGTGTGAAGAGATGGAGACATTTACATGGANTTGCAAGATTTTAAGCAAGACCATGAGAAAATAAAACTTACATCTTAGAAATGGTCATTATGGCAGCCATTGGAGTTTGGGATTCTAGGGGCTGAGATAAGAGACAACATATTGTAAAATAAAACATTAAGGTACTCTGAAATTCACAGTTTATACATGTATACAGTGTATATGGTCCAAGAATAGCAGATAAAAGAAATGAAAAATTCCAATTACAAAAATATGAAGTCATTAGTAATCATACAGTTACGTTCACTGTGTTCAACTTAAGAAATCAAGTTGGAAAATTTACTTGTCCAACTTTGAAGTGTGAAGAGATGGAGACATTTACATGGAACGTTAAACAATTTTTAAATAAAGCACATGATGAATTTGGAATGGCATTAGAATTTGGAGTTGGCTGCAGTCAAGTAGGCAAAATATTATGAAGAGGGGAATACACTGATGGCAGAGGAGATGGGGAGAAGAGAATGTACTTGAGAGTTCAAGAACCATTCAAGAGGAGGAATCCAGCTGGATTCATTTCTCAACTGTATGTGAAAACTGAAGGACAAAGAAATGTCAAGAATGCCTCCTGGCTTGGGCAGCTAGGTATCTGATATTACNGGAGAAGAGAATGTACTTGAGAGTTCAAGAACCATTCAAGAGGAGGAATCCAGCTGGATTCATTTCTCAACTGTATGTGAAAACTGAAGGACAAAGAAATGTCAAGAATGCCTCCTGGCTTGGGCAGCTAGGTATCTGATATTACTCATTAGGAAGATAAGGACTAGAAAATGAGAAACAGAGATGGGGCAGGGATGGGGCAGTGAAAGTCGCTTAGTCGTGTCTGACTCTTTGCGACCCCATGGACTATACAACCCATGGAATTTTCCAGGCCAGAATACCGGAGTGGGTAGCCTTTCCCTTCTCCAGGGGGTCTTCCCAACCCAGGGATCGAACCCAGGTCTCCCTCATTGCAGGCGGATTCTTCACCAGCTGAGCCACCAGGGAAGTCCAGGGATAGAGAAGATGAAGTTTAGTTGAGTGTTTGTTGAGCTGGAGGTGACTGTTGATGTTCAGATCCAGAACTCAGGGAAGAAAGTTGAACTGGAAGGTAACTCCAGGAGTCATTAGCTTCCAGGTGACTGTTGCAGCCATCAATTTAGATGAGATCACTTACCTTATGAGCAAAGGTGGCATGAGAAAAGCAGAAGGCCAGGAATGCAACACAGAGAAAAGCAAACAGCAATCTTGTTCAGGAAGGCCGTTAGGATGGTAGAAAGTGAAAGAAAGTGAAGTCGCTCAGTTGTGTCCGACTCTTTGCTAACCCGGGGACTGTAGCCTACCAGGCTCCTCTGTCCATGGGGTTCTTCAGGTGAGAATACTGGAGTGGGGTGCCATTTCCTTTTCCAGGGGATCTTCCCGACCCAGGGATCAAAGCCAGGTCTCCCGCATTGCAGGCAGACACTTTAACCTCTGAGCCACCAGGGCAGCTACTATCTAGGGCAGTAGAGATAGAGCTACTGGAGCCTAGCATTGCCCCTACTGGTTTGGGTGAGTTTTCCCCTCAAGCTTGGTTTCTTATCTATAAAATGAGGGTAGATAACGTTTCCTCTGGACTTCCCTGGTGGCTCAGACGGTAAAGCGTCTGTCTACAATGAGGGAGTCCTGGGTTTGATCCCTGGGTCGGGAAGATTCCCTGGAGAAGGAAATGGCAACTTGCCTGGAAAA
>SJYV01008927.1:0-39828 GCA_006410875.1 Neotragus pygmaeus | reverse complement strand
TGGGATCGGGGCCCGCAAGGGGCGGCAGGTGAGCTCCGGGAAAGCTTAGCCGCCAGCTCGCTGACGACCCCGCGGCTCACCCCTTCACCGCCCCGCTATCTGCTCCCAGGTCCGCTTCCGCCTGGCTCCGTCTTCCCCGGTCCGGTCCGAGCCGCCGCCAGCCGCCGCCTCATCGAGCGAGAAGCCCGAGGCGCCGCAGGACTTGGGGGCGCCGGTGCAGCAGAGTAGCCTAGCCCTGAGCTTCGAGCTGCAGGCCGCAAGGGCCGCAGCCGGGGGCCACTTCGATGCCGCGAAGGCCGTGGAAGAACAGCTGAGAAAGTCATTCCAGACCCGCTGCGGCTTGGAGGAGAGCGTGACCGAGGGTGAGGGGGGCAGGCAGCCGGCCGGGCGCGGGAGCGGGGGTGCGCGGCGCCGCTCACCTCCGCCCCTCCTGCGGTCTCAGGGCTGAACGTGCCGCGCTCCAAGCGGCTCTTCCGAGATCTGGTGAGTCTGCAGGTGCCGGAGGAACAGGTTCTGAACGCCGCGCTGAAGGAGAAACTGGCGCTCCTGCCGCCGCAGGCCCGAGCCCCACCTTCAAAGGTGAGGCACCTGGGCTATCTCCCCTACCGCCTCCCACTCCCCGCCCCCCAAATGCCAGGGATTCAGCTCCCCTTCCCGAGTGCAGCCTTGTTTGTGCTCCAACAGGAGCCACCTGGCCCAGGGCCAGACATGACCATGTTGTGTGATCCGGAAACATTATTTTATGAATCTCCACACCTGACCCTGGAAGGTCTGCCCCCACTCCGGCTTCAACTCCGGCCCCGCCCTTCAGAAGATACCTTCCTTATGCATCGGACATTGAGACGATGGGAAGCGTAGAGCTGGGGGCTCCCTGGCTTGCTTGCTAGTTTATAATTTTTGGTGTTGAAACTATCAGAATAAAATGGTTTTGCTAATAAATGGGACTCTCTTTGGGAGCCTTAACATGCGGTCAAGACTCAGGTTGGAAGCGGTCAGAAAGTCGTTTTGGCTTCCTTTTAAAGAAACTAGGTAGTGATGAGAAGCAGAGCAGGCAGGTTCTTGCTAAATCGTGTCCGACTCTGGTCCTAGAAGTGCCTTCCTCTGGTTCCACTTCAACTCCATGGTTAACCTTCCAAAGTCAGCCTGTGCCCAAAGATTCCACAAAACAAATTTTGTCAGTGGGTTTTTTTGGGGGAAGGTAGATGGGTTCTTCAAAATTCACATTATACTCCCTTTTCCTGGCTTAGGATTCTCTCTATACTTAAGTGTAAATGGCAACCCACTCCAGTCACCTTGCCTGAAAAAATCTCAAGGACAGAGGAGCCTAGTGGGCTACAGTCCAGAGGGTAGCAAAGAGTGGGACACAACCGAGCACACGTGTAGAGAGGGCTCACTGGCATTCAACAATCTTCCTCCCACTGGAAAAAAGTGTTCTCTTCCGTAAGACTATAGTTTGGGCAGAGAGGAAACACAGGTTCTACCAGGAGCCACCAACTATGTCCCCTCAAACTACAGTGTGCCAAACACAGGTGTGGGGGCTGCTGCCCTAAACATCAAGTTTATTGTGCTGTTCTCACATTCGGAACCCAACCACCTCTCCCAGTGGGGGACAGCAGAGAGAAGGATTTTCACAGTACCTGCATGCCTCCCCACCGACGTCCCCCTCTTAATCCTCAGCCCATCTATCCATGGTCTGTTGAAACGCAGCTCAGGACAAAGGTGGAGGAGAAGAGTCTCTCTCCTTGGGAGAACAGGAGGAAGGGGCCAGAGAACTTGATACCCCCCAACTCCCATGTCCTAGGAGAACAGAGGGCAGCAAACAGTCCATGCCATCCAGCCCAGTGGGCTGGGGGAGAGGAAGATGATGGTTCCAGCACAGCTGGGCTTGCTGCTTAGGTGCCAGAGGTGTAGGGAAGAGGCTGGGGCAGCAACACAGGAAAAGCTTTCTCTGCAGATCCAGGAGAGGAAACGATTTTTGGAGCCAGAAAGGAAAGACCTTGAGATACTTTCCTCTCCTCCTAGGTCCTTTGGAGCAGCAGGCAGCTTCTTCACACTTTCTGTTCAGGGGGCCACTTAGTGGCTGGGGGATTGGGCCTTGTGGAACAGGTACACAGGACGCTGGAAACCTGAGGGAAGAGTGTGCACTCAGTAGGGGCTGGCAGGGCCTACCGACCCCAACACCGGTCTGCACCCTGCTCCAGCACTGGCCTCCCTTCCTCCCCAGACAAAAGAAGCCAGCCTCACCTCTGGAGGTGTTGTTGGGTGTGGCCACGAGCTCATAGCTGGAGAAGCCCACCTCTGGGGATGTCAGGTAGGAACTGAACTGCTCTGGCTTCAGCTGAATTCGAAAGTAGTTCTTGTAGATTCTTTCCTAGGGAGAAAGGTAAGGGACCACTTCAGCTTACTGCCTTCTCGGCTAGTGAAGGTGGGCCCACTCGGGGGGCCCTTTTCACCTTCAGAAAGTCTGCTTCCTTGAGGCCTTCCTTGCCTCAACTAAAGGAAGGACTGCCCCAGTTTCCACAGAAACCCGCACTCACTGTGAGAGTCTTTCTCCGGCCGTAGGAAGACCAAGGCTGGGGCTCCAGGACTAGGATGCCCCCAGGACGTAGGTGCCGATAAATCCGGCGAAACATGCGCTTCAGCCCCTCGTCTCCCCAGTTGAGATGCACCCACTTGGTGAGGCTGAGGCAGAGCACCACATCATACTCGGGTTTCTGGGCCTCCACCAGCTCGTCTCGATCCAGCACATAGTTACCCTAAGGGCAAGAATTGGGGGTGAGGACAAGAGAGGTGAAAAAGAACCACCGCCCCTTCTCAACCCACTGTGCAGCCCCACTTGAGTCCTTGGCCAGGCTTCTCTGACACTCCTCAAAACAACTCCCAAATGGTGCCCTCTTTGAGTCTCATTTTCTTGCTCTGTATTGGTGGTAAGCCAATCAAACATAGAGAGAGCTTGAGTAATTTTAAACTGAGCAAATTATCCACAAGGCAGTCAAAGCTAAGTTCAAATTGCAGAGAAAGATGCTGGGGTTCTCCGAGGATCCTGACCAGTACTTACTCCCCACAGGCATTTAAGCTGAGAGAGTCAGTGTTCTGCAAAGGGGCCCAACTCAGGTTGAAAGGGAGACCCGTGGGTTCCTTCCCTAGGTGGGACTGTCAAAGTTTCAGGCCTATTCATTTTTTCCAGAGAAATGAAGATCTCCATCTCTCAGGAAACCTTCTGGATGATTAGCTCATTACCACCTCTCTGCAAAGTCCATTCTTCTGGGTGTAACTGAATATACTACCAACTATTCCTGTAGGTGGACTAACTGAAGCATTTTCTGGGGACTGATGTGCAGTCAGGGGACAGATACTCTCCTGCACGGTTCCCCATCCCACCATCTAGGGTCAGTGTGGTGATGATCTAAGGCCAAGTCGCTTGGGCTCCTGGCCACTGACAATCAACTCTGCGTGTAACACAAATGAGGTCCCTATCAAAGGACAACATAATTAGCCAGCCACTACCCTAATCCTCCTCCCCAACCCAAGACATTGAATGTCTGACACCCATCCCTTCAAGCACCTACAGAGGCCGGAGGACAAGTTTTCATCTGGATCACATCCCCCAGTGAGTATGGGCAGCAGCCCCCAAAAGAAAGTGGATGGGTCTAGATTACAATACTGCCCAGGAGCAGAGCAAAAGGAACCTGCCCCTATCCTGGGGCTCGTCATGAGTAAGGACTCCAGGTACAGCCCCTGTCTTCCCAGGTTATAGGAGGGCAGATACACCAAAATGAAATCAATTGCAGATTCAGACCATTCTCTTGAGCACCTGGCTTCTCCAGGGAGGGGTGCATGCACAGGAACCTTCCGGGTCATAACCCTCCAGGCTGTGTACTCATTCACTCTCATCTTCATGCCTGACCCCTATCCCAGGAGCCTGGGGACCCTCTTACCGTGACGAAGACAACGTTGTTGGGGAAGACCGCTGTGTCGGCTCCATCCAAGGGCACTTGGGGTGCAGCGATGGGACCGCGGCTAGCTGTCAGCGAGGCTGGGAAATAGCTCCTTTTTCGGATGGCTGTGGTCCCTTCCTCACTCTCTGCTCCTGGGCTCCCTTCAGGAGTCTGGGGTGGCAGACGCAGCTCTTCAGACAGGTAGTGTCGGATGTTCTGGCGGGCTGAGTGGATGAGCTGGGCATCGATATCCAGGCCCACCATGCGGGATGGGCCCCACTTACAGGCAATGCTCAGGGTCAGGTGGCCCACATTGCAGCCCAGATCGAGGACGTCCCGACCCCGAAACCACTCAGGCTTCAATACCCGAAGGCGCCCATCCTCACAGGAAGGATTGCGGTACCCATAGTACTTGCAATAATTCCCATACTGGAACTTGCACTGTTGCTTTTTGAAGGTTGCAGCAGGTAGTGGCTGGAGGTGGTAGCGGCCGCCCCCACTCCCTCTGCCCTTTTCCTTGGAACCCTGGCCTCCACCCCGAGCTCCTGCCTCTGACTTGCTGGAAGTCCTGCGTCGTTTGCGATGTCGTGAGGAGGAAGACGGGGGTGCAGAGGTAACTGAGGCAGCTGGAGGGGCTGAAAGGGAGCCTGAGGGACCCTGGAGGGCAGATGGAAGGGGAGACACGACCTCATCCCTGCAGTTGATGGCTGTGTTGAGTTCATAGGGTTGGGGGGCGTCCCGGTTCTGACCCCCATGCTGCTGCGTGGTGCCCTCCCCGTGGAGTGAGGAAGTGAGGGGGGCTGTGGGCAGCACGCAGTGGCTATCATTCCCTCCCGTTGCCTGCTGCTGCTGGTGGTGGTGCTGTCCCCGGTGTCTATGCCGCTTCCGACCAGTCTTGAGTGGCGAAGCAAGGACAACTTGGGCCTCATCAGTGCAAGTATTGAGACTGAGAGGGTCTGTAATATCTTTGGGGATGAGGATCTCCACTGGATCTCGCCCCTTGGCCGGAAGCGGGGATGACTTAGGGGTCTCCGCATTGAGTGCACGGCTCACTTCCTCATCCAGGAGACTATTCAGGTTCAGGGGATCAAAGATATTGCCCCCCAGGAGAAAGTTGGAGGGTAAGACAGAGTCACAGTCCGAATTAACGCGCCTGCGTCTCTTGAAGGCCGGATGTTTGAAGCCTCCACCTCCTCCCCCTACATGACAGCTATTTCTCCTCTTGCCCCCACCTCCCCCTGGGGGCCGGTGGGGCTGATAGCCATTCCGGGGTCGAGGAGGAGCAGGGGGGCCCAGCTCTGTTCCGCCTCCTCCTCGTCGCTCCTCCCCCACGTCCGGGGGAGCGGCTCGCCAGTGCGGATCCGACAAGCAGGCCTCCCCGTGTGACTGCGCCTGGGGGCCGCCCCCTCGTTGCTGCTGCTGCGACTGACCGCCTCGAGGGGTGGATGCAGCCCCGGGGCTCTCCTTGCCGGCCCCAGAGGCCGGGGATCCCGCCGAGTGAGCGCGCGGGCCCGGCGCACGCTGCGTCCCGCCGCGGAGCTCCCCGGAGGCGGCCTCTCGGTGCGGTTGCACCGTGGGGCCGCCCCCTCCGCCCGACTCATCTTTGAGCGGCGGCGGTGGGGCCGGCACGAGAAACGGCTCCTTGTCCGCCGCCATCTNGTGTTTGCTTTTATCATCGTTTACCTTGGTTTTGCTTTATTTCAGTTCTTTGGTTTTGTTTTCTTTTAGCACATTGCCTCTTTGCCCCTCCGCCCGACTCATCTTTGAGCGGCGGCGGTGGGGCCGGCACGAGAAACGGCTCCTTGTCCGCCGCCATCTCGATCATTTCCTCCCCTTATTCCGTTCCAGTCGAGGGCAACCAGGGGGGCACCGGGGGCTTAACCCCCCTCCCTAGACCACGCTCCCTTCCCCCCTCCTTCCCCGAGTGCGCGCGCAGTGCTGCTCGTCTCCCCTGGTCTCGCGCCCAAGCGCCTCCCCGGAAAGCTCGCCCCACTCGCCCGCGAGACCCAAACAAGATGCCCGCGAGACCCGAACAACTCGAGGACTCAACCGCGCGTGCGCCGACCCCTTTCTCCTCTACCACTACCGCTCCGGCGCGAGCGCGCACGGCTGGGGCGCGTTCCTCTCGCCCTGGAATCACGCATGCGCACTCCGCCACCACCCTGATTGCGCGCGCATCGGAGTACAAACCAACTTAACGGCTCCGGGAGTTTAAATATAGCCCTTCTCAGCCCGGCCCCCACTCCCAGAAGCCCACCACCCCAAACTGACACCCTACTTCCCTTCGCAGCTATGTCCGTCCCTACTGATATCCTTTTGTCTCTGCCGCGCGATCCCACCCACCGTAGGCGGGGGACGGGGAGCTGGTGTGAAAAGGTCTCCTTGACACCCGACCCTTGTTCCTGAGGAATGAGTCTCAGCGGTCTCCGCCCGGCTCTAAACCCAGCAACCTCCCCACCCCGCCTCCTTCCTCCCCCTAGCGAGCAGCGCCTGCGCACACCCTTTTGGGCTTGCGCGGGTAGATGCAGCACGTGCTGGAGATGACGCCCCGCCCTCCGTGCTAGGGGCGGGGACTGTTACGTTACTTCCTCGGGTTTGGAACGCGCAACATGCGTCAGCACGATTCGGAGGGCCGTGGCTAATGGGCGGGGCGGTCCTTATGAATTATTCATGACCCAGTTGCCCCCTGGTGACCACCTATTCCTAAAGGCTTCCGAGGGAGCGGAGGGGTGCACCTAAAAAGGAGAGGAGAGGAAGGAGCGGAACATACTGACCGTCTTCCTACGAACTGTTCTCAGTATAACACCATAGATCATTTTAACTCATCCCCCCCTGGAAAATAGTCTCTGCTGAACTGGAAAAAGAAAAAAACAAGCACTGAAACAGGCGATGTTGTCTTAACTTCCTCTTCCCCCTAAACGGCCGAGTCGTTCTCTCGCTCCCCGATCGCGATCACCTGGGGACACCACGCCCTCCTCTCCGCCTCCACACCCCCTCCCGAACACCAACACCTCCGCCCACCACCCGACGCCTGCGCACGAGCCGCCCCCAGCCCGGGGACAGCTATCCGACGCCCACTACAGCTNGGCTTTTCCGAGCATACGCTGCGGCTCCGAGCCGCCTTATATAAAAACGAATGTGGGCGGAGAAGAGATTTCGGTCCGCTTTGGGGGCTCCCTGCCTTAGCCTATGGGGAGGAAGCTACTGGACGGCCTTTCCACAGGGTGTTTGGTGGCTTGATTTCCTTGCCAACAGCGCTCGGGGTTCGGGTCCTGTGGCTGAGAAAAGGGTGGAAGAGGCGAGAATGGGGTTAAGGATAGATCTTAAATAAAATATCAAAATAAGGGGATGAAGGATACTAAGAAGAATGCGAATGAGGGCACAAAAAGAGGATGGAAAAGGCAGTCTGGGGCAGAGAGAGAAGTCAGTAAAAGGAAGATGTGCGTCTTGAAACATCAGGCGCTACGGCTGCCACCTAAAAAAAAAAAAGCGAGGCCAACGGGGATTATGGGATTTGTAGTTTTATAGGTATTCGGTTGGAAGATGGCGGCAATAACTGCTGCGCAAACGCAGAAGTGGCCTCCAACTGCGCATGCGCATTAGCCCGGCGAGCACGCCGCCGGAGGAGGTGGAGCTTGTGAGTGGCCTCGCGCCTATCCTTGGTGGCGGGAAAACTGGTTGGAGGTTCGCGCTGGTTCGAGGTTCACGCGGCTGGTGGAATCGCTGCAATAACTCTGTCTGCTCCTCAGCCTTAGATCCTTTACGCATCAGAAGGTAGTTGGTGTTTTTCCGCTTGCACCTGAAGGTTCTAGGCTTGGCCAGTCTTGGCACCTGTCGCCTGAGGAAAACTTTTCTCCTCAGGGTGATGGCTAACTCTTATCCCTCTCCTCAGAATCTTTAACCGCAGACTTTCTCCTAAGAGAAAACCAAAACTAACTCAGTATTATGGTGCGCAATGTTGAGCTGAGCGAGAATGAGGCTCCTGGTGTCTCCCTGGGTTGAGGGTGGGAATGGGGAGTGGGAGCTGAGGGGAAATTGTCTCATGGGGGGTTTGTTGATGGTGAGGAGAGGTTAGAGAGCCACTGGTTTTACCCTTAGAGGAGTCATGGACTTCTCGCTCTGTGGTACCTCCGGTCTGAATTGCTGTGTTTTTAAGAGAGAATTGGTGAGGAAAGAGGAAAAATGTGGGTGTCTCCAAGTTCTTCCCTCTGGTTTAAAAGTAAGAAAAGTGAGATTAGGCCTTTTATTGTTCCATATCTTGGCACTCTGTGAAGGGAAATGGTGCAGTGGTCTGGGAGTTCATGGGCATGGCGCCTTGGAAAGCAACACAAAATGGTTAGTTTGAGGTTGGCATTATTACGGGCACCTGTGGAAGCTTTTCAGCGGTTATAAAGGGTCTGAACCAAGATCAGGGTACTAAAGAGTCTGTCTTGGTGATAATTGGCCATGTCTCTCTGCTTCCTTGCACTCCCTGAACTTAAAACTTTAGTCACCATTAATTTGAAGATTCCGTAAAAGGTTTTACTTAAAGTAGTTAATGACAGTAAATGTCTTGCTTCATTGATAAGTTGTGTCAGACTCTTTTGCAACCCCATGAACTGTAGTCTGCCAGGCTCCTCTGCCCATGGGATTTCCCGGGCAAGGATACTGGGGTGGGTTGCCATTTCCATTTCCAGGGGATCTTCCCGACCCTGGGATCAACTCACCTCACCTGCATTGGCAGGTGGGTTCTTTACCACTGAGCCACCAGGGAAACCCCAAATGTCTTGTTAGGCAGCCTAGTACGGGTAATAAGGGTAGCTGGGAACAGTTTTTTTCCTTCTGTCTTGTTAAAAGTTTAGAATCATGCTTGCTGAGCGCACATGAGAGAAGAAAGGAAGAAAGAACAAACTTATTGATGGAGGCATGAAAATGAGAAGAAATCTACATACAATTAGACATTAAGACAAAAAGAAATCAAACTCAAGCTTAAAGGAGAGTTAAAATATAGTCTTTATCTTATTTTTTTTTCCTTGAGAGTTATATTTTATTTGGTGGGCATATTGAGGAACTCAAGCCTGGGAGGCAGCATCTCAGGTAACCCTGAGAAAAGTGCTTCCTCTGAAAATATAATCTTTACTTATTTTACAATATATATATTTACTTGTTTTGATCATTGTCTTAACTACTCCCACTAGAATGTCAGCTCAGTGAGAATAGAAACTTGCTCTTTCTTTTTCTCTGCTCAAAATATAGTTTTTAAATACAATTTTTTGAGGCTCACAGAATCTGTATTAGAGGGCAATTCTGAAGGGTTTATTTTTGTTCTCTGACACCAAGGATTCCAGGGACAATATAAAGAGGGAGTAATTGGATACTTGGGAGAAATTTGTGAACACATTCCGAGTGGGAGGAGGAGGATTAAGGCTTTTTAAAAAATACTGACAAGACTGAATTAAGTTATTTAGCTAAGTCAGTTCTCAAACATTTTGGTCTCGGAATTCCTTTATTTTTAAATTAAATTTACTTACTTATTTTTGTCTGTTCTGGATCTTCATTGCTGCACAAACTTTTCTCTAGTAGTGGTGAGCAAGGGCTGCTCTCTAGTTGGGATGTGTGGGCTTCTCACTGCAATGGTTTCTCTTGTTGTGGAGCAGAGGCTCAATAGTTGTGGTGCAAATGCTTAGTTGCTCTTCAGCATTTGGGATCTTCCAGGATCAAGGATTGAACCTTAGTTTCCTGCATTGGCAGGCAGATTCTTTACCACTGAGCCACCAGGAAAGCTCTGGAATCCTTTTTATTTAAGTTGTGTTTTAAAAGTTTTTTTTTTGGTGGTGGTTGTTTGCTTGCACGGGGTCTTTGTTTCTGCATGTGGACTTTCTCTAGTTGGGGCAGCAGGAGCTACTCAAGTTGCCGTGCATGTGCTTCTCTTTGCGGTGGCTGCTTGTGTTGCAGAACGTGGGCTCTAGGGCACATGGGCTTCGGTAGTTGTGGCTCTTGGACTCTAGAGCATGTGCTCAGTAGCTGTAGTGTATGGGCTTAGTTGTCCCACAGCATGTGGGATCTTCCCTGACCAGGGATCAATCCTGTGCCCACTGCATTGGCAGGCAGATTCTTAACCACTGGACCTCTAGGGAAGTCCTCTGAGAATCCTTTTATACTCTTAAAAATTTTGAAGGACTCCAAAGATTGGTTTATATCTCTTTACCTGTGCGTTGATACTTAAGTATTGGAAATTAAACTGAGAAAAATTAATCTATTAATTTAAAAATGATGATAGTAAACATTTACATAATGTTAATGGAGAAGGCAATGGCACCCCACTCCAGTACTCTTGCCTGGAAAATCCCATGGACAGAGGAGCCTGGTAGGCTGCAGTTCATGGGGTCGCTAAGAGTTGGACACGACTGAGCGACTTCCCTTTCACTTTTCACTTTCATGCATTGGAGAAGGAAATGGCAACCCACTCCAGTGTTCTTGCCTAGAGAATCCCAGGGATGGGGGAGCCTGGTGGGCTGCTGTCTATGGGGTTGCACAGAGTCGGATACGACTGAAGTGACTTAGCAGTAGCAGCAATGTAAATAACACTTAAATGAAAATATAGTTTCCTAAGTGAAAGAAAATTTAATATGAAGAATGGTGTTATTTTACATTTCTGCAAATCTCTCTCATGTCTGGCTTAATAGAAAACAGCTGGATTTTCATCTGTTTCTGAATTCAGTGTGTTGTGATATCTTGTTTTGGTTGAAAAATATGAGAAAATCTAACACAGATAAGTAGTTGGAGATCTGCTGAGCTAGGTGATTTCATCATCTAATCAGTGTGATGATTTTTGGTATTCTAAATGAAAGAAAAGTATCTTTTGGAACACCTCATTCACTTTCCATTGGGTCCCTTTATTACTTCTAAGTTATTTCCCCCTTATTTGCCTTTCTTTCTTATGTCAGTTGAGGAGTTAGGATATGATTATGGAAGTTCTTTTACTTTGACATATAAATTTAAAGCTTTATTGGATTTTCCCCCCAATATTTTTCATCTAAGATAAGAAAAGAGAAACTAAAATCTCAAATGTTATTCTTGGGTTGAGAGCCCCCAGTCTTTTCGTAGCTGACCAGGTAAAAGTTGGTGGTATTTTGTGTATTTATTAACTATCTTTAAAATTGTCTCTCTTTCTCTGAAGTGAATTTCAGTATTCGTTACTGTGGAAGAAAATACTTCATCTGAAACGGAGGAGCAGAAATTTATCAGACAGTGACTTCCAAACTTTCTCTTCTCTATTGAGGATAGAGATTTTCTTTAAAAGTAATGTTCTTCATCACACCCTCACTCTGCATGCATGCTCAATCATATCTGACTCTTTGTGACCCTATGGACTGTAGCCTGGCAGGCTTCTCAGTCTATGGAATTATCTGGGCAAGAACACTAGAGTGGGTTGCCATTTTCTTCTCCAGGGGATATGCCTGATCCAGGGATTGAACCCACATCTCCTTTGTCTCCTGCATTGCAGGCAGATTCTTTACTGTTTGAGCCATAAGGGAAGCTTATACATTTACTGCTGCTGCTGCTAAGTCGCTTCAGTCGTATTCGACTGTGCGACCCCATAGACAGCAGCCCACCAGGCTCCCTGACCCTGGGATTCTCCAGGCAAGAACACTGGAGTGGGTTGCCATTTCCTTCTCCAATGCATGAAAGTGAAAAGGGAAAATGAAGTCACTCAGTCGTGTCAGACTCTGCACAACTTCATTGATTATAGCCTACCAGGCTCCTCTGTCCATGGGATTTTCCAGCCAAGAGACTGGAGTGGAGTGCCATTGCTGTACATTTACTACATCTTATTAACTTAACAATGATCCACAATTTTATCTAGTTGGTTGGGGCTTCAGTAACACACTTTGGCCTAGAGAGGTCAGTATAGGTTTAGATAATGATTTAAACTTAACTCTTGGAAAAATTTTGCCTCTTTAGGTTGATCAAAATACTCTTTTTAAAATTTTATTTTAAAAATAGAATTTAAAAATCACTTTGAAATGGCAGTCTATGTATAAAATACTAGAGTTACACAAGAGGCTGCAGTAGAGAGCTCGTTTCCACTCTCAGCTACCTGTTTCCACTCCACTGAGACATTTTTGTCAATTTCTTGTGTATTCTTCCAGAGATAGTTAAAGAATACTCAAACATATTGTATAGATGAAAATTTTTAAAAAATCAAATTTTGTCATGTCAAGTACACTTAATTTCATTTTGTTTTCCTTGTTCAGTATAGTTTTGTAATTCTGATTATCTTCATAGGGACTTCTCATGGTCATTTTTGGAATTTTAGAGTCTGGGAGAAGATATGTTTGTCATTTATTATTATTATTATTCCCTTTGTGGCCTAATTTTATACAGTTTGTAGCTTCTATTTAGGGTTATCATAAAGAAAGAGACCAGTTTGCTGTAGTGATTCTCCCCCAGTTTCCTACTTGCTTTTTCTTTCGTTGTCAAATAAGTTTGGGAGTTGGCGGTGAAACATTAAGATGGAAACTGTGATAAAATGTGCTTCTTAAATTGGGCTTTCCTGGTGGCTCAAATGGTAAAGAATCTGCCTGTAATGCGGGAGAACTGGGTTCTATCCCTGGGTTGGGAAGATCCCCTGGAGGAGGGCCTGGCAACCCACCCCAGGATTCTTGCCTGGAGAATTTCATGGACAGAGGAGCCTGACGGGCTATGGTCCATGGGGTCACAAATAGTCGGACACAACTGAGTGAGTAATACACACTAGACAAGTATAAACGAAAAGGAATTACTGCAAACCAGCACATATCACTTATTTGCATTTATGGAATTAAGGATTTTTCTTAAAATACCAAAATACCAAAAAATTTTAAAAAGACATTATATTCAGCCATGCTGTGGCCACACTTAAGTCCCCAGTAACTTTTGAATTCATCTTGGAATCTGGAGGGTGGAATCCTACACCCTGAACAACTGAGTGTTTTAAGTTGGCCATTTGAGGGTCATAAAATTTTCAGCCCCTCTAGAGAGAAAAATATACGAACCCAAAGATCCATTTTATGCAACTTTTGGATCTCTCTCTCTTTTATTATGATTTATTCATTTTCTTTGTTTTTGTCTTTGTTGTTGCTTGGACTTTTCTCTAGTTGTAATGAGCGGGGGCTACTCTCTAGTTGTGGTGCACAGGCTACTCATTGTAGCGGCTTTTCTTGTCGCAGAGCACAGGCTCAAGGTGCGGGGGCTTCAGTAGTTGCAGCGCGTGGGCTCAGCAGCGGTAGCACCCGTGCTCTGGAGCACAGGCGCAATATTCCAGGACCTGGGCTTAATTGCTCCATGGCATGTGGGATCTTCCCAGGTAAGGGATTAAACTGATTTCTCCTGCATTGGGCAGGCAGATTCTTTACCACTGTGCCACCTGGGAAACCTCTTGGATCTCGTTATAGTGGGAGATAGAGTTAAAGGATTGAGTTTCAGGTCCAAGGCCTTCAAAGTACTCAAAACCAACAGCCAGAAATCAGATCACTGAGAAGAATAGACATGTTATTAGAATTTAGAAGCCAAAGACCTGGATTCATCTTACTCTACCATGTATTAACACTGAGGTTTTGGCAGACCACAGCTGGGTAGAAATAATATCAGTAGTGGAAAGTGAAGACTGGAAAATGTATAAGTTCTTGGAATATCATAAGATGAGTCTTGGGACCATGCTGGGTCACAAATGACATACAGCTAGGGATATTAACCTCTTCAGCCTTTGGGGTGGCTGGAGGCCTCTCTCTCCCTTTCCTCAGTTGTCTATGGCTGTGAGCAGAGTACCTAGAAATATTTTCTGTCTGTTTCAGTGTTTACTTTTAGTGTGTGCTTTACATGTGTGCTGTGATGTTAAAATGGGTATGAACCACTGAACTGCTGAACTAGACTACTGGGATGTACTGTAGGACAGTTCATGACACAAACATAGATCAGACAGATTCTAATCCTGATTTTACCATTTATCAGCTATTTAATATCTCAGATTCCCTCTCAGTGTCAATTTCCCCGAGTGTAAAATGGCATCAATCTCATAGATTTATTGGGAGAATTAAATGAGATGACATATTCAAAGATTATAGTCAGTGCCCAGTAAGTGTATTTATTATTAGTCACAATTTTGGTAGCAATAATGAAACATACTGATGTTGTGTAGAACATATCTGAGTAGACAGCCACAGATAAACTATGGTTACAGAATGAATATGCTAGATTCTTATTACTAGCTTCTCTGACTTTTTGTGACCCCATGGACAGCAGCATGCCAGGCCTCCCTGTCCTTCACTACCTCCCGGAGTTTGGTCAAATTCATGTCCATTGAGTCGGTGATGCTATCCAAATATCTCATCCTCTGCCACCACTTTTCCTTTTGCCTTCAACTTTCCCAGCATCAGTCTTTTCCAGTGAGTTGGCTCTTCACATCAAGTGGCCAAAGTATTGGTGCTTCAGCATCAGTCCTTCCAATGAATATTCAGGGTGGATTTCCTTTAGGATTGACTGGTTTGATCTCCTTGCTGTCCAAGAGACTGTCAAGAGTCTTCTCCAACACCACGGTTCAAAAACATCTGCTGGTTACTAAATATTTCTGAGCCAGAAAATTAATAATTTTCTGAATAAAAATTATTAATACAGGAATCTAGCACATTGGGAAATTTATTGGCCTAGAAGATCTAAGTAAAAGGAAGATAATACATTATAGTGATGTTAAAAAGGGGGTTCTCTATGCCTAGGGATGTCTCAAGTAGGTAAGTGAATCTACAGTGTATTTGTTTTGAGTATTTAGAAGAACCTTGTGAAAGGTTATTGCTCTGAAAAAAAAATCTCACTGTTTAACTCCAGGACTGTCTACACTCTAATGACGCTACTCTACTACTACTTTTACTTTTGGCTGTTAAAAACACATCTTGTTTTAATAAGAGGCACCAAATGGGGTTGCTTATGCTAAGCCCCCTATCACTAAACCAAGACAGTTTAATTACAGTTTTGGCTCTCTCAGAAATGGAATCTTAAACCAGTCAGTCAGGAATTGCCTGATCAGCACTAGTTGGGTAATCTGCCTGATAGATCCTTAAAGGAAAGTAACCTTGTATAACCAATTTGCCTTTTTTCTTTTTCTTTATTTTTTTTTGCCTAGTATTACATCTGTGTTCCTTATCTCTTCTGCCTGTAAAAGTGTTTAATTTTGTATAGCTCCTTGGAGCCCCTAGATTCGATGCTGCCCAATTCATGAGTTGTTGAATAAAGCCAATAAGATCCTCAAAATTTACTCAGTTGAATTGTGTGTGTGTGTGTGTGTGTGTGTGTGTGTGTGTTTAACAAATCACTACCACTATCTTTTCCACCTACTTAAGTGCCTACCTCATGTTGGACATAGTTCTAAACACTTAAAACACTAAGAATTGTTGCTAATCTTTAAAACAACTTTCATTATCCTCCAGCATTTAATTGGCAATGCCCAGGAGTAGGATTGTAGTAAATAAAGGAAGAAAATGTAGGTTAGGCATCCCAGACAAAGAGACCCTGAACCCAAGAAGCCAAGAAGAGGAGAAAGTTTAAAATCATGTTTGATCAGTACTGTATACATACATACATACATACATATATATATATATATATTTTTTTTTTAACTGAATCACTATGCTTCAGTAAAATAAATTTTGTTCATCAGAGCATAACAGTTCGTTTCTTTTTCAGCAGAGGCATAAAGACAGTGTAGCTTCTGAGCTGAATGATGCCAGCCTTGGAGAGTAAAGGAAGTGAGTCAAGAGTCATTTTCCTCTTCTTTCTCAGTTTTAGGTCGTCTGGATGCCTTTGCCACCAAAGGGAAGCTCAGTTCAGACGTATTTCATGTTCTCTTTGTTAAAGTTACTGCTTTTTTAGTCACTTTGAGTGAAATGTATTTGACTTAGAACTGTCTTACTCAAGAAATGTATGAACTTGTAGGGAGCGAAGAGCCATTTAAATATTTATAAATAACTTTGAATGTGGTGATAGATACAAAATATTATGGAAGCTCCGAACAAAGAAACATTTCTTATATCGGGATTTCTTATGCCCATATCTGGGATTTCTTATGCCCAGGAGGATCAGTACAATTTTCAATGCATCCTTTGTAGATTTTAACTAATTTTTAAAAATTTTCCTCTAATTTCCCATAACACTTTGTGCAAAGTTTTTTTAAAAAAGCAAAATTTTAGAATTTCATATTTGAATATTTCCGTTTTCCGCATACTTGTATTTATCACTTTTGAATTACTCAGTGGTTCCTAAACCTGGAAGTGCATCTGAGTTAGCTGGGTAGCCTTATAAAATTACAGATTCTTGGGTCTCACTTCAGACTACTTTGTCAGAATCTTAGGGCAGGGATGAGAAGGTGGGGTCCTGGGGAAGTTTGGTAAGGAGAGGCCTAGGAATCTGAATTTGTTAAAAGGTCTCTCCAGATAATTCTGATATTGTCAGTCAGTGGGCAATGTTTGGCAATTTCTGTGTTAGATTCCATGTTTCACAAATGACATTTGATGACAAAATTTCTTTCAGAATGTGGGAAGGGACCAAAAAATACCTTTGCCCCACCTGCACAAAAATTGCATAGCCTGATGCCCTATAACCTTAACTCATCAAAGGAGGAGATCCCGGAGATCAGTTCCCCACAGGCAAAGGTCAGGCCAAGCCTGCTAAAGGCCGGGTTAGAGAAGAAGAAGGAGAAAACAACCACAGAGAATGGTCCAGGCAGTGGCCAGGGGATACAAGGAAAGGCTCAAGACAGCAAGAACACAAAAAAAGAAAAGGTAAACATCAAAAGGATGGCTGTAGTGGGATAGTTTCTCCTGTCATCCAGCCTGGGCAAACAAGGTCTTTCCATTTCAGAAAACATTTAAATATTTATAACAAATTTGAATGTAATAAATATCACAGGGGAGATTCATCCTGTAGTTTCAGTTTTTTTTTTTCTTGTGCTGGGGTGTCTATTTTCTTCTCAAAGAGATAAAAAATTTTAATGAAAGCATTTAGCAGGGAATACTGGGCAAGTAGGGGCTGAGGTGGGATGTAGGTGAGAGTAGAAGTAGAGACTTTATCAGTGTTTTCCTTTTCTTTGACTTCTTACTCCCAAGCGATCTGTGATAGAATTTATGGCATCTTTAGGTTGACTTCATGCTCTCAGTTTTGTGAACTTGCTGCCTCATCCAAAGGAGGCTTCCTCCTTCCTAGAGAGGAGGAATGGGGGAAGATGAGCAGTTTTTCTCCCCTACCTGTCTCTGCAGGAAAAATCAACTCTTACCAATGCAGAATTTGAGGAGATTGTCCAGATTGTGCTACGGAAGTCCTTCCAGGAGTGCTTGGGTATGGCTTTTAGTGAAAGATAGAGTTTCAGTTAGGCAAAGAAATTATCTGAAGGGTGGAGTAAGTTAATAGCTTCTCTCCTTCTCTCCATCTTTCTACATAAGGAAATATTAGATGAGACTTCAAAATAGTTTTAAATACTCATCTTTTATCAACAGGACTATAGCTAAACCATCTTAAGACAGAAGGTATAGACTTTTAGCAAATTAGATTACATTGAGTTCAGAATATAAATATGCCCTCATCTAGATTTTTAAATGTAATTTAAATTTGTTTTTATATGTTTACAATTTTCATAGAAAAGATAAATTATTTTTCCCAGATTCGAAGACCTTAGTTTCCATTTCTTGTATATTTCTATTTCCAAAACTGTTTTAACATCTGCTCAGGAATTTGATTTTTAGAATAAGAAACTCTGTAGTATAGGCCCTGAAGCCTTTCTCCATAAGGTCTTGAGGCTAAGGACAGTGGTTTGACATTTTCAGCTTTTCTTAGGTATACTTCCACTTCTAGAGAAAGCTTGGGGACAAATGATACAAAAGATGATACCTTAAATTTCTGTTATGTACACAAAATTAACATTACCTGACTATCCTAGAATAGGCAAATCCATCTGGAAAAGCTTTCGGAAAGACACAGATTTGTGGTTTTTCCTGAGAATTAAAAAACTTGAAAGTTCTAAAGGCAAAAGTCTAAAGGTAAGTTCTTCTAGGCAACTGATGGGAAATATGTTAATGAAAGGTTACAGTTTGGAAATAATGGAGTAGTTATTTTCTTTGGTTGCTTCTCTGCTTATAGTATTTTGTTTTGGGAGGATGGAATCTAGCCTTGATTTTTCAGAAACTTCCTGTACCCAGCCTACAAGACGTACCCAATTAGACAAGGAACCAGGAATTGCTTCTTCTAATACTTCTGATAATAATAATGCTGATGGGTAAGTTTATCCCAGTGCGACGAATTGATCACAGGGTAGACTTTACTGATAAATGATTATCCATCTATCTGTCTTTCTATCTAGATGTTTTTCACATCTTGATAGATTTCTCTCATCTCAGGAAAGATAGTTGAACTGGGAAAATAGGCCAGTAAATGGATAAAATGACCCTAAGAGGCCATGGAGAACTTGCAAGTCATCTGTCCTAACTTTTACCCTTGGGTTTTTTCAAAAGGGGGTAATACAAATTGCCCTTTTCTATCTTTTAATTAAAAAATCTTATTTGCAGAGACAGAGTAGTGGTACCTCCTATTCTAGAGATTTCAGCCTTTCAGGAAGATGAAATAATCCCTAAGATAAAGATATCTAAGCCAGGCCAGCCAGATTCTGCATCCTCTGAGAAGAAATTCAATAAACTCTCCTTAAGCAAAAGAAAGAATGAAGCTCGTAAGTATAATCTGATATACTTTGACATCTCAAGTACTTATTCCATGAAATTAGGGAATGAGACAGTGGGCATACTGAAAATTTTCAGCCCAAGACTTAAAACTAATGAACTGTGATTCTTCTTCCTTCTTTTACTATCTACAGATATTCTGTTCATCTCCTAACCCTATGATGTTTTTCTTTTATCTTCCCAGAAGATGAGAAAATGACAAAAGACCAAAGTGAACATGAGCACAGACAGGATGACCAACATAAGAAAACTATTCAGGATCATTCCCAGAATGGGGACCAACAAAAAGGAGAAGGAAATGGTTTTGGTAAGTTCAGCCATGGTTTGACATACCTACTTGAACTTGAAAATTGGAGTGGGAGGAGATGGGGAATGACCAGTTAGAATTTTAGAGCAAATTCTGCAGACTATAGTTTATCTCACACAGCTAGCTACTCGTTAAGAGGATATAGTGCTGAGGAACAGAGAGAGCTATTTCATTCATTCAGTTATTCAGTCATATAATCCATAGCTGTTGGAGGAAGTTTATTTTTTGGCAGTGCCTATGGGTTGAATTGTGATTGTAGTGAATGTGTAGGCCTCTTACTATCGGTGAACCACTGTTCCTGTTTTTTGACAGTTGCCAAGGAGAGATGGATACTCCTGGAGTAGGTAGTAGAAAGGGAATATCCAGTAAATAAAATTTGCTTTAAGTTCTGTGAAGGGAAGGAAAACAATGTCGGGAGAGGAAATGGTGGAGATCTAATTAAGATAGGGTCAGTCAGAGAATGCATTTGGAAGGAAATAACATTTAAGCTGAAACCTGTAGCAAGAGTTAGCTAACTAAAGTGTGTAGGAGAAAGTTTTAGGTAAGGTGAAGTTTGGCTTACTCTGGATACCAACAGAAACCTGGTATAATTGGGATTCAGATCAAGGGAAGCAAGGCTGCAAAGTGGCTCTAGATAAATGTAACTGTTACAGCCATGCGTTCTGGGAAACAAACTCAGAAGGACAGTGCAGATAATGGAGTGCAGTTTATTACACCAGCTGGTCCAAGGCAGAGTCTCCCCTTAGCCAAGGACCCTGACCAGTTTTTGTGAAAACCTTATATACCCTAAGTGTACGTGCGCAAACCCACCTCCCTAAATTCCCTGAAACTAGTCTTAACAAAGGAAAAGAAAGATACAATCAAAGTTAACTCTGATTCATATGCCTTAGGCCTAGGTAGTTAACAGTGGACAATTATCAATAGGCCTGTGGTCATACCCCAGTAAATATAATAGAATGTATGATTCTATTCGGTTCCACAGTTGATTAGGGGAAGGAGAGTCTAGGTATGAGCCCTGGGGCTCTTCCTTCCAGGGGCCTGGTTTTCCAGTTGGTATGTTGTTTCCATAGATACTGGGCATATAGCTCAAAAGTTCACAGTCCAGCCCAAGATGGAGTCCTGTTTCAAGATGGAGCCTGTTCTGTCTATTTCCTCCTTCATAAGGAGGTAGCAGTGGCTAGCTCAAAGACCATGTTACAAAGTGAGAATTTCATCTTAAGTACAGTGGGAAGCCCCTGGTGGGTTTTAACCAGGGAAGTGAACATCCTCAAATTGATGTTTTAAACAGGTCCTTTTGGTGATGAATTGGAGAATGGAGTATGAGAAGCCAAGAGTAGACCAGTTAAGAATTTAGTGCTAGGATTAAATATTTTGGTGGCTTGGATTAGGATGATGGTGATGAAAAGCAAATGGTTTTAAGATATGTTTTGGAGATAAGGTTGTCAGAACTTGATGATGAATTGAATATTGGAAAGTGAGAGAGAAAAGGATTTGAGCAGTTGTGTGAAAGGAGCAGGTGAACAGCAGTTCTATAGGATGAGATCAAGAATCTGGGTTTGGACTCATTGGGTTTGAGATTGTTGTGAGACCTCCAAATAGAGATCTCAAAGAGCAAGGTGGCTATAGGAACTGGGAGCTCAGAACATAGGCCACTGGCATACATCTCTGTGTTGTCAGGTAGGAAAATGGGTTTCAAACGGAGGATATGGGTGAGCTGACCTCAGGAGAAAGTGCAGCATGGGAGTGAAGACCCATGATTAGGCTTTGGGACTCCAATTTAGAGATTGGACAGAGAATGAGGTGAACCCAATTTAGAGACTGAGGAGGGATTTACCAGAAAAATGGGAGGGGAAGGGGGAAAAGGGAGAATGAGGGATCACAGAACCCAAGGAAGCTAGTGTTTCAAAAATTAGCAGTCAACTGAAATGCTCTTGACCTGTGTGTCTGTGACATCAGCTTTCATTAACACAGAGCCACATCTGAACTTCAGTTTTCTAACACATCTTCTTTTCTTTCTAAGTTGTTGGAAATGAAACTTTAAGGAACTGTATGTCTTTAAAACTGTCATAGAAATTTCATCCTAAGCCATAAATATCGAGTTTTATAGCACTAGGATGATTTTTTTCCCCACTCATTTCCTCATGAATATTTATATTTTTACAACCACTATTTATTTTCTTGATCTCTGTTCTCTTTTATGGTCCCTGGCCCTTTCTCCCACTCTTTTTTCTAGCCTTGCCAGGTCACCTCTGTAAACATCTACAACTGTCAGTGGCAACTGTCATTTCAAACTAATACATCATTCCCAACCAGTACTTAATTATTCAAAATAACTGAGAAGGTGATCCATGAGATATTTTGAAAGGACCCAAATGTAAGTCATCTACTTTGCTGAGGGATGATTTTAGTGGGATGGAGGACATCCCTTACGTTTTAGCATTTAAGGTAAACTGACAGTGGGAGAGTGAACTTACTAGAGAAACATGTTGGTCGGTGTTGTTAGCTGAATGTATGGTGTACTTGGTCAGTGATTTTCTCTAGCAAAGTTCAGTTGAACGAGTGTAGGCACAGAAAAAGAGTGGGTTCATTCAGAATTGTGTTTGCCAGCTGAGTGGGGGGAAGGTCAGGGAAAGGGAATTGATGATGTCTGCAAGAGAATCTAAGGAAATAAAATGTGCATAACTACAGAGTGAAGAAAAGAGGTTGCTACTAGTTGAGAGGAAGATGGGGCCAGTGGATTGGAGATCTAGATAAAGTGAAAGTTGCCATGAGTTCTTGGAGCAAGGTGAAAGGATGGGGCATTTTCATCAGAGAAGAGTTTAGATAAGTGATTCAGGGGAGTTTGCAGTCCCTGCAGATGACTGCGGGGGGGCGGGGGGCATGCAGGATGAGAGTGGGTTCCTGAGGTGAAGGGGCTACTGAGGTGGCATGGAGGAGAAGGTATGGGGTGCTTGTACATTACCCTTGTGGATATATGGTAATCTATGAGGGCAGGAGGCAGAGAGAAGGAAAAGACTGAACCAGATAGCAGCAATGTCATTTCAAGGGAGATGAGAGGGCAGTGTAATCTCATGGCCTGGACCTTAACGGAGGGAGTGTTTTTATAGAATGGAGGATAGTAATGGTCTGCAAGTATCAAAGGGCGGAAAGGGTGATACTGACCCCACTTTCTGGCCTGGGGGATGTGAGAAGGACAACCTCTGCTTAGAGGGCTGCCTGGGTCAGGTGGGGTTGGGCTGGGGCAACATCACCAGATTTCAAAAAGGAGGCAGAGGTTCAGAGAACAGGTTGAAGATATGTGGATTTTAGTTGCTCTTGCCTGGAATTCCAAAGAATATTAATTTCATTTTCATTTCCAAAGAATATTGTGGAAGAGTTTGGGAGGGAGAAAGGGCTGTGTGGAGCTTTGGGTCAACCTAGAAGATGTGGGGTAGAGAAAAGTGGGGATGAGAGTTTGGAATGTAATGGATTAAAAGAATGTTTGGCCTTTGAGCAGGGCCTGAAGTAAATAGTTGACTGAGAAACGACAGGCTTAAACTTGTCTTTTGGTGAGGGGTTTAACTCAGAGCTCTTGGTCCCAAAGGCTGCAACTTGGTGATTTGGTGACAGGTTAATTCAAATAGGACAGGTTAGTTCAAATAGGAACTCTGGATGCTGTGCACAAAAGAGATGCTGGTTAGTCCTTCAGAAGAACTTTTTTTGTTAATTATTTTTTTATTGAAGGATAATTGCTTTACAGAATTTTGCTGTTTCCTGTCAAACCTCAACATGAATCATCCATAGATATACATATTTCCCCTCCCTGGTAAAACTCCCTCCAATCTCCCTCCCCATCCCACCCATCTAGGTTGGTACAGAGCCCCTGTTTGAGTTTCCTGAGCCATACAACAAATTCCCATTGACTATTTTATATATGGTAATGTAAGTTTCCATGTTACTCTTTCCATGCATCTCGGCCTCTCCTCCCGTCTCCCCATGTCCATAAGTCTATTCTCTGTCTGTTTCTCCATTGTGGCCCTGTAAATAAATTCTTCAGTACCATTTTTCTAAAAAATATGGAACGCTTCATGAATTTGCGTGTCATCCTTGCGCAGGGACCATGCTGATCTTCTCTGTATCACTCCAATTTTAGTCTCTGCTGCCGAAGCGAGCACAGCCCTTCAGGAGAACTTTTTAGTGGTGACATGCCAGCCGGGAAATGAGGCAGTAGCTCAAAAGATGCCAGGCAGCCTTTTAAAGAAATGTCAATACAGGAAACACTCCTTTCTGCCCTGAGGGAGAAGAGATGATAGCGTGGTTCAGGAGAAAGACTAAGATGTGAGACCTGGGTTCCATGTTCAGCTTTGCCACCAATTTAGACTGATCTTTAGCAGTGAGTTATCTCCTCCGAGCCTTTGGTTTTACTGTTTGTAAGTCAGGGCTTGAACAAGTTGATCTCTAGGGCTATGTGAGTCTTGCAGAGGTGGTGGTGGCAGGGAGTATATTGATTTTAAATTGAAGAAGGAAGAACATATTTTTGAGTCTCTTATTTCAGGTTTCTTTGCTGTGACAGGTCAGTGTCTAGTCTGGGTCCAGTGTTCCTCCCCAAACTGTGAGAAATGGAGGCGGCTACATGGGAACATTGACCCCTCAGTCCTCCCAGATAATTGGTCCTGTGACCAGAACACAGGTAAAATGGAAATTTATTTTCAGTTTTTATGTTCCTTTCTTTCTTTCCCTGCTTTCAATCTTTAGATTAAATATGACAAAAATATAGTTATAACTCCAGGGGTCTTTGTAGTTAGCGTTTGGGGAGAGGCAGGGAAAATGAATTCGGCATAAAGGAATAGAGGAAGACACTCTGAAGAGTAGGGAGGGTCCTGGAATCTAAACGATTGTTCTGAGTAAATTCCATCTTCTTCTGCATTGGTTTGACCCTGTTAGTCTGACTAGACTTTTGTAATTGGGTTGGTATGGGATATATGAGGAAAAGCCAGTGAGAGAGATTCAGTAGCTTAGAGTCCTAGAATGTTTGAAACTACTTTAAAAAGATTATGAGGATCTAGTCTAGCCCAACTATTTTACAGATGAGAAAACAGAATATTGGAGAAATTATCTTCATGATGTTACACAGGTGGAAGCAGGGTCAGACATGTGGGATGTAGGTGGAAGTTTGGGATCTCTTTCTACAGAGCATAACGAGCCAACACTCCTGCTTCTCCTAGCTCTAGCTGCATTTCCTTCACGAGCCTTTATTCATTCTCCAGGCCCGTCTCCCAGGTGTCCTTTTGGTCCTACCTACTGCATATAACAAGTTCTTCTTGACCTCTCCTCTGCTCTCATCCAGATTTTCACCTCATGAAGCTCTTTCTTTCCCTGCACTCCTCCTCTCTTTTGGCAGACTTGCTGTATAATCGCTGTGATATCCCTGAGGAGACCTGGACTGGTCATGAAAGTGATGTGGCCTATGCCTCCTACATCCCAGGATCCATCATCTGGGCCAAGCAATACGGCTACCCCTGGTAGGGTGCCATGGTAGAGTCAGAGCATCCTTCATAAACTTGAGAGTGGTAGCTTCAGGCAGAGAGGGAAGAAAATGAAAGGGATTTATAATGGAAATGTTACCTGCCTTAGAAAAAGCATGGGTGAGGGAGAATATAAAGTACTAATCTTGGAGCCTTTGAAAGAGTGATTTCTAGAGATTTCACGGTGGATGTGGTATTTCCCTGGGGAAAAGGATCAGCCAGTTCTGCCCTCAGTGGGTAGAAAGAGATGAGTGTCTTTTTTTTAGACATTAGGAAAGGAGAGATATACAAAGTAAAGAGAAAAGGGAAGGGTGGAAGAGTTTCTTTGGAGATGTCCCAAGTCAGAAGATTTTTGTTCTCAGAGATGCCAGGAGGCCTAGAAGATAAGGTATTTTCTAGTAGGAAGATTCTGAGCTTCTTTGTACATTGATGGAAGTTACCTCAGTCATTTGGTAGTGACCACTGGAGGGATGACAGAGGGGTCTATTTGGGGGATCCTTTATTTGCAAAATGTACTGTCCTATTGTGTGCTAAGTCACTTCAGTTGTGTCCTGACTCTTTGCAACCCCATGGACTGCAGCCCTCTGTACATGGGATTCTCCAGGCAAGAATACTGGAGTAGGTTGCCATGCCCTCCTCCAGGGGATCTTCCCAACCCAGGGATCGAACCCAGGTCTCCCGCATTGCAGGTGGATTCTTTACCATCTGAGACACAAGGGAAGCCCAGTGCCCTTTTATGTACATGTATATTGATGAGTTTATATTCTGTTCATCTAACCCCTTTTCTTCCATCCCCTACATCTGTCTGTCTTTTCTAGGTGGCCAGGCATGGTAGAACCTGATCCTGACCTGGGGGAATATTTTCTTTTTGCTTCTCGTCTTGATTCCCTGCCGGTGAGTTTTCCTGGCTCAGGACAAAGTAATGAACAAATCCATCCTAATAGATGTACAGAGATAGAAATACAGACATAGCCAGCAGACACAAGCAGAAACAGATTCTTAGCTAGAGTGACAAATGGATATAGAAACAAATATCTAATTAAATATCTATTAATTACTAGGACATTTGTGATTTTGACAAATAGCTTTTGGTTAGGATATCTGAGGTCAGGATGGAAGAACAATGGAATCAGGTGGGATAGGTGGGTCAGGCTTAAAGGAACAGACAAGGCCCAGCACTTCCTTCCTTGTGAATTCTCAGCTCTTCTCCTGCCTTTTCCTGGCCAGTGGGTCAGAGCAAGAAGAAGGACAAGAGCCTATAACAAAGCTATCTTTTATTACAGTCCAAGTACCATGTGACATTTTTTGGAGAAACAGTCTCTCGTGCTTGGATCCCAGTCAACATGCTAAAGAACTTCCAGGAGCTGACCCTGGAGCTAAGTGGAGTGGTGAGCAACCTTCAGGGGTCAGTTGTGATATAGGGAACTTGAAAAACAAAATCTTCCCTTTATTAAATGTGACTTTT
Source organism: Neotragus pygmaeus (assembly GCA_006410875.1). Taxonomy (NCBI): domain Eukaryota; kingdom Metazoa; phylum Chordata; class Mammalia; order Artiodactyla; family Bovidae; genus Neotragus; species Neotragus pygmaeus. Next base: position 13,879 of record SJYV01008927.1, on the reverse strand, counting down.
CCTGGAGGAAGCTGTGCCAGGAGGAAGTCGCATGTCTGACCAAGTATGCCAGGGTGAGGTTATTCATGAGGAACACTTCTTTCTACCATGATTGCAGCAGGAAAATGATTTTTTTTAGTTTCATTCCCTGTCTGCAGATAGAGGGCCTTCATGAAGACCATGGTTTTCTGCAGGTTAGCCAAAGCAAGTGTGATAGAAATGAAGGTACAGATTAACTTAGGGTTTCCCAGTCTCAACACTATTGACATTTTGGGTCAGATAGTTTTCTATTATGAGGGGCTGTCCTAGGCATTATAGGATATTTAGCAGCATCCATGGGCTTTAATGGCATCTAGCCAGTAGTAGCCTTCACCCTAGTTGTGACAACCAAAAAATTGTCTCTAGACATTGTCACATGTCTTCTGGGAGAAAAATGAAGTCTCCCCTGGTTGAGAACTACTGAAGTAACTAAATGATATTTCCTCCTGGAATTCTCCAGGCAAGAATACTGGAGTGGGTAGCCATTCCCTTCTCCAGGGGATCTTCCCAGCCCAGGAATTGAATCCAGGCCTCCCGCATTACAGGCAGATTCTTTACAATCTGAGCCACCAGGGAAGCCCAAGAATACTGAAGTGTGTTGCCTATCCCTTATCCAAGGGGTCTTTCCGACTCAAGAATTGAACCAGTGTCTCCTGCATTGAGGCAGATTCTTTACCAGCTGAGCTACCAGGGAAGCCCATAATCATTTTGGTCCTTACCACTAGGAGCTCAGGGACCTTAGATAATCAGGCCGTGAGTATTAAATCAAGCAGCTGGATATGAAGAAACTTGTGAGAAGCTTAAAAGTGCAGTCATCTGAACTCCTTTAATTTTGCCTTTACAAATTTCCATGGGCTTTACTTTGGAGAGGATGCCAAAATGTTGGTTGAAAATATTGCTAGAAACTGATGAAAGATTTATCTGGGTACAAGGGAGGATTGTGTTTCTGAGCTCAAAAGGTTAAGAATAGGAATATCATATCAATACCAGGAAGTAGAAATAAATGTAAAGATAATGTCTGGTGAGTAACAGTATGTTGGAGTCACTTCCCTAATGTTTATCACTGACTCTAATCTTTCATTTCAGAGAAAGTGCAAGAATAAGGACTGCAGCCAGAAACTGGGGGTAGCCCTGATGATGGCTCAAAAGGCAGAGCAGATCAGTATTCAGGTGGGAAAATTTAGATCACACCCCTCCTTCTCTATGGGACATGGGATGCAAAACAAGTCATACAGTCCCTCCTGTAGAAAATTGGCTCTCCTTCCCTCTTACACAGTCTTAGTTCTAGAATTAGTCATTTCTTCCCACCCCAAGTTCCTTTGACTCTTTAAACCATCCATTCTTTTCCCTACCCTTGGACAAATGGAATTTTTTCCCTGTCCAAACAGAGACAGTTTGTGGTAGAGGGAATCCCACCGCCCTGTTTAACTTCAAGTCTCAGGTGTATGTACCTTATTCTGTGGAGTTAGTTTTTACCCTCAAATCCTGCCTTTGGGTAGGGGGTGGAGAATAACAGTTAATTTCCTCTTCCCAGTTATTAACTGAATTATAAACAAACTGTAAAAAGAAGTTATAATAGTATTGTATAATGTTATAACATACTATAGTAGTTAAGCTCTCCAAAAATTTAGGTAAACCTAATGTGAAGTTTCAAGTGAAAATGGTGTGGAATATGAATACAAACTCTATAACTAGAAACCTCGAAGACAGGGGACAAAACTAGCCCCTGGGAGACTAGTGGATGATGCTTTTGTTTCTTGGTTCCCTCAGGAGCGGGTTAACTTGTTTGGTTTCTGGAGCCGATACAGTGGACCTGACAATAATGGGGAAGAAGAAGGTAGGAGAAGTAGGAAGCTAAGGACCAGAGAGGGAGGGAAGGGATTCCTTCATGAGGGCAGCTACTGAAGCTTTTATTTTATATCTAGTGCCATCAGCCTAGTTCGGATTCTATAATAGGAGGCTTTACATAAATGCCATTGACCAAATGTCTGGGATGGATGGATGGACATATGGGTAGAGAGAGGAATGGAGAAAAAAGGGAGTAGGGAGGGAGGGTGCATGTTGACTAGTGGTAGGACTTGGAAGAGGGTAGAACCATTATAATCTGACATCAGATTTTATGGAGAAAATATGACTTGGATATGAAAAACAGAGTTGGAAGATTGATTTTCTGGGATCAGCTCCACTAACTCATCACCTGTTTAGTTGGATAAATTATTTAGCCTTTCCTTCCTATTCCTGTTTTATTAGATTTACCGCTCTCTGGGACTAGCAGCTTAGATTCCTGCTTGGAGAAAGAAGAGAAAGAGCCAGAGTTGGAGGAGGATGAAGAGGAGGAACAAGATAAAGCGGTAAGATTGATCTTGGGGATTCCTTTGAGGAGATAGCTGTAGGGCATCTGGTTAGCATGGATTTGTATTTTCTAAGGAACTGTCCTGTCCCTACATCAGGGTAGCCCTGACAGGCTGGTTTTCTCTCTTAGGACTCTTCAGGGAAGAAGAGCCTCCTCTGTCTTCAGTTATTCTCTCTAATACCTCATATCTCTAGGAACTTATTTTTTGATGATAATCTCATTTCCTACTGTAGTTTTTTAGTTCTTACTGGAGCAGTTTTACAGAATAGCAGGTTGCCTCTCTTTACTTTCTTCCCTGTGTGGACACTTAGGATATTCATTATTTTATTTCCTTAGTCTCTTTTCAGGCATATGAAATGTAGATATTTTTCATCTTTAAAGATTTTTTAAAAGCAGTCTTTGGTTTACAGGAGAATTGAGAAGAATGTACAGAGAGTTTCCTTGTGCCTCTTGCCCCCACGCATGTATAGCCTCCCCTGTTAGCAACAGCATCCACCAGAGTGGTGCATTTGTTTGCAGTTGATGAACCTATTCAGTACATTGACACATCATAATCATGCAAAGTCCATCATTTACATTAGGATTTCCTCCTGGTAGTGTATATTCTGTGGACTTGGACAAATGTATAGTGACACGTATCCATCATTATGGTATCATATACTGGTACACAATAACTTTCTGGGATTTTGACTGAAGTTAGATCGATTCTGTAGATCAAACTGGGAAGAATTAGCATCTGGAACTTCCTTAAGTACACCCATCATTTCTGTAGCATCCTACTCTATTAAATCACAATTATATGACTTCATTTATATTTTATTTTTCTCAGGATCCAACTTTGCTTAATCCCAAGCCAGCCAAAATTCAAACAAAAAAACCCAAGGCAAGAGGTAAGCAGGATAATTGGAAATGAGACATGTGTTCCTGTTAAGGCAGGGCAGAAGCAGAAAATGCAAGGGGTCTGTAGGTGGCTGGGCCTTACTGACCTCTCGGCTCCAGAACCTGAGAAAATGGGCAAGACTCATGCTAATGTGGTCAGGGAATGTGTAGCTTCTCACTTCTGTGAGTTGAATTACAAAATCTTAGGAATGAATATTTTAAATTTTTAGCCAAGAAGGATGACTTCATGGAGAAGGCAGGTTTTGAGGTGAACTATAAAGAGAAGAAGACCCAGGGAGAAAGAAAAGAAATATTTGGGGGAAAAGAAAGGAACCAGAAGGATTCACTAGATTGAAAATGAGCAGATGACCCAGGGCAGAGACTAAATGTTTAGAGTTTGTGGACCCTAACCACACTGTCACTCAGAAATAAACCAATGTCCTTCAGGATTGGGGATTGGGAGTGATGCCAGTGGAGCAGATGAACGAGATGGGACCCTGAAAAGGAGAACAACAAAAAGATCTCTGTTAAACGAACCTGCACCTCCACCTGTGCCCATAATGGGAAGGAAAAAAAGGCAAGGAAATTCAGGACCTGAGCAGCCGGGTAAGACCCAGACTTGGGGGCTATGGGGAGTGAGGCTCACATCGGCAGCTTTCCTCCTTTGATCGTTCCTTAAAACTTCCACAGCTTTTCATTACTTTGGAAAAAAAACAAAACAAAAGAACACACAAAAGTTTGGCCAAAAGGGCGTCATCTAAATTGCAGAACACAACACACACTGTAGAAAATATTTTATGGTTATTATCTGATTTTATTCAGGGACATACAGGGACACAAGAATGGTAAGGAGGTTGAGAAGTAACATTTATTGATATTTTTGTGGGCTGGCTGGATAGAACTTCTATACTCGTTCCCTTTAGTTCTTTCAGTGTGTCTATCACTGGATATCTGCCATTTTAAAGATAAGGAGACTGAGGTTCAAAGGGTTTAAAGTTTTCTCTGGGTCCATGGATCTAAGTCTTTCTGATTCCAAACCCCATTTTCTTTCTATAAAGAAAAGTCATCTTTTCCCAGAGATTGTTTTGGAAATAGAAGGTTTATGAGTTGGACTTACACAAGGTGAGGACAGATGACCCGATAAGACTCTCAGTTTTGTCACTTTTTCATTTAGACCCCAAGAAAAAATTTAAAGCTCCCCAAAGCAAGGCCCCAGTAAGCAGCCTATTTGAAGATAAAGAAGCTAGACTAGTCCTGACCCCACCAGCTCCTCATGGGCCCTGTCGTGTTGCGGGGGAAGAAGGGCCTGAACCTCAGGATGCTGCAAGTGTCCCTTCTGATGATGGAGCCTCCAGTGACCTGGATCTGGACCAGCTCATGGAAGATGTTGGAGAAGACCTGGAGCAGAGGGAGCAGCCGCAGCACAGAGTGGACACGGGGGAGCTCGCTGTGGCCTTCTGTGAGGAATAGCTGTGGGCTTGTGCCTCCTGCATGCTCTCTCATGCCTTTCCGGGTGAAGAGCCTCTCAGGGGATCCCCAAGAAGCTGATAAGTGTTGGGGTTGTTCACTGGCTGTGAGGTGACCTGGCTAAAATCAGAGTTGTGCAGTTCATGTTAATAAACCAGGCTGCCGGTTTACTTGGTTTGGTTTGTCTCTACTTGCTCAGTTTTGGCTTCCTCTTCTCCATGGTGGGGCACATGGTGCCTTCTGGTGGGAGACCTGTCAGTATAGGGATCTGGGAAGGCGATGAAGCCTGAGTCCTGAAGAAGGACATCGAGAAGGCAGGTCTGGGTTCACAACCTGCCTGAGCCACTTACTAGCAGCATGGCCTTGGGAAAAGCACTGTGGCCATTCTGGTTCTTATCCTCTCTCAGATGGTACATCCAGTGCCATATAGGGTGACTGATGATGCCGAAATGTGGCCATGCATGTAAAGCATGAACACGACACATGCTAGTTATTATCCTGAGGAAAGCAGAAGGGTTAGATTAGGGGGACAGACCTTGGGTTCCAGATTGATTACCAGCGCTTGGGGATTTATTTGTCTCTGGCCTGAGGCAGTCACTGAACAGAAGTACTAGGGGACAGATCTGGGTGTGAGCTAGCTAGCATGGTTCATTTTTTTTTTTAACTTCTGGAAAGACAGAAGTTGAAGGTGACATCAGCTTTCTCCTTAGATGTGTTTAGGGAAATTGAACAGGTAGTTTTATTTTTGTGGTGAAAGGCTGGGAGGTTGAAGAGGGAATTGGAGCGGTGGCTCTGTGGCTCTCGGGTCCTTGGTGGCTGTCAGCACCTGCCGGCTTCTGAGTGATCTGTGTGTGGCCGGGGTGATTGTGGGGAACTGAGATCCCTGTGCACAGCTGACTTGAAGGAGGTCCTCACTCAGTCCCACTGCTTAGGTCTTTAAGACAGAGTATAGGGTCTCTTCCTGGGGGCCCCCATGGGGAGGGGCCAAGGGAGGCACTGCCATTGCTGGTGAGTTTAACCTAGAGAGGGCGAGGGAGGCGTAGAGGACTCCACTGCCACCACCATCATCCTGGGGGAGAAGGGAAAGGGGAGGGGGTGAGACAGTTGAAGGGGGAGAGTCCCATCTCAGAGCCATGATCCCACAGCTGATGCCCTGACTACACCGCAGTCCCTCTGTTCTTCCACCCCCTGCTTCTCTATCTTTCTCTCTCATCCTTTCAGGCCCTAATCTGCGCTGCTTACCTTGGCATCCGGCTTGGAGTCTACATGTTGTCCTAGAAAAAATCAGCATGTGCCAGGATCAGGTGACCAGGTAGCCAGGGTAGAGAAATGGGCAGGGGCTCCAGCAGTGAGGTCCTCTCTAGGTCAGGACCAGGGTCTCAGGGGAGGGTGGGTGAGGTAGGGGAGAGAGGAGGATGCTGAGGGCACCTGTGTGGGGAGGGGGTGTGAGGAGAAGGAAGACCCAGGTGAGAGTGGGCGTGATGGCGGCAGGACTTACCTTTATTCCTGATGTTCTCGTAATTCTCTTCTGTGTTTTTGAAGGACTCCCTGAGTGGGAACATGTGATGTGTCAGAGTCTGGGCAGAAAAGAGCTGCCACCTGCCTCGGGCTGCTCCTCTCGCTGGGGGTTCCGTGACCTGCCTGGTCACACTCGGAGATGAAGGCAGAGGTCTGAGGCTCTCAGACGGAGGCTGTCTGGATGGGGATGAGGGGCTGTTTGCAGTGTAGCCCCGTCCCTGAGAGCTGACTGGGGTGGATTCTTGGAGAAGCGGCTTTACTGAGGGCAGCAGGGAGGAGAAGCAGGAGGGGGTGCCTGTCCTCTGCGGCAGCGCCTGAGGCCAAACCAAAGTGTGAGAACCAGGGAGCTTCTCTCTGGTCCCCTGGGCGGTGCTCAGGCCTTGGTACCCGAGGAAACGCCATCAGGGAGGGGTCCTGGGAGGACACTGTCAAGAGTCAGGAAGGTGAGAAAGGAGGGAGGGGCTGTGAGAAGGAAAAGCCTGGATGTGGCAGAGAGGATGAGAAAGGAAAGCGGTGGGCGGTGAGGAGGGTGAGAGGAAAGGAAGAGGAGCCGGGGCCAGAGGAGAGGGAGCCAGGCTGGAAGCCGCTTTGAGGAGAGATGCGGAGCAGCCGAGGCCCGGAGTCACAGGGCAAAGGACAGACTGGACGAGGAGCAAGAAAGGGGACAGAGTGTGGAGCAGGCGGGTGTTCAAGGGGGAGACCAAGCAGATGAACAGAGGGAAAGGCTGAGACCTGGGGATGGAAGGAGGAAAGGCGGGTGCCAGAGACAGACAAAGGGAGATGTTCTGGGAGAGAGTCAGAGAAAGTGCTGGGCTACGGCTCTGCCTGTTTAAGGATCGGGAGCTTCAGGAAGTAAGGAGCCTGGCCTGTGGGGACTTGGGAGGATGTGGATGGAGGCCCAGGAGGGGAGGCCTGTGAAAGGCTCCCTGGTGCTGCACTTGGGAGGAAACTTCTTGCTCATAAAATAGCACCGCCCCCCCACCCTCCGCCAATACTGGAGGACAAGCACTCACCTGGCTGGGGTCCTGGCTTCAGTCTGCACACCTGCAGGAGAACCAACAGCGAGTCACTGTGCCATCCACGGAGGCCTGTCTCCTCCCCGCCTCTCTGCCCCATCCCAGCAAGCTCCCTGGGAAGGACCTGGGGCTCAGAGCCACCACCCTGTAGGCACCCTGAGGCTGCCCCCACCTGTCCTGCCTTGTCTTCACCATCAGTCAGGAGAGTAGCTCTTCCCGCACCCACAGCCCCATCACCTTCTGAACAGGTTGGGCTTATCCACTTCCCTCAACTCTAGTGACCTCAGGTCCACTCAGTCATATCCTGGACTTTTTTTTTTCCCCACTAAGACTAAGAACTCTGACATAGTAGACACTGGTATCATTTTTATATTTCAAGATTCCTTCCAGCTCTCTTTGGTCATCATCCCTCTGTACCTGTCTGTGACCTCACTGCACTCTTGTCCTGATGATCCACTCTCAGGTAACCCAAGCCGCCTGCTGAGCCCTCTCCTCTCCATCTGCGCCCTCTTATGGGCTCCCTGACTCCCTGGGTCCCCCTTTGTTTCTGCCATACTTGCTGACACGTCTCCAATCCTGGCTGTGCCCTGGGGCAGAGGATGGTATTTGTTTGCCCCATATCCATTCCCTTATTCAGTTACAGAACCTTTATTTTATTTGGAGTGTCAGGGTACGCCCCACCCCTACAGGCAGATGTGGGACCTATGATGAAACATAGCTGATGACGTATTAATATAAGGGGAAGTTGTGGGTAGGATTTTTCAGTTCAGTTTAGTTCAGTTGCTCAGTCGTGTCTGACTCTTTGCAACCCCATGGACTGAAGCACACCAGGCTTCCTGTCCATCACCAACTCTTGGACCCTACTTAAACTCATGTCCATCGCGTCGGTGATGCCATCCAACCATCTCATCCTCTGTCCTCCCTTTCTCCTCCCACCTTCAATCTTTCCCAGCATCAAGGCCTTTTCCAATGAGTCAGTTCTTTTCATCAGGTGGCCAAAGTATTGGAATTTCAGCTTCAGCATCAGTCCTTCCAGTGAATATTCAGGACTGATTTCCTTTAGGATGGATCTCCTTGCAGTCCAAGGGACTCAAGAGTCTTCTCCAACACCACGGTTCAAGAGCATCAGTTCTTCGGTGCTCAGCTTTCTTTATAGTCCAACTCTCACATCCATACATGACTACTGGAAGAACCATAGCTTTGACTAGATGGACCTTTGTTGGTAAAGCAATGTCTCTGCTTTTTAACATGCTGTCTAAGTTGGTCATAGCTAGTCTTCCAAGGAGTAAGCGTCTTAATTTCATGGCTGCAGGAATTTTAGGAAGACTCTTTAAAAGACAGACAGCTGGAGCATAGTCTTTTTGTCTTTTCCTCCTACGTCCTGCTTCCTGTTTAGATTCACAAATCTGGTGTCCTAGCAGCTGTTTTGCACATAAAGCAACCTTCAGGATAGAAGTCAGTATCCAGGACAGTGAGTAGACTCAGTGTCTTAGTATCCTCTGCTTTCTGCCTCCAGATCCTTTTAGATGAGAGGGAAAAAATCCCTTCTGTGTTATTTGCCCACTGTTATTTCTGTTCTCTGATGCTAGCAGCTGAACACAACTTTTTTTTTTGGCCATGCCACAACTTACAGGATCTTACTCCCCTGACCAGGGATTGAACCCAGGCCCTAGGCAGTGAAAGCACAGAGTCCTAGCCATTGGACCACCAGGGAACGTGGATTTTAATCAGTAATTTCTAAAGGTTTTAGTTGAATACTCCTGGAAAAAAACACAATCAAATACAATGATGCTCATACAGATTTATGGCCTTTCATCTGAATCGATCATCAGATACCATATTGCATTTTCTCAGTGACAACATCACATTTTTTTCTTCATCTCAAACCCTCATCCTTAGTCGCAGGACACAACCACTATGGTTTTTGCTCTGCAGAATAAAATAACGATTTCAGAGTGACCCCAGCATGGCCCCTCCACCGTAGACTGTGTATCTGCAAGGCCAAGCTGAGGTGGCCACTTCTTCACATTGTTTCTGGGGTCAGAGGCTCTGGGATGTGATTTCCAAGGTCGTTTTTTCTCATCTCCTGGGTCTTCCGCAGCCCTAAGCTACCTACAGTCCCTATAATGCCTTCCTTCCCCTGGAAAGACAGTGACCTCTATACCACCCTCACCACCTGGCTATTCTTCATTCTTTGATAGTTTTGCACTTCCTCTTCGATGTCTTCCTTGATTACCCTTCCTTCCTCCCAACCTACCACAGTTCTTTCCACACAAGTCCGTTAGCCCTTGAGGCAACTGCTCCCCTCATCCTCCTGGCCCCCGGATCCTTGAGAGCAGGGCCTGCGCTTTATTTACTTTTGCATTTCCAGTTAAAAGCCAGGCTCTGGAAAATCGGTGTCCAACCAGTACTTGCTGAGTGGAGCCACCTTCCTGTCCCTTCTTTCTCTCTCTTCTTTGTTTCCCAGGGCAGGCCCTCCCTCCCCAGGAACCGAAAGGGAGACTGATGAGAAATGATTAAGTCAGGAGACAAGAACTGGAAAATTATCAGGTTTGTAGAGAGGGATTGGCCTTGAGCAGTGGGTCCCAAACTTGATGACACACAAATACCACCTGAGGAGGTAAAATGCAGATTCCCAAGCCCAGACCTCAGGCCCAGAAGGAATTTGCATTTTTGCTGAGCAGCTCTGTGCATTCTGATGCAGGAGGGTTCTGAGAAACACTTAGCTGGGAATCTTGGGGAAAGATTGAGGGTCCTGAATCACTTACTTTTGCTTCTCTTGCATCTAAGGTACACAATCAGCCCCACAATTGTGGTTACGAGCACAGCACTGGCCAGTGCCAACCCGATTATAGCTTCCGTACTTTGGAGCCAAGACCACGGACTCTTTCCGCTGTCTGAGTTCCCAAGGCCAGCTGTAGCCGTGGTGGCAGCCGTGGTAGTGTGGCTCTGGGTCGTTGTCTTGCTGCCTGGGAAGACAGGAGAAACATGCAAATTATTCACTGAAGGGCTGGAAGTATCTGGGTGAAAACTCACGTCTTGTTCTCTAGTTTGGGGAATGTGGGGAGTAGGGAGCAACTCTCTGAAGCTCTCCCACAGAGAGGGAAGTAACAAAGGGAGATTCTGGAAGATCCAAATCTTCACTCTGTTTGAATCCTGACTCTACCACTGATCAGTGCTGTGATCTCAGAACCTCATTTCATTACTTACATACAGGGAGAAGTAGATTAAAGGATCAAAACCAATTTTTTTTATTGTGATAAAATACATGCAACACAAATTTACCATTTTAACCATATCTAAGTGACATCAAGTCGATTCACATTATCATGCAACCATCATCACCATCCATCGTTCAAACTTCATGTGTCCAAACTAAAACTCTGTCCCCATTAAATACTGACCCCTCTCCCCCCAAGCCCTGGCGTTAACTGTTCTACTTTCTGACCCTAAATGTTTGATTGCTCTTGGTGCCTCAGAGAAGTGGATTCAAACAGTGTTTGTCATTTTACATGATTGTCTTAATAAGTGAGAAAACATCTGTAAAGCACCTAGTATTATTGGAAATATATTATTGTTAAATGAATATATATTGAACTTTACTTACTACAGACATGCTACCTTTCTAGATGTTTAAGGCACCATTAAAAAACTGGCGTAATAGTAAGCCACATACAAAAAACCCAACTCCAGTAAAATCTTGTGTGGACTGAATTCTCTGTCCACTTAGTAGAAATTAATAAAGTGTGAATCCTATTTCTCAATTGAGACAAAAAATTTAAATTCTTAGTCAAATAAATATATATAATGACATGCTATTTAGAAAATAAAAACAGCAATATATATGTATATTTTTAAAACTCCTGGCATATGACTAAAGCCAAATTCTAAGTTAAATTCATATTATTAGATGCTATAATTATTTAAAATGGGATGAAAGTTTTAAAAGGAATGAAATAGATAATTTCCAAAGAAAAAAGTTACCAAACAGAGAGGAGCTAGCTCTAAGGAAACTAAAAGTAATGAAAACCTACGTAGGAATAAATGTTTTTAGGAATAAATGTTTTTAGGAAACAGGACAGCAGAAAGAATCATAAATGTAGAAAGTGGTTAGAGAAAAAAAAAACCACAAGAAAACAGACAAGACACTTGTAAATCAAACAACAAAAAAGAGTATTGAAATCATGAGTGAGTGTGTGCTCAATTTATAGGTTGATAATTCTAAAAACCTCTGAAATGGATGATTTTCTGAGACAAATAATAATTTTTAAAAATGCATTTAAGAAATAGTAACCATTAATGGATTAGACAAAGAAGAAATTTAGAACACTATTAAAGAACTTTTTCATAAAGATTTTAAGTTCAGAAGGTTTAATGGAAAAATTCTTGTGAAAATTGAAGGAACAAATAACTCAGAAGATTCTAGAACAGAAAATTATGGAAAATGGTGCAATTCTAATTCATTTCATAAAGTGATAACATAATCCTGATGCTAATATTCATTCATAACTTTTAGAAATGTAGACTAAAAGAATAAAAGGCTATTTTTGTTTTAAACTCACCTGAGTCAGGGGAAAATACTTAGTGTTGACACAACAGGAGTACAGGTTGGCACAACCTTTAGGAAAAGTTTGGGTATATCTATCAAAATGTAAAATATCCGTGCGTGCCCTTAGACTCAGTGATTTCTGTGCTAGGAAATTATCCTATGGACCTGCTGGTACAAGTATTCAAAGGCCTGTGTCTGAGGGTATTCTCTGCAGCTTTATTTGTGATTTGGTAGCAACCTAAATGTCTTTAAATATGAGACTGATTAAGTGAACTACAATCCATTGCTACAGTGGGAGACCATGCAGTCATTTAAAAAGAAAGGCGTAGATGTATATGTGCTGAAGTGGAAAAATACTTGAGGTCCATGAAGTAAACACAGTAAGCTGAAGATCAGGAGATTGTGCAGCTTGAGCCTCTTATGTTCCATCTCTGATATCTGCATCTGTGTCTCTTATCTGTGGAGAGAGCATTTCTGCAGAAAGGGATAGTAGCCGAGAGATAAAGTGGAGAGGAATGTGTTTTTCATTTGATTCCCTTCTGTGCTGTTTGACTGTTTTAAAAACTATGTGCAAGTATGTATTACCAGTACTTTTATTTTTTAAATGTAACATCTATTTTTATATAAGTTGTATAGGCACTTAATTTAAAGAATCAACAAATTCCCCACAGGTTACAAAAAAAGCACCCCCTCCTTACTCCTTTCCCACTCCCCAGATGGAACTGTTTTTAGCACCTCTTGCTGTTTTTTGGCATTAACCTCACATTTCTAAATCACAGGCTTATCTGGGAAGTGAGTATACAGAGAGGAGATCCTGGGACTGAACCCTGGGACCTCCTCTCTCCACACTGGGATAATCTCTCTACACTTTCACAGAGACACTCAGAAATAATGTCTCAGCAACTGTCTGGCCATCCCTCAGCCAGTCAAATGGACACAAAACTCTCTCTCTCCCCAGAGGTCACAGCTCCTTTCTAGGTCCCAGAACCTACTTCCTCCCCTGCTTCTTAGGCCTGTGGCTGGTCCCAGGGGTCTCACTGTCCCCGACTGGTTTCTCCACCCTGTGCCCCCCATCAAAACTCTCAGTTTCCCTGTTGGAGCAGCTGCCTCCTACCAGGACTCTGACTTATGTCCCAGCGGCCTTCCTGTCCCATCTGAATAAAGCAGCACCCTAGCACCTCTAGCCACTGATTCTGCTTCATTTTCCTGCTTTTCTCTTTTCACCACCACCTAACACACAGAATTAATTTGTTTGTTTTTTGTGTGTGACATTCTTTCTACACTCAAGTGTAAGTTGTTACAATCAAGTTTAAGTTCTACACTCAAGTGTAAGTCCCATTGTTGAGGACATTTATGTTTTGTTCTGTATTGTCTTAACTGCTCTTTCCTCAGTGCCCAGCTTAGGACTTGACACATAGCAGGCACTCAGTCAGTATTTGCTATATGATTTGTTAAAGGATTAAACAAAATAATTTTCCCTTGGAAATTCACGACACTCAACCATTGCCTTTCAGTATCCTCTATTGCTATTGAGACAGCCAAGCCACTCTAATTCCTGACTCTGTTTATGTGGCCAGTTTCTTCCCTCCTTGGAAATGTATTGGATCTCCCTTTATCAGATATGTAGATGACACACCCTTATGGTAGATAGTGAAGAAGAACTAAAGAGCCTCTTGATGAAAGTGAAAAAGGAGAGTGAAGAAGTTGACTTAAAGCTCAACATTCAGAAAACTAAGATCATGGCATCAGGTCCCATCACTTCATGGCAAATAGATGGGGAAACAGTGACAGACTTTATTTTAGAGGGCTCCAAAATCGCTACAGATGGTGATTGCAGCCATGAAATTAAAAGACGCTTACTCCTTGGAAGAAAAGTTATGACCAACCTAGACAGCATATTAAAAATCAGAGACATTATCACAAAAACCATTGCCAACAAAGGTCCATTTAGTCAAGGCTATGGTTTTCCCAGTGGTCATGTATGGATGTGAGAGTTGGACTATAAAGAAAGCTGAGTGCCGAAGAATTGATGCTTTTGAACTGTGGTGTTGGAGAAGACTCTTGAGAGTCCCTTGGACT
>SJYV01008915.1:0-10740 GCA_006410875.1 Neotragus pygmaeus | reverse complement strand
GGACAGCTAAAATAAAATAGGAAACACTGAGTCAGTTTAAATGAACTTGTTGAGAAAGATTCTCAAATGAAATCTAGAATATTTTAAAATATCACTGAAAATATGTTTGGCCTCTGAGTAGAGGTATGTTCCCCACTGAGTATTTTGATGGTGAGATAAATCATTTAATTCAATTGGTTCAATTCAATTTTATTCAGTTCAACTCAGCTCAATTCCATCACACAGTAAGATTTATTAGCTCCTACCTTGGACTGCAAAGAGATCCAACCAGTCCATCCTAAGGGAGATCAGTCCTGGGTGTTCATTGGAGGGACTGATGTTGAAGCTGAAACTCCAATACTTTGGCCACCTCATGTAAAGAGCTGACTCATTGGAAAGGACCCTGATGCTGGGAAGGATTGGGGGCAGGAGGAGAAGGGGACGATGGAGGATGAGATGGCATCACCAACTCGATGGACATGGGTTTGGGTGGACTCTGGGAGTTGGTGATGGACAGGGAGGCCTGGTGGGCGTGCTGTGATTCACGGGTCACAAGGAGTTGGACACAACTGAGCGACTGAGCTGAACTGAACATTTACATATAACAATTTGCTAAGCATTTCAGTCATGGTGCCTAAATTTGAAAATTCATCATCTAATTGGGAAAATAACAACTCCAAAACAATTTGTAAGCCAAAGCATAGTAATCAGAGGAGCCAGGCATGACGAAGATAAAGCAAGGATACCACACTTTCCTCGATGTCCATGGCAGAGAGTACAAATCATTGCTGCATTATCTCTGTGGCCAGTGATGACCTCAAGATATTTCTCAGTCAAGCATTATCAACTTATACATATTGGTATATAAACTAAGCCTCTTATCTCTCCATGGAATAAATTATATAAATGCTCAGTTGAGCTCCAAATTGGAGAATTTCATTTGGGTTTGTGCCTGAAAGCTTTTTGTTTATGAAAATAAAGTAGCTTGGATTTGTTGTTTGAGAATGAATTAAAACAACATGAGCTTTTACTGAATTTGTCCCAGACAGTTCACAGCATGACTTTATACAGTATTGCAAAGAAACGTTTGAGAGATTAATCAGAGAGTTTTGAAATTTGAAACTGAGATGGAAATTTCAAAATTCTGCAAACTATATTGAGACCTAGAAGAAGAAGTTTCCACTGTACTTTACCACTATTCAATTATGTGATCTTCGGGAACTCTCAACCCTTCAGTGCATTTGAGCCTCATGACTGAGTCGGGAAGTATTACTGTTTTTGGCCACACTCGGTCTCCATTGCTGTGCTGGTTTTTCTCTGGTTTTGACAAGTGGGAGCTGCTCTCAAGTTGCAGGGCACTGGCTTCTCACTGCGGTGGCTCCCCTGGCTGCGAGTCACGGCTCTAGGGACGTAGGCTCCACAGAGGCGCGACTAAGCCCACGGCACGAGGGCTTAGCTGTTCCACTGCATGTGGGATCTTCCCGGACCAGGGAAGGGACCCATGTCCCCTGCATCAGTGGGCAGATTCTTAACCACCGGACCACCAGAGAAGTCCAGCATAATGTTTTTACAGCAGCTTTGCCAAAATGATCTGAATGCAGCATCCCAGGAGGCACAGTGGAAAAAAAAAAAAAAAAAAAAAAATCCACCTACCAATGCAGGAGACACAAGAGATGCGGGCTCGATCCCCGGGTTGGGAAGCTCCCCTGGAGAAGGTATCGGCACCCCACTCCAGTATTCTCACTTGGAAAATTCCATGGACAGAGGCGAACCTGGCAGGCTATAGTCCATGGGGTTGCAAAGAGTCGGACTGGACAGAGCACACCACAGACAATATAAATAATAGATACAAATGTAACATCTCTGGTTGAAGCTGAGGCATGAAGACTGGCCCTGACCTCTGTTATCTCCTCTTCAGCCCTCACATCAAACTCCTGGAAGCCCCCTCAAAATAGTGCAAAGAACCTTAGTGATTTGAGGAACACATTTTGAAGATTTCTGGACAAGGTAAACTCTGGGAGTTGGTGATGGACAGGGAGGCCTGGCGTGCTGTGGTTCATGGGGTCACAAAGAGTCGGACACGACTGAGTGACTGAACTGAAATGAGACGAGAGATTCTTTAGATACTCTTCCAGTTCTACACGTGTCAATGAGTGTAAATCAGCTAGATCTGATTCAGTACAGTTGGGATGGTATTGATAAAAATAACAAACTCTGGAAATCATTTATACAGAGGGAAAATCTGAGGAATTGGAGCAGACCGTCAATCTTTTGGGCAGTTTAGGGCCATTGATCACTTATGATGTCTTGTTTGGGAATTTCTGTGCAAGCCATCTGATTGTTTTCCTATGACTTTGTTCGCTCCTCCACAGTGGCAGGGTGAGATCACCTCTGTGTGTGTAAAATGAGAGAAATGAATAAACCTTTTGTGGACTCGGAGGCCAGACTTTCAACTTCAGTCTATTTTTAGTATTTTGACATTTTCTCCTTGACATCAGTTCAACAACACATTAAAAAAAACCTTTCCAAAAGCTGAATTTATCCTAAATACAGACTCATTGGATCCTGCATGTCATTTAGACAGCATGGTCAGAATTAGAGCCTCTGAAACATACCATTTGGCTACCACTTCTTCAAAGCTGTTGTATCTAAGAGTGGGGCTCTCCTGGTAGCTCAGTGGTAAAGAAGCCACCTGCCAGTGCAGGAGACTTGGGTCTGATCTCTGGGTGGAGAAGATTCCCTGGAGAAGGAAATGGCAACCCACTCCAGTATTCTTGGCTGGAGATTTCCATGGACAGAGGAGACCATGAGGTTGCAAAGAGTGGAACACAACTTAGAGACTAAACAGCAACAATATGTAAGCGTTAAATGAAAGTTATAAATGAGAAGCAGAATCTTTATTTTCTACTGGTAGCAGAACAGGTATCTGGTGCTTTGTCTCCTGCATTCTGGGGTCTAGAGTTTCTTAGGTCTTGGCGGCTGGGGGCGTTATGGGCAGATTTTACAGGTTAGTAACATGAGACCATTCATGGATTCAGTGCTGCTGCTGGATTTGAAGTTGGAATCATACAAAGAAAAAAAGGCAAATTAAATCATTTAACACAATCCTGCCTTTTGATTGCTCACACGTAGATAGCTAAAGAGAACTCTGCAACATCTTCCTGGGGATAAACTCTCACAGCAAATTTTCCAAGCTCTAGGATTCTGAAGAAACTCGATCTCTCACAGGGGACCCAGGGCCTCACACAAACACAAGTGAATAGGAAAAAGGACATAAAGAGAAGTACGCTTGGGCAACATTGAACAAGACTGGAAACTGGTGTCACTCCTTGAGCTGGAGGTGAGGCGCATCAGAATTTTTCTCAATGGGAATCGTCTAAAAGGGGAAGAGTGGAAGAGAATCAGAATGTGTTAGGAAGAGGGGTTGAGAGTTGAAGGCTGTATAGGATTGATTCTCGCCCGCATTTCCTTCCCCTGGCTTCCTTACCCATCTGCGTACAGCTCTCCGGGCACACGTGTCACCTTCTCCACAGAACGAATCTTCGGTGGGCGTGGCCTTCCCGCCCGTCAGGGCTGCGCAGTCTCAGCTGTGCTCTTAGGAAATACACCTTCGCTTCCGGGAAAAGAAAAGAAAGTGAAAGTGATAGTTGCTCAGGCGTGTCTGACTCTGTGACTCTATGGGCTGTAGCCCACTAAGCTTCTCTGTCCATGGAATTTTCCAGGCAAGAATACTGGAGTGGGTTGCCATTTCCTTCGCCAAGGGATCTTCCCCTCCCAGGGACTGAACCTGGGTCTCTGGCATTGCAGGCAGACTCTTTATTGACTGAGCCAGCAGGGAAGATTAAACCTTTGGATTCAAATTTCTGAAGGTGATTCCTAGAAATAAGTAGGTTTTCAAAGAAAATTTTTAGCATCACTTCCCTGGGGAAGCCTTCCCCTACTTTATTATAGTATCGGCTGCAGTGCTGACTATACATTTATTTGAAGGATTATGTGTTATTTTCCATCTTCTCCGCTCAATCCAAGCTCTAGAAGAGCAGAGACTCACTCACCATTGAAAGCTGTGTCTTAGCTCTGTCTTAGCCAGGCACATCATGGCTACTCAATCTGTTGAATGAACAAATAAATGAATAGGTAAATAAGTGAAAGAGTGAATGGAGAGTTTGGGGAACGAATAGATGAGCAGCTGGGTTTCTGAAATGCTATTGGGGGTCAAAGTCCTTTCACAGGTGAGATTTTCTGATCTCTGCTAACATTGTACTCCTTATTACAGGATGTATGTTGTTATGATTATTAGGGGGAGGAAGAAAGAGAGTTAGAAGTGGAATTTGCAAAGTGGACAGAAATATAAACTACACAAACTTTTATTAAAGTTTACTCCTCTGAGTTGTTCAGTCACTAAGTCATATCTGACTCTTTGTGACCCCAGGGACTGCAGCACACCAGGCGTCCCTGCCCTTCACTAGCTCCTGGAGTTTGCTCAAATTCATGTCCATTGAGTCAATGATGCTAACTAACCATCTCATCCTGTGTTGCCCCCTTCTCCTCCAGCCTTTGATCTTTCCCAGCATCAGGGTCTTTTCCAATGAGTTGGCTTTTTGCATCAGGTGGCCAAAGCAGAAGTGGCAATCCATTCCAGTATTCTTGCCTGGAAAATCCCGCGGACAGAGGGGCCTGACAGGCTACAGTCCATGCCGCCTCAAAGAGTTGGACACAGCTGAGCAAATGAGCACAGTAAACAGGAACTCCTCTAAGTCGGAACCATTTTGTCATGCTTGCAGCTCTATGTGGGCAACAGATGTCCTGAGGAGACTGATCTTGCCCAAGCTTTGAGCCAAACTCACCGTCTTTGTTACATTATCCTTTGTCTGAAGGAAACCCGCTTTTGATTATTTACTACATACTGAATTCCGTCATGAACAATGTTCTCACACTAAAGCACTCAGAGACTAAAAATACCATGTGATTTTACATGGTTAATGGAACTGGTTACTTTTCCACTGACCTTCTCTACTGTGGTACACACAGAACCAGGATGAACGTGTAAGGTTTTGCAGGATTTATACAGTTTTCAAATAACCTAATCATAGGGCCCCACTCCAGGGCATGGGCTAACTCAACATGTGTGACTGAGATGAGAAAAAAACAGGTCTTGGTTCAAGTTAACAACAGGTGAGGGGCCCATCCTTTCCAAAAGTCAGGGTAGGTGAGTGATCTGGAGGCTGAGAGCCAGGCCTTGCTTCAGAAATCAGAAGCAAGCTCGAGGAACTAACATCTTAACACCTAAAACAGGGTCCAGAAGGCAGGATCACCAGGGCCCTGGGACAAACCTGGGGGCAGAAGGCCAGAGTTTCAGCCAGAGTTTCAAAGATCATGACCAAGCTCAGAGGTCATCTGAAGTTCAGAGTCAGCAAATACTGCACAGCAGAGGTGCTGCGTACCTACACCTCACAGGGAATCCTTACCCTTAAGTCAGGAGCTGGGTATCGCCATCATTACCTATAGCTGAGATCAGGCAATAGTCCCAGATAACAGATGAGTAAATAATAACATGCACTGAATGTTAATACTTTGTTAACATTCTTTAATTCACTAGAGGCTCAAATTTCAATAAATACTTACTGAATGCACTCTTTACAAGAGGGACTATGCTAGGTGTTGGGGATTTAAAAGTAAACAAAACGTTGTCATCACCCTCTGATCTCGGAGGCCAGAATAGTGGTTCTCAACTAGGGTAGTGTTGCCTCCTAAGGGACATTTGTCTGACAGTGGTTTTGATTGTCTCTACTGGGGAGGTGGGGTTGGGGGAGATGCTGGTGGCATCATTTAGTGGCTAGAGGCCAGGGATGATGCTAAATCTCCCACACGACACAGGACAGCCCCACAGCAAAGCGTTGTCTGGCCCACACTGGCAATAACACAGAGACAGGGAATCCATGATCAAGAAACGGACACCCACGTGGAAATCTATTAAGTGCGATGAAGTGCTTGGCGTGTGATGGTATCAGGATTGTACAGGATGAAGTGGGGGTTCGGTGGACAGTCTGATCAATTCTACTGTGATGGGGGTGGGAGGGGGTGGAACAGGCTCAGCCTGAAGACTTCTTGGAAAGAAGTAGGTCTTGAAAGATGAGCAGGTGGTACCGTGACAGACAGGTGGGAGGTGGGTACAAGTCTAGACCAAGGGCAAGGAGTGCTATGACCTCCCAAAGCCCCCAAGACTGTCCAGCCTTCTCCAGGTTCCATTCAGTGACAAGAACTTTTTGAGATGACCAGAAAAACAGAAGTACACATCAGTTTTGTCCTCTGAGAGCTCCTACTGTATAAGACCAATCATACCTCTAAATCAAAATAATTCCTCTTGCCAAGTTTTTGTTCTGACACAGAAGTGAGGAAGCATAAGCTAAGGACACTTACAACATCAACTCTGAAATGTATTCTAGCCATTCACTATTTGATTCACTCTTTGAAGTGTCACGGCAAGCCCATGAACTTGATTTTCCCACTTGAGAGTGCAGAGATTTGTCTGAGAAGTACAGAAAAGTTAAATAACTGCAGAGTAAGCGTCCTTTACTGATGAGGGCAGAATGAGATTAAGAGCCTATAAAATATTTTTGGAATTTGCTAGAATTTAGGTAGGGCTGTCACTTAGTTCATAACACTGTCTCGCTTTAGTCCTATCCCATAGAACTAAAGTCTGCCTGGGTGAGCCTGCCCTCTCTGCTGGAGATTTGCTTACAGTCAGAGGCTAGAGAGATGTTTTATGGAAATGTTGTTTTGTATAATCAGAACTCAAGTGTTCCCTCATATACTAAAAAAGAAAAAAAAATGGTAATGACACCTTAAGATAGAAGGAAAAGGTCAGTATCTGAGAATCCAGGAGGAAATATATTAATACCAAGCAAATCCCTGAGCAGGAAGTGGGTTACATAAAATTCTGGCTGACGTGGCACAGACATTCCTGAAACCCTGGCGATGGAACTCTCCCCTGATGGCCTAGGATAGGGTTACAGGAACGTCATGTGTCGGGTAGTTGATCAAACCATTAAAAATACCAGCATAAAAGTTTAGAGCTTTGATGTGCTTGATTCTTTTCAAGCTGGACTTGCAAGAGTGCTGATGTGCATCTTTGCAAAGTTCTATAAAAATGTGGTGAGAAAAGGGAAATTTATATTGGAGCTCCGCCACCCATCAGCTGAATTTCCATTGCCCTGTTCCCCAGACTGTCTTGCTGGCTGCTGGCTAAGTGGGACCTGGGGAAGCAACGCCTGGAGCTCAAGTCCAAACGGACGAGGCTCACGCCTCGCTGGGAAATTTCATGCTGGGAAATTCACCAGAGGAGGACATCTTCACCGGGAGAGGTGAAGACACGTGTGTGACGCGGGGACGAGAAGGAGAGAAGGCCCAAGACCGCTGATGAACTGTCCTGCGGCAGAGAGGACTGATGGTGTTGTGAGCAGAGGCACACTCCTCCCTGTCACAGTAGAGAAGAGGATGAATCTACCTAATGGCTTTCCCGTGTGTAAGAATGGCAACCCCAGGACTTGAGGGAACCTCAAAATACTTACAAGCAGCGCTTCTAGGATCCTCTAAAACACACTGCCCATGTCTCCTTGTCCACAGATGTAGTGACTGAGCAGTGCTGATTCCTAGAGCCTCGTCTCGACTTGCAGATCAGGGATCGCTTGTGTAAAAGAGGTGGGAACCTTGTCCCATGTTTGGGAAAAACCGGGTTGTTATCTTTTAAATCACTGCCTTGGTATCCCTCTTGCTTTAATGGGTTTTTCTTTCACTGATTTGTTTGGCTTTTCTTCTCTTACCCCATGTTCCAGGGGAAAACGAAGGGGAGGGAGACTGTGTCCCTGGAGGAGTCTGCCTGTTCTTCGGGAGACTCCACTGCACACGAGGGTGCCCTGGTGAGGGGCACCTGTGGGCTGAAGCTCCCCACCCCAGGTCTCCCACAAGCTCTAGCAAGCTCCGATCCCTGGCAGCATTTTCCTCACTTATCCTCATAGATGTGTAATCCACACCTGTTTGGGGAACCTTCTACTCCTTCCCCAAGGATGCCATAGGTACCGAGGGTGCCCTGTCTGCAGCCCCTCTTCTCACTGAGTCCTGGTTCAGACCAGCCTACCTCCAGGCCCTCCCCCCACCCTGTCCTGTCCCTAATGCTGGAGGCACCCCAGCTACTGGGCCTAGAACAAGAGACGGGCAGGGACAGGCCGTCTGTGATGGGCCGGGTGAATCGTGTCCGTTGGAATGGCCGAGTGGGTCCTGGCTCATGGATAGATCCTGCGCTGGTAGCTGTGTGCTCCCGTGTGTGTGTGTGTGTGTGTGCGCACGCGCGTGCGCGCGCGTGTGCGCGGTGACGGGTCCATGTGGACTCCATGTAGAGGTGTTTGCCCTTGTGTCATGAACTCAGACAGTCCGGGCTTTTGTTCCCCTGAACCATCCCAGGATTGGGAGGAACAGAAGAGGAACAGCTAGAAATGGAGCAGGTTGCTTGAAAGGCAGGCAGAGAGGTAGAACTGCGGGAACGCGATGCTGGCTCAGCTGGGTGAGGGCGCTGCGTGTTCAGGCTCCGCCTCTATGCCATGCGGAGGGTGGGGTGGGAGGCTGTGCCCCAGAGACCTGACCTAGTTTGGAAAATCAGTGACTCAGAGAGCAGGATAGGCGGGAAAGAGTTCTGCGATAGACACGAGGCATCTTGTCCAGACAGCCCCATCTTTGCCGCTAAAGAGCTGTGTGACTCCTGGAATTGCTGGAGAGCCACCTCTGCTGAGAACCTCCGGTGGTGCCATTACTGGTGCCTTGATATGCTTCAGCCTCTGTGTTGAACCACTTTTGCACACACAGACATTTAGGAACAAAAGCAGGACAGAGGAGACAAATCAGTCCTGACATGCTGAATCTGGAACATTTCAGAAGGCTCCCATATACAACAACCGACGTAAGCAGCTGCAAATGTCAAGGGAATGGAAAACCACCCTGCTGGAGCCAGCAGATCTTCCAGGTGCTATGCAGATAAAGAGACTTTTCTAGGAGGTATGTAATTTTAAAACATCTACTCCAAATAGCCTTTTAAAAAACATTAGTTTTTATTGGCATGAAGTTGCTTTTTTGGAATATAGAGCTTCCCTGGTGACTTAGATGATAAAGAATCTGCCTGCAATGTGGGAGACCTGGGTTTGATCCCTGGGTTGGGAAGATCCCCCTGGAAGAGGGAATGGCTACACCCACTTCTTGCCTGGAGAATTCCATGGAGAGAGGAGCCTGGCGGGCTACAGACTATGGGATTGCAAGGAGCAACTAACACTTTCACTTTCATAGGTGCTGTAAAATGTTACATTAGTTTCTGCCGTACAGCAAAATGCATCAGCTCCCCTCATACATAATCCCCTCTGTTTCGGATATCCTCCCCGTTTAGGTCACAGGGCTCTGAGTAGAGCTCTCTGTGCTGTGCAGTAGGTTCTCATTAGTTAATCTATTTTATACACAGTATCAAGAGCATATACACCTCAATCCCAACCTCCCAATTCATCCCACTCCCCTTCCCCACTGGTATCCATAGGTCCAAGCAATCTTTTTTATTCCTTGTGATTATTTTAATGTTCCCATCACTTAACGTCTCTTTTTTTTTTTTTTTTTTAAGAATTTAAAGGTAAAGCATCTTTCCAGAACCCTGCTCCATGTCTATCTAGAACTGGCCTCTACAAACATCCAGTCCAAGATGCCTCCTGCGGGGCAGGGAAGGAAGGTTGTCTCAGATATTGTTAAACAACAGGGTAACAAGAAGTGTTTTCCCACTGGAGTAAGGTCCCTGCCCTCAGCTGAGGGCTTCCCTGTGGTCCCAACCACTGTTTGATCTTTTCTTTTCCATCTGGAGTTGAAATGAATGATCCAGGTCAGTGGTATGAAAATCGTGGTCTGCAAAAGACTGAGTTGGAAGCTGGCTGGTCCCTGTGCCTCGTTAAAGCAAACAAATGTTATGAGCAGTTAAAACACCCTTAGAGACACTGTGTTTACATGTCTATCAACAAAGGAAACTAGGATGGGTTAGACTGGAGGTCTGGATCTCGCTGCCAGCAGCACGATCAGTCATTGCTTCCCGGTGCTTCCTGTCACTGCTCTCAACACTGATCCTCTTAACTTCCAGTTCCCCGGCCCCTTCCTTCCTTGGTCTTCCTAATGGCAAACGGCTTATTCCCACTGAAAGGTTCCTGGTCTCCGCAGTGAGGTTTGCTGAGTGGCTGTAACCTGACCTGTCTCTGGTTTGTTTCAGAGAGGGAATTTGCCACTGTCTGCAGTAGCAAGGCTGGTGTCTGGGGTCCTTATGAAATTAGGAAACATTTCATTCTTCTTTAGCATGCTCTAGTTTTTACCATTCCTTCAGGGGTAAGATTTTTCTTTCTTTCTTTCTTTTTTTTTTTTCCATTTGGAGACGTTCCTTGTATATAAAGAAAATTACTGACAGTTATGTCCCCTAATTTCAGAATTATATGATCCAATTTCTTCTAAGATGTGACATCAGTTCCACACAGAGTGGGTTTGATTCACAGTTATAAGTGAAAAAGATGCATCCAGAATTGGTCCAAAGACTTGTCAACTATCTTTGAGGTTTTATTAGTTTTTTTTTAGAGGTTGTATAAAAAATAGTTTTCCCATGATTTCTGATCTTCATTAGAAGTTCCACAGAAGAGAGATATCACAATAAAACTGATGAAGCTATAGGCGGCCTGATAAGAAAAAAATGTATATATA
>SJYV01008913.1:8194-18926 GCA_006410875.1 Neotragus pygmaeus | reverse complement strand
CAGGGATTGAACCCAGGTCTCCAGCATTGCAGGTGGATTCTTTACCAGCTGAGCCACAAGGGAAGCCCACCAAGGAGGTAATGCTTTTGTATTTAAATAAACTTACATTATGACTAAGTTTCTAGAACATGAGATTTGCACAACCTAAAAGAATCCACAGGTTCTTTTCTTGCATAACAGGGACAAAAAGAAGGATGTGGATCAGAGAAGAGCATGAGGTCTGGACTCAAGACTACTGAGCTTGAATCCAGGCTCTGCACGTACACCTGGCCTGTGTCCTCAGAAGTAAAATGGGGTACAGAGATACTGTGAGGAATAAATTATACAGACGATGCACCTGAAGTGCCTAGAGCTTGTACTAATAAATGTTAGCTGTGACTAGCATGCGGGATCCTGCCGAGAGGGTGGGCCTGCATGCCATGGCACTCGGCCTGTGTATGAGTGGAGGAGACGTCAATAAAGAAGCACTGGCTGGAAGTAAAATCCCTTTATGATGCTGAGAACAGAAGTTGCCCTGAAATCAGGGAGATGGGAAGGTCCATTAGCCATTATGATGGAGAAAAAGCAGTGTGTTTTGGTGGGGAGAAAGAAGGAAAAAAAAAAAGACTGAAGTGTAACTTTTCAAAGGGGCTAAGACAGTGATTCCAGCTGTGGTTATCCACCAGAATCACCTGTTGAGCCAAAGCCCTTTTAAAATAAGCTTCCAGAGTTTGCAGATCTGAGATGAGGTCTGAGACACAGCTATCTTTTTTTTTATATTTCCACATGATTCTGACATGTAAACCTGGAGTGGAAAATCCTGGCTAGGCTGTCAAAAGACAGGTCTCAGGGTGAAGAGGTTCTCCTGGAAAAATGTGGGGTAGGGAAGGGTGGAGATGGAAACTGCCAACACTCACCTCAAAGGGCTTCATCACTCCCATCCTACATCCCTGTTTCTAAGTGACCACATAGCCAGTGAGCAGAGAGTGAGAAGAAGGGCCTGTTGCATAGGCAGGAACAGTATCCAGGCTGTGAAGGAATTTGATATTGGCCCAAACTCCCCCATTTTCCACCTACTTTGTAAACTAGGAGTTAAGTCTCTGTGCGTCTATCTAATAGGAAATCCAGAGATGTATAATATTTGCCTAAGTCATTATCTAACCCAATCACCAAGCCCCTGATTTATCACTTTTCAGTTTATATGTCAAGTTAGACATCTGATTGTCATAGTAATCCCACGGGACAGGTTACACTGTGCTGCTTTTACACATACAGAGTTAATCTAAAGCAATTAACTCTTCAAGGCCTTCATCCCTACTCTCCATCACAGCCTTCTTGTGGTCTTCAAGCCTCAGATTCTTCATCTAAAAATCTGAGGTGTGAAAAGGTGAAGGTTGTAAATCCACTTCCTCTCTAAAATGATCTGTTCTCAAACTGCTTGGTGAAGTTTGGAGGAGCATGATGGTGAGAAATCAAATCAGAGTTCAAACCTCACACCAGCCAGCTGGACCTGACTTAGAACTACGGTTCTGCCACTTAGTGACCAATACAGAGCAAGCGAGTTACTGCAGTGCTCTGGGCTTCTGCTGTCTGCTCCAGAAACTGACAGCAACAACACCCAACTCAAAGGGTGTCAGTGAAGAGCATCAAGCACTTGCTGAGCCTGGTGACGGTAGATGCCTTTTCCACCCCTTCGCATTTGAAGGACAGGCCTTACAGAGCATGAGCATGATGTGTCAGCGAGGCATCTGGAGTGGCTGGTGGCAGAATCCACCATGCGATCATTCTGTTTCTTCTACTCCCTAAGTTCCTTTGTGTTTCAGGTATATGACCTCATGATTTTGAGCAGCCAACAGGGAAAGCTTTATTTCTGAAAGCAGCTCTAGGACAATGAATCTGCCAATTCTTGCCCAATATTAAATACTATCCCTTCAGAAGATCCTGGAAAGGGATTTCCCTGGCGATACAGTGGCTAAGACTCTGTGCTCCCAACACAGGGGACCTGGGTTTGATCCCTGGTCAGGGAACTAGAGGGCTTCCCTGTGACTCACAGGTACAGAATCTTCCCGCAGTCCAGGAGATGCAGAGATGTAGGTTTGATCCCTGAGTGGGGAAGATCTCCTGGAGGAGGAAAATTCCATGGATAGAAGAGCCTGGAGGGCTACAATCCATGGGCTTGTAAAGAAGAAAGTCAAAGTGAAGTCATGTTGGACTCTTTGCAACCCCATGGACTGTAGCCTGCCAGGCTCCTCTGTCCATGGGATTCTCCAGGCAAGAATNTAGAAGAGCCTGGAGGGCTACAATCCATGGGCTTGTAAAGAAGAAAGTCAAAGTGAAGTCATGTTGGACTCTTTGCAACCCCATGGACTGTAGCCTGCCAGGCTCCTCTGTCCATGGGATTCTCCAGGCAAGAATACTGGAGTGGGCTGCCATTTCCTTCTAAGAGTTGGAAACAACTGAACAACAACATGGAATTAGATCCCACATGCCGCAACTAAGACCCAGGACAGCCAAACAAATCTTTTTTTTAAAAAAAGAAGATTCTGCAAAAATCTACCAATTTACGGGGTTGGAATTTTGTGGTTATTTTTCACAGTAGTCTTGAGTCCACACCCGTTTGTTTTTCATGGAACTTTAAAGAGTCAGGTGACATTTTCCAAAGGTCTGCACGATATGTACATAAAACAAACCTGGATTACCGGACAAGGTTTTCTCTGCTGCTCACAGAAACTGTTGACTTGACACACTTCAGAGGGTGCTTCATTTCATAGTTCACCACTCACTATAAGCTCTATGTATTTTGACAGTGAACAGCAACATGTGCAAGTGTAACTTACCCACTGTTGGGGACAGCTTGATTCAAATGAACTTCTTAACTTCTTGCACTTAGAAGCGTCCTCTGTGTTCTCATCTAAACACTTCCAGTACTCATCGCGGGCTCCCCAGCAAGCCTGCCTTTCTTTCATAGATGGGGCTGCCATTCCTAGCAGGCTCAAGCTGTCGACCAAAATATATGATATTAACAAAGGACTTACAATAACAGAGAAGGCAAGCAAGCCAAAGAAAAAGATATTGTCCTTCCCTCCGATCCCCTCTTTTTAAAGCTTTGCCTCCTGATTTTAATGATGCGACCACAACTGATCAGTTCTACAGGAACGTTATCATAAGAGCACTCGCTGCTGCTGCTGCTAAGTCACTTCAGTAGTGTCCGACTCTGTGCGACCCCATAGATGGCAGCCCACCAGGCTCCGCCGTCCCTGGGATTCTCCAGGCAAGAACATTGGAGTGGGTTGCCATTTCCTTCTCCAATGCACGCAGGGGAAGCTTATCCCTTACTCCATGTAATTGCTCCGCTGCTGAGGTAGCAGCTTGGTCTCAGAAAGCCGCTGTTAGATTCCTGGCTCCCACATGGTCTGTCACTTAAGCCAGCGCGTGTATTCTCCCGAGACTATTTCCCCATCGGTAAAACGAGGGTAGCACTGCCCATTTCACAGGGTTGCTGTTCGAACCAAAGTGCTGTACAAATAAATGCAGGCGGGCAGAATCACCAGGCAGGGCAAGGAGTGCTACTTGGTCTGGCGGAAGAGAAGCCCGAGGCTCGCGGAGGGTCAGCTACCTCCGGGCTCCGTAGCTTCTCGGGCGCGCCCCACTCGGCCCCGGCAGCAAGCCCACCTCTCCGCCCGCCCAGAACCAGTTTCCCTTCGGCGCCGACGGGAGGAAAGAATCACGCGGTCCAACAACCCGGGAAGAAGGGCGTGGGACCGAGTTGGCACCGCACTGTCGCCTCGCCCGCTTGGGCAAGTCACGTAGACCCCACCACCTCAAGGAAACAATTCACGTAGCGAATTCGCTGGCCTTGGAATGACCCTTACGGGCTACCGGTCTGTTCCAGGAGGGCGGGACTTCCGGTTCCCTTCTCTCACGTGTCGGAGTGACTTCCGGGCCTGCTCCGGCTAGGGCTGCGGGTTCTAGGGGTTATGGAGGTGAAAAGTGGGTGGGATCCGGTCACTCCTCAGAGTGGCCTTGGTTTTATTAATATCTCAGTGTCTGTCGCCCTACAGTTTTTCGTAATTCTAACGAACTGTGCTCCTTTTGTGAATCTAAGTTTTTATACACATTGCGCCAAGCGCCGGCCGGAAGATTTCATGTGCGAACCCTGCCGGAAACGGCGACTTTATGGGGAAGTTGGCACCTGAGGCGAGAGAGGGACGAAACCTCAGAGAGCTGGGAGGGCTCAACTCCTCGCTTCTTAGATTAAAAGAAAAAAAGAAATGGCCCCCAGAAAGAGGCGGTGACGCCCCAGGACACATGGCAAATAAGTGACTAAGCTGAGAATCCAGGGTACGAACTCCGGTTTCCTGATTCAGGTTTGATCCGGTTACATCTCTTAACATCATCCATTACCTTTTCCTTGTTTGAACTCTTGCGGCTTTCTTCTTGATTTTTAACAAGCCTTCCCCAGTGACTGTTAAGCAAAAGAAAATCAGAAACAATAAAGAAAATCTGAATAAAATGATTTGACCCAGTGAATACTCTCAGAAAAACAACCGAAGTCAGAGCATAGGTTTTTTGGAAAGCGAACATGCTAGCAACATGAACCACATACCTAGCTGTAAAGTGACTCTCAACAAATTTTAAAGGTCATTCGGCATGTGTTTTTTTAAGCACATGTTAAGCTAGAAATCAATAAAGAATTATAAAAATAAGCCTATATAACCCATAGCCAATCATAATGGTAATAATGAGAAAATACTTTGAGCCAAAAATAAAATACAATAGAAACACCTGTAGAATAAAGCTAATGAAGTACTTAAAGGAAAATTTACAATCTTTTTATTTTTTTTTGAAAATTTACAATCTTAAGTAAGTATACTAGAAAAGAGGCTGAAAGATCTTTAGCTAAACATCCCCTTTCCAGAAATTAAAAAGAGGAGAGCAAAGTTAAAGAAAGTAGGAGGGAAATAAAGCTAAAAGCAGAAATGAAATGAGAAATAAAATAGTGGTATGTCAGACACTGCCTGTACTGAGAGCCAGCTGTGCACACCTCTTCCCAATTCCATGATCAATATTATCATACTGCTAGCTTGAAATTGCCTCTGATGGGAAACCTTCACACTATGGAAATCAAACGAGATAGTGTTTTATTTTGTTCAGAGTCAGTGCACTAGCACATCACTTCATACAGGAGATTTTTAAAATCCAAAGTTGATTTTTTAGGGGGAAAAGACTAATAACATTGACAAAAATTTAATGAGATTGGGCAATAAAAGGAGAGATATTAACAACTTATACCAGTAATGAAACTGTATTTTAGAAATCAAGAGAACATCTTATAAACAATGCAAATATAATTTAGATGGTTGTGCAAATCTCAAGAAAAACAACTAGCTCACTCAAGAGAAGAAAATATGAATAGCCCCAAACCAGTATATATTTTGTATTAAAGAACCCACACACAAATTCCAGGTCTATGTATCCACCAGTTAATTCCTCCAAACTTCAAAAAATTCCATTTTGTATTATATAAGGCTACCATAACTTTTGTACTAATTACAGAGTCTCCAAACTTTGAAAACCCAACTCTTTGGAACTCATTTGGTGGAAAAAAAAAAAGTGACTTAGTGACATGATAATCACTTATATATCACTTAGCTGTTGATATGTTTTGCTGTGGAAATATTGGTATTTTTGATCATAGGTACTGGCCCATTTCTTCTCATATAGTGTACATTGCATGTTCTGTGGTACCTTTCCAACATCCAAAAAAGTCTGTATTCCAGAACACATCTGACGCCAAGTATTTCAGGTAAATTAGGACCTATATGAAAGAGTGATTTTAAGACTTTAGGTTTGAGAATAACTTTTGTTTAGCCATAAAGAAAAAGATCGATAAATTCAACTACTTAAAATTAAGGACATTTGTTTACTAAATACCACCATAAAGTGAGTGGAAAAGTCATAATATGGGAGAAGAAGTTTGCAAAGCATATAATGAGGAATTAGTAGCCAAAATAATATATAGACACCTACAAATCAGCAAGAAACAGATGACCTAATTCTAAAAATAGGCAAACGGCTTAAGTAGGCACAGCACCTATGAGAAAATATAAATGACAATAGAAAATATGCACATCCATATTAGTAGCCACAGAAATGAACATGAAAACTACAATGCCATACTAGTAGGCACCCACCAGACCAAAGAATATTTAAGTCCGACAGTAATAAACTTTCAAGCAGGATGAAGCAAAGAGAATCCTCGAACGCTAATTAATGATAGTGTAAATTCATACAACCACTTTGGAAAACTGTGACTTTATCTAGTAAAGTTGAAGATACACATTTACTATGACAGCAATTCTATTCAGAATCTCTTATATATGCATCTTTGTAATAGCTAAAAACAACAAACAATCCAAACGTATCAACAATAGGATGGGTAAATTGTGATGTGGTCATATAGTGAAATATAATACACCAGTGAAAGTGGACAACATTATAGCCATCTGTAATAACATGATGAATCTCAGTGCTGAGTAAAGGAGGCAAATCAACGTGTTTCCACTTACCTCAGGTTAAAAAATGCAAAACTCAACTCTACTGTTAAGGATACATACATTAAATAGTAAAACTGTTAAGAGATACAGGATGTGACCAGGGAGGGCTTCTGAGGCGCTGGCAATGTTCTGTTTCTAAAACTAGATGTTGTTTTATACTTATTCTTTGAACTGTACAAAATATCTTATACACACACTCTTCTGTAAGAATGATATATGTCATATATAATTTTTAAGTAGTTATTTGGCCAGATAAAGGTCATCTTTAGTACATTTGAGTCATAGAAAGGTAAAAATAATGGTAATTCAGAATATTTATAGTGTGATTACTAAGTTTTTACCATCTTATGTGAATTTACCATCTTACGTGCTCTTCTAGGTCAAAAGTCAATAGTCTCTAGTGCTAACTGCTGCTTGGGCAGCTGAGTGATTCCTGCTGGTATGCCTGGGGCACAGTGCACGTGCGTGTGCTCAGTTGTGTCTGACCCTTTGCAACCCCATAGACTGCAGCCCACCAGGCTCCTCTGTCCATGGACTCTTCCAGGCAAGAATACTGGAGTAGACTGCCATTTCCTCCTCCAGATCTTCCCAACCTGGGGATTGAAGCTGGGTCTCCTGTGTCTCCTGCATGGGGAGGCAGATTCTTTACCAGTTGCAACACATTGGGAAGTCCATGCCTGGTGCACAGACAAGGAGAATATTACCAAAGAGATTCGATGAATTGCAGTAATGCCCTTTCCCCCACCCCTGCTTATTCTCAAGAAGCTCTGTGGTCTAGCCAAGAGCAAAAACAACTAGAAGAGAAATTTTGAGGTGTTGATGTGATAAATAATAAAAACAATGATGCAGGATAAGAATTGCAAGAGGCCAGATTCACTTACAAAAATTTTGAAGACTGTGGGCAAGTAAAAGAATATGGGTGCCATAAGATAATTTCAAATGTGCTGTTTTGACCCAAAGGGAGTGTAATCTCCAACCTATGTTTGGCGAAGAGAGGAGGCGAAGAGAAGTCAGGGTGAAGAGGTAGAAGGCATGTCGTATTGTCATCAAGAGAAGCTTCGTGTGGGTGTTCTCCAGTCTGAACTAAGTAGCTCCCCAAACCAGTGGTGGGCAGGGCCAGACAGATCCAGTAGCACTGAAAACGTATGTGTTTTTCTGTTGCTGCCCACAGACTTTTATTTATAATCTGTACTGTTTTACAAAGCAGTCATCACAGACACCTACTCAGGGACACAAACAAGAAAGATTCCTTTGACTTCAGTGTTGTTGCAGAGATCCTTTGAAATTCTTTTAGATCTCTGTGCTGAATCCTTGTCTTCTTCCTTCTATTAACTGTAGGTATGCCTAGCTGTAGGTAGGGGCTTCCCTGGTGGCTCAGATGTTAAAGCATCCACCTGGAATGCAGGAGACCCAGGTTCAATCCCTGGGTTGGGAAGATTTCCTGGAGAAGGAAACAGCAACCCACTCCAGTACTCTTGACGAGAATCCCATGGAGGGAGGAGCCTTGTAGGCTACAGTCCATGGAGTCACAAAGAGTCAGACACGACTGAGCAACTTCATGACATGATGATGCTCCAAGATGTTGCCTTTTTTTTCTTTTCTTTGCATTCTGTTTTCCATGGTGAGCTGCTCATAGCTCTAGTTTGCTTTTTTTTTTTTCCAGAAAGACTTGCAAGTCTGTGTTTTAGTCCTAAAAGAACCTTTGTGCCAGTTCTCTCTTTCCAAGTCGCTAAGGTTTATCTCCATCTGTTTGTTCTTCCATCACTCCAATAAGGTTAAAATTGGAACACATACTCTTCTTTCTCCAGAACAGCTTCTGCTTATAAGCTGTTCTTTTCATCAGTTCTTTAAGTCCTTTGGCCTCTAGTTGGAAACTGTTGACTCTTCTTTCACTCTCCTTGCCCTGTACTTACATAGCCAGATTACTTCACAGGTATTAAGCACCTGCACAGTGCCAGGCACCATGGTTGGCCTTGAAGATACAAAGATAAATAAGGATAGATCTTGGGAAGCTCAGTCTGTGGAGGACATAAGCCATACTGCCCTCTAATAAAGAGTATTAAGAGCTATGGTAAAGGCATGCACCAACTACAGTGGGAGCCTGGAATAGGAATTAAATCAAGAAAGGAAACAGGCACTGTCAGAAGTTCAGTGGATAAGAGTGTGACTAGGCTTGAGTCCTACCCCCTTCCCCTGCCAGTGATGTCAAGCTATGGACCTTGGACAGGTTACTGAACTTGATATACATATGGGTTTCCTCAACTGAACATGTGGGTGATTACAATATCTACTTAGGTTTCTTGTGAAAGTTAAATGGAATATTCTAAACAAAGCACTTAGAATAGCACCTGCAAAGATTTCATTCATTCATTCACTCACTCAATAAATGTTGATTGAGGACTTACTGTGTGCTGGGCACTGTTTTAGGGGCTTGGGAGACATCAGAAAACAACATAGATGAAAATTCCTGTTCTGTAAAATGTGAAATCTAGCAGAGAGACAATAAGCAATAAACATAAAAAAAGTTTCTGAATATATTGTGTTAGATAAGTGCTCTAGGAAAAAGTGAAGATAAATATTAGGTTTTACTATTACTGTATTTTAGAGGTCACTTGATCTTGAACTTAGAAACCTTATGTTCCATTAAATCTAAGATGCATTAGTTATAATTTGCCCCATTGTTTATGTACCCCTAAGAAAAGAAAATGAAAGTTGCTCAGTGTCTGACTCTTTGCAACCCCATGGACTGTAGTCTGCCAGGCTCCTCTCTGTCCATGGAATTTTCCAGACAAGAATACTGGAGTGGGTAGCCTATCCCTTCTCTAGGGTATCTTGCTGACCCAGGAATCAAACCGGGGTGTCCTGCATTGTAGGCAGATTCTTTACCAGCTGAGCTACCAGCAAAGCCCATCTGTTAGGGGAGCCCACTTAAGAAAGGAGAAAGCACCGTCAGTTAAACTATAGCACAATGCTTTCTCATTACTTAAGATTCCTATCCTCAACTTACTAAAACCGATTTACACATAAAAGGATGCATTTTTAAAAAATCATATCACAACAGTATAGAAGAAGGAAAAGCAGGTATTCCTGAAACTTCTTTACATTTTAACTTCAGTCCTCAGAAATCTCTTTCTGATTCAGTCACTTTGGGCACTTTAAGCAAATCCTCTTACCTTATCTTCTCCCCTTCCCTCCTCCTGTCTTTCCAGATCCACTGAAGAGCTGAAAACAATCCTGCCAACTTTGTAATTAGGTACAAGGAGCCTATTCTTCACTCCTATTTTAGGAATGTTACTTAAATACATCTGTGACCTTGCACTACCTGGCTCCCTTTAACATTTTGATTCTTAGAGGTCAAGAGTGCCCCCTTCTGACCTCCTAGATTTTCTGGGCCACGGACCCTCAACTCTGCAAATTTGAAAGCTAATGTTTTTTATGTATATGCACACACAGGTAGTGACAACTGTTATGACTGGAGTCTGGCATCTGTAGGATACATTTGATTGTCCAAGGTGTGGAAATGCAGGAACAAATGGTGTCAGTGAAATACTACATTACTAACTACTCTTAGGCACTGGGGTAAACATTTTACACTTATGATCTCAATCCTTTTATCTGTTGAAGTAGGCCCTCTGTTACCCCCATTTTATAGAATTAAATTATCCAATAGAAATGTAAGGCAAGCCACATATTTAATTTAAAACTTTTTAGTATCAATAAGAAAAAAGTACATTTGAAACAGGTGAAATTAATTATAATAATACAGTTCCTTTAACTTCAGGTCAGTTCATTTCAGTCACTCAGTTGTGTCTGACTCTTTGCGACCCCATAAATTGCAGCACGCCAGGCCTCCCTGTGCATCACCAACTCCCGGAGTTCACTCAGACTCACGTCCATCGAGTCCGTGATGCCATCCAGCCATCTCATCCTCTGTCGTCTCCTTTTCCTCCTGCCCCCAAATCCCTCCCAGCATCAAAGTCTTTTCCAATGAGTCAACTCTTCGCATGAGGTGGACAAAGTACTAGAGGTTCAGCTTTAGCATCATTCCTTCCAAAGAAATCCCACGGCTGATCTCCTTCAGAATGGACTGCTTGGATCTCCTTGCAGTCCAAGGGACTCTCAAGAGTCTTCTCCAACACCACAGCTCAAAAGCATCAATTCTTCAGTGCTCAGCCTTCTTCAGAGTCCAACTCTCA
>SJYV01008910.1:6369-44005 GCA_006410875.1 Neotragus pygmaeus | reverse complement strand
TTACCCACACACACCTTTATAAGAACTCATCTAGACAAGGCCATGGTTTTTCCAGTGGTCATGTAGGGATGTGAGAGTTGGACTGTGAAGAAGGCTGAGCCCCGAAGAACTGATGCTTTTGAACTGTGGTGTTAGAGAAGACTCTTGAGAATCCCTTGGACTTCAAGGAGGTCCAACCAGTCCCTCCTAAAGGAGACCAGTCCTGGGTGTTCATTGAAAGGACTGATGTTGAAGCTGAAACTCTAATACTTTGGCCACCTGATGTGAAAAGCTGACTCATTGGAAAAGACTCTGATGCTGGGAGGGATTGAGGGCAGGAGGAGAAGGGGACGACAGAGGATGAGATGGTTGGATGGCATCACCGACTCAATGGACATGGGTTTGGGTGGACTCCGAGAGTTAGTGATGGATAGGGAGGCCTGGCGCGCTGCGGTTCATGGGGTTGCAGAGTCGGACACGGCCGAGCGACTGAACTGAACCGACCTTCTCTGTACATTTACTTTCCTCTTACTTTGTTTCCTCATTTTGCTTTCTTTCTTTCTCCTGGTTTACTCAAAGAAATCCCTAATGAACTTTAAAATTTCTCCTCTAAGCAATCTTCCATGACATTCTTCTCTATTCTGAGAACTAGATGCAAGTAAGTTTTGACATGCAAATTCTAACTCAGCAGCTGACTATTCCAGCCGAGGCTCCTA
Organism: Neotragus pygmaeus; assembly: GCA_006410875.1. Taxonomy (NCBI): domain Eukaryota; kingdom Metazoa; phylum Chordata; class Mammalia; order Artiodactyla; family Bovidae; genus Neotragus; species Neotragus pygmaeus. The sequence goes on along the minus strand of SJYV01008910.1, from coordinate 43,310 downwards.
AGTTCCTAAATTTGCTTTTCTCTCTGAAGGCCCCTAAAGGAGAACAACTTCATTCTTTAAAAATGCAAAGTTTCTCATTTTGAATGCCCCTGCATTGCCGTTGCCTTTTATGATGATTATCTTACACAAAATGTGTTGGAATTGCATTAAAATAGCCATCTACTGGCATAAACACACTTCAATAAATGCATACAGTATTTATATGCTAACTTACAGCTTTTCTTCAATGATTTTACATTTTTTATACATCCTCCTAAGAAATTTAGTATCGCATTAAGCTATTTCATTGTTAGGTTTTTGAAAGACATGAATTGTCTGAATCCTCACCTGTATGCTTTAATCTTATTATTTATAGCTGGAAAGAAAAGTGAAACTGTTGGTCGTTCAGTCGTGTCTGATTCTTTGCGACCCCATGGACTGTAGCCCCAAGCTCCTCTGGCCATGAAATTATCCAGGCAAGAATACTAGAGTGGGTTGCTATTTCCTTCCCCAGGGGATCTTCCTGACTCAGGGATCGAACCTGTGTCTCCCTACTGCTGGCAGATTCTTTACTGCTTGAGCCACCAGGGAATCCTATTTATAACTGGAACAGAAATGAAATAAGTGCTTCCAAAATAAACCTTGCAACTTCAGAGGTAAGCTCGTCTGAACTCTCTCACAACTTACAGTTGGGGGAAGGCCTCCCAAATGGGGCCAGTCCACCTGAGGTGTCTCAGGACACTTGGAGGAGGCTCCTGAGACGGTGTGAGCAGTAACGCTTGTTCCAGAGGGCAGTTCTTTACCAGTGGGGGCTATGTCCCCTCTCCACGCACAGGCATGAACTTGGGAGGCGGACACAGCCAGTCACTGACAAACCTGATAAGCTTGCTGAGTCGGTTTGTGGAACATGTTTTCATTTTAGCTGTTCCACATCAGTCAACAGGAGAATGTTAAAGTCATCTGATGAAAACAGCCAGGATCCCCTTTGCCAGCATCCGGCATTGGTGCCCCACTAAACAGCACCTGGGCAGAGGCATCCACAACATTTCAGAGCTGAAATCTGGAGACAGCTGGCCCCTCAGGGCTGCTCCAGCAAGTTTTCCTGGGACTTGGTGTTGCCAAGAAGACCTCAGAGGCCTGTGTCATCCCTCTGACATCAAGTAGAAATTTGGGTACAAGGCAGACAGTAGAGATGCCGTGTCCGCTGTAAGGATTCCAGCACGTGCAAAATAGGCCTTAGATGAGGTCCCCTTCCGATTGCCGTGTAAGCTGGGAATGCAGGATGCTGGGACACAAGATCGGTGGACACGTGATGACCTGCCACCTCGGAGCAGCCACTGCCGCCCTGAATTCAGCCTTTCCCTCTGGAAAGCCAGCAGCACAAGGCAGGCCAAGTGAGCCACCCAGTGGGCGACAGAGAGACCACAGGCGTGGCTTCCAAGGCGTCCAAAAACAACTTTTGCATATTTCAGTTCTGTTTTAATTTAAGGCAGAACCAGAACATTCCCCCGACACACATCGTCTTTGCTTTCTCTTGGTGGGAAAAGCAAAGTTGATTGACTTAGGTGCATTTGGAGGCAAAGAATGTCTTGTCGAGAAAAACCTCTGTGATGATTCAGATGCAAACAAAACTGATTACAACTGTGGAAAGAAGGGTCTATCAGTTGAGGCTAGAATCCTTAATAGCAGTTGTCTCAGGTAAGGAAGACTACAGGCAGGCAGTCTCTGCCTAGGAGAAGGCTTCAGGGATCCAGACTTCTTTATTGCTCCTCCATCACCCTCGACAAGAAGCTTCCCCCTCATTGTTTGGCTGCACGGCTCCAGCCATGTCACACAGCAAACTCCAGCACCCTCGCACTTTGGTATCCACAGAGATCCATCTGTGGATACCGAGGGGCAACTGTATAATTTTCTACATTCGTCAGAATGGGTTGCGTTATGCCTACTTTTCACTATATCCTCACATGGTGGAAAGCAGAGAAGGAAGCCGCAGCCCTGTGGGAATCAGTACAGGTCTGTGGGAGCAGCTCTGCCTTTGGGAGGCTCTCCCTGACTCTCATAAGGGCACCGACCCCATTTACGAGGGCTCCACCCTCCACCTCATCTAATCCTAGTCTCCTCCCAAAGACTCCACCGCCTGACACCATCACACGAGGGGTATCACTTCAACACGATTGTTGGGGGACCTGAACCTCCGTCCACCGCACACGAAGAACTTCAACATGCTCCTTTTCTGTTCTAGAACGGCCTCGCATGAAACGAGGTCTGGGCTGTAAGAGCTTACGACTGCTTTTCGTCCAAGTTTTGTGTCTGTTCACTAAGGAGAATAAATATCATTAGCCTTGCTTTGCCTTTAGTTTCTACATTAACGACTTTTCTTCCACCGATATTCTAAAAAAAGAAAAAAAGAGCACTTTTTCTCTTTCATGTCTTCCTGAAACAGCAGGCAGTGACCAAGTGCTGCAGGCTTCACCCACACCAGGGCAAACAACGTGTGCAAGTTAAACAGCTCCCCTCAGCCCGCCCCTCCACGCCCCTCCACGCCCATTAGGGTGGGTTCTGTCCTGAGCAGAAGTCTGATAACTGGGTTTGCAGCTCTTTCTTGGAAAGAAACGTACGAAAACCCTAAATCTGAAACTTGAAAGTAAAAAAGACTTGAGGATGTCTGCTACCTCAAGCTGCTCGCAAGTTATGTCCCAATCTCCTCCTCCTCCTCCAATTTACAGAGTCCCAGTTAAAACTGTTTTCACCTGAGCAGTGAGGGCTGGTCAGGTGACTCCCAGAGGCGGTGGAGAGAGTTCTGCTCTGCACCTAATTTGGGCCAAAGGAGAAAAGCGTTGATGACTCTGGCAGGGATGGCAGGGGTGGTGCTGCCTTGATGCCCTGCTACCCCAGACGTGGTCTTAGAATAAATAACAGAGCAGCACTGAAGTGGAGGTCTGCTTGATATTTTGGTTAAAGATTTCTGACTTTAGAATGGTAGATTTCGCAGTCTGAGATTCTGAAAACAGTCAAGGGAAAAAGAGAGCGTCTCAGAAATAAATTCCCAAGCAGAGAAGCATGAAGGAACCTGTTGTTGGAGAGAGAGCCGGCGCCTCTAGCAGCCCACCGGCCCACTGTTTCTGCCCCAGGGTCCTGCTCTGGGACCCAGGCCCACGCCCCCTGCTGTCAGGAGGCCTGGGATCTGGTGGGACTCCCCTCCTCGTCAGCTGTCAGAGCTGCAGACTCCATCCCTCTGGTTCCCCCCTCCCCAAATCACTTGCTGAGTAGACAGCCTTAAAGCCAAACTTTTGCCTTGTAGCTCCCACAAATCTGTATTTATTCCTTCAAGCTTATGTCTTATTATTGGCAAATCACCAAAGAAAAAAGAAAAAAATAGATGAGGGTCAGACATATGCCATTCTGGAGAAATTCCAGAAGCTGCGAATATCTCAGGGACCTTCAGCCCCGCCACCCTCACAAGGCACACTGACGCCTTGCCCTTCTGCATCGCCTCCTCTGTCCTCCAGCGCCCACAGCCCCCACCTCCTCCAGGCACCAGAGTGGCTGATCTAAGATTGACTAGTCGTGGCTACCTAGGTGCTGGACGCCGAAGTGAGGCACCAGTGCCAACCTATACTCATCACAGAGAATCCACGCTTCCAGGGAATGCTTCCACGTCAGTGAAATGTTTTCCTCTGAGTGCTTTCTCACAGGACCGCAAAGGGTAGATACACTTTCCTGGGACTCAAATGCTGAAGACGAGCATAGGAACTCAGAAGAGAATGGTCCCATAAGGAGGGCTTGGGATTGCTAGCCTCAGGGGCGCGTGCCAACTCAACAGGCCAGAACAAGCCAGGGCACAGAGCGGGGAGTTCTGTCCTGCCCCTCCCTGAACAGGGAGCTCTCAAGCCCCTGTGACATCTCTGCCATTTAGGAACAGGGGACCCATCTTCTGGAGAAGGCACCCCCGCTTCAGAGCCGCAGCCTGCTGGGCAGAGCCAGGGTGCAGCTCAGGGCCCCTCATGCCCCCTGCCCNGGATTGCTAGCCTCAGGGGCGCGTGCCAACTCAACAGGCCAGAACAAGCCAGGGCACAGAGCGGGGAGTTCTGTCCTGCCCCTCCCTGAACAGGGAGCTCTCAAGCCCCTGTGACATCTCTGCCATTTAGGAACAGGGGACCCATCTTCTGGAGAAGGCACCCCCGCTTCAGAGCCGCAGCCTGCTGGGCAGAGCCAGGGTGCAGCTCAGGGCCCCTCATGCCCCCTGCCCGGGGCACCCCGTCCTCTGCGGGTGGCACCGGGGACGGCAGTCAGAGGGCTGTGCAGCTCGCTGGGCTGGCCCCTGCCCTGACTGGTGGTCGCCACGCGGGGACATGAGAAAGCCCAGTGTGGCTAGATCGCCCCGGTTTTCAACAGAAGTTAGGGGTCCAGGCTTTAATGGAAGCGTTCCTGTTTGTAAGCAGAGGCAACTGTTTCAAGTATTTTACACCACTATGTCGACTGGACCCAACGTAATAGTTACTGGTCACTGAAGCAGCAGGTCGGGGAGCAGGCCCAGACGGTCCTCACGCTTGAGAAGATGGCTAAGGGGAAAGCAATGGAGTTTAGAGGGAAGGGCAGACCAAGAAAGCGAGAGGAGGAGGAACCGGCCTTCACTCGGGAGGGGCCGAAGAAAGCAGTCAGAGTGTGGGAACTCCCTGCTTATCTGATTATAGTGCCTTCCACAAAGAGGGGGCTGGAAATGGTGGGGGTTAGCAGCCCTCTGGCCTGGCGAGTGCAGCAGAAGAGCTACTGCATACAGCGCAGACCACTGTCAGGCCCAACTCTCAAGTTACTCTACCAGTAACCCTGTTAGATGCGTGTTGTTCCAATCCCCATTTTACAGATGAGCAAACTGAGGCACAGAGAGGTTCAATCACTCACTCAAGGTCCCTCAGCCAGCAAATGGCAGAGCTGGGATTTGAGCCCAGGCGGCCTGGTTCCAGAGTTCTCAGCACTGACTCCCGTCAGCAGGAGAAAAACATGCAGACAGGACTCTCAGCTTTTGAGGTCATCTGTGAGAATCCCGGAGAAAGGGACGGAGCCAGAAAACTGGAGACAGACATAATGTGTCCTAACTTTTTAGTACAAAGTTTTAAACAAAATATTTTACTTATACAAAAATATAAATAACAATAATATAATTAATGTTATTAAACATAAGTAACAGTAATATACCTGTGTGCCCATCACCGAGTTAAGAAACAAATGTTTACAGATGCGTTGTTGCGCGTGTCCCTCTGAACCTGCTCCCTGAGACTCTGCACCCCGACGGGTGTTGTGTCTCTGCTTTCACCAGCTCTGTGTATCCATAAACAACTTACCCCATTGTCCTGCAAGTTTTAGATCCTATATACAGCCTGCAGTGAAATGTTTCTCTCGCACTATATTTTTCAAATCAGTCTACACAGATACGTGTCGTTCATGTTCATTCATATTTGGTACACTTTTTTTTTTCCACAAATCTTAAAGGTAAAGCTCAAGGTATTTTTTACAAAGTGATTGTATTGGGCTTCCATGGGGGTTCAGTGGTAAAGAATCTGCCTGCCAATCAACCCCTGGGTTGAGAAGATCACATGGAGAAGAAAATGGCAACGTACTCCAGTATCCTTGCCTGGGAAATATCATGGACAGAGAAGCCTGGTGGGCATAGTCCATGGGGTCTCAGAAGACTCAGAGACAACTTAGTGACGAAACAGCAACAGCAAACAACCATCACTTAGCTTGAGAAAGATATGTAGAACATTTCCAGGGCTCAGGTGCCTTCCTTGTACACCCTCATGTGTCCATTCATTTGCATTGCAGTGTAGAATTCCACTGTATCAATATACCATGATTTTAAAGTCTAGTTTATTGATGGACATTTAAGTTGTTTGAACTTTTTCTCCTAGTAAACAATGCTGCTGCAAACATTTGGGTCCACGTCTCTTCGGGCGTGTGAGCAAGAACGGACCTGGGGTCTACACCGAGGCTCCGTCTTGCTGGGTGGAGGAGGGGGTGCGGGGAGCCTGCACCCCTCCAGCTTTCCTAGATGTGGCCAGCTGCTCTCCAGAGCCACCCAACCCCACCGCACTGCAGTGTGAGAAGTTCCCAGCCTCCGTGTCCTGACATAATGCGTGAGAAATGGTTTCTCACCATGATTTTAATTTGCATTTCCCTGCTGGCAAGTGAGGTGGAGCATCTTTGGTATTTAGGTTTCCTCTCTGACCGACCGTTCCTCTGTGCCCTTGGCCAGTTTTTCTGCTGGGTTTTTACCTTTTACTTACTGATTCTTTGGAGTTCTGTACGTTATCTGGAAAATACTCCCATGTCAGTGACACACACCAGGGTACGCAGGTTTACTTCAACTTTGAAAAGTGGGAAGAGGATCCTTTTATGAGCTATGGATCATTGAGTATGATTTAAAACAGGAAGATTCCTAGCAACATCCTAGAACAGATTATTCAGTGGGTGATTTGTGAGCATTTAGAAGTCGTGATTGCTGGGAGGGGCACAGATCACCAAAAACAAGTCACGCCAGCCTGTCAGCCTTGTCTCCGTAGGTTTCAACTGTCAGTCACCACCATCGGGTGATACTTGTAAATCAGGAGCCACAGAGTGCTTTCACCGAAGCCTGAGACCAGAATTACCACCTGCTCACTCTATAGCCTGGAAGGGTGGGGCTCCGCGTTCTTCCGCAGCGTAGGGACTCAGGAAGAACCATGGCCTGCAGACCAGGGAAGTGCTGAGGTTTTTCTGCGGGGATTTCGGCAAGGTCTTTAGCCTTGACGTCATCCACTTGTAGAAAAATGAGGCCCGAGTCACTGATATCATATGGGTTCATTACTGTGTCCTGTGGGAATTTTCTGGAGTCCTGCACCTCTGTTCTGAGCTCATTCACCAAGCCCATCAATGTTATCGAAGGGGGAGAGACGACATGCACCCGTATTTGTAAAAGGCTTGAAACGGAATTAAATAAAAATTCTTAACAGATTGGCCAGTTTGAACCAAATGCAAATTAATGGCAACACAAAGAAAGAGGTCTGTCCAGACCTTCCTCTCCTCCTTGATTTCAAAGATCCAACCAGAGAGGAGGCAAGAGGGATCCTCCCGAGGGGTCCAAGGGAGGTGGCAGCATCTTGTTGGGGCAGGTGAAGCAGAATGAGTCAGAGGCTAAGCCCAAACCCAAGAAGAGTTAACACTGGCTGAGTCCCAAGGGCAGAAGCTGTGCCAGAAAGGGCCTCTGAGGCCCAGGGTCAGGACGGGGGGGAGCTGGCGGAGGGGAGCCCAGGATGGTCACTGCCCCAGCTTGGAAGCAGCCAGAGCTACCACCAGGGGTGTGAAGGGTGAGGGCCCTGCCTCTCTTAAACCCACCAGCTGAGGGAGGGCAAGTCTTAGAGGAAAAAGCATTGACTGCACAGGTGGTGGGTGTTACATCCAGATGGGAATAGGTCGTGTCCGAGAGGCCACTTACCTGGAGTACCGTAGAAAGGGCCCACAGATCCAGAACACCGTGGCCAGCCCAACTCCAGGCCCGTTGATCCCGTGCTGGAGGGCTGGCTCAGGGCCAAGTTCTAGGAGCCCCTGATGCGTGTGGAAGGGAAGTAGGCTCGGTGGAAAGGGCACGAGGCAGGAGTGGGTAGCTGCGAAGTCTCACATTCACTGTGAGCTAAAGGAACCAGGAACATTTCTTTCTTTCTTTTTTTGGAAAAATTTCTAAAATACTCCTCTCAGACAGAGAAAGAGCAAAAAAAAATTTTTTTTTGAATATGCTATTAGGACAAATGTTCGTTCTTTTCTCCCCCGGATCACAAAAGTGATGAACATTCATTGTCAGTTTTGGAAAAGAGTAGGAAGAGAATTAAGACTCACACGCCTATCCACAGAAGACTGCTGTTACTGTTTCCGTATAGAGCCTCCTTCCAGGCCTACATACGCTTGGAGATAAACTTTTGTTTGTTTTCCAAACTGGGGTCATATTGTTTGTTTTGTGACCCAATTTTTGCACTTAACTACTTCCTGTCTCCTTCGATTTTCTTCAACTCCATTGTAATGGCCCCAGAAGTTTCCATTGTATGAGCATACCGTAATTTATTTAGCAGACCTCTCACCGTCAGATACACATCAACATAAATCTTGACGTATGATCTGGACATTGATCTAGACAAGCCCGAACATTTCAGCTTTGCCCTTAGGAAGGGACTGAGGAGCCACGGAGCCCGCTCCACGCTCGAGAGGGCCCAGGGGGAGGCACTCAGACGCACAGGCCCCTGGCCCTCACCCAGCGCCCCCTCAGGCCTCACATCCCGTCCTGGGAGAAGTCCAGGCCTCTGGGCAGTGGCCCCCGACTCGTGCCTCTCCCTCTCTCTATGGCTCCCTCAACGGACCCATTGCCCCCCTCACCACATCCCAGCTTCGCAGCGACTGGCAGATTCCACACCTGTAACTCCCTGCTCTCAGTGTTCCCGCCATCTCTGTGTTGCCTGAAACCAGGCTGTTCCCCAGGACACCGCCTCCCCGGGAGCCCTTCCCCATCGTCATTTCCAAGTTATTTCTCTCTTTAAAAAAAAAACAACACACACACACACACAGTTTATTTCAAGGTGTGTCATGCAGTNGGGTTTTTACCTTTTACTTACTGATTCTTTGGAGTTCTGTACGTTATCTGGAAAATACTCCCATGTCAGTGACACACACCAGGGTACGCAGGTTTACTTCAACTTTGAAAAGTGGGAAGAGGATCCTTTTATGAGCTATGGATCATTGAGTATGATTTAAAACAGGAAGATTCCTAGCAACATCCTAGAACAGATTATTCAGTGGGTGATTTGTGAGCATTTAGAAGTCGTGATTGCTGGGAGGGGCACAGATCACCAAAAACAAGTCACGCCAGCCTGTCAGCCTTGTCTCCGTAGGTTTCAACTGTCAGTCACCACCATCGGGTGATACTTGTAAATCAGGAGCCACAGAGTGCTTTCACCGAAGCCTGAGACCAGAATTACCACCTGCTCACTCTATAGCCTGGAAGGGTGGGGCTCCGCGTTCTTCCGCAGCGTAGGGACTCAGGAAGAACCATGGCCTGCAGACCAGGGAAGTGCTGAGGTTTTTCTGCGGGGATTTCGGCAAGGTCTTTAGCCTTGACGTCATCCACTTGTAGAAAAATGAGGCCCGAGTCACTGATATCATATGGGTTCATTACTGTGTCCTGTGGGAATTTTCTGGAGTCCTGCACCTCTGTTCTGAGCTCATTCACCAAGCCCATCAATGTTATCGAAGGGGGAGAGACGACATGCACCCGTATTTGTAAAAGGCTTGAAACGGAATTAAATAAAAATTCTTAACAGATTGGCCAGTTTGAACCAAATGCAAATTAATGGCAACACAAAGAAAGAGGTCTGTCCAGACCTTCCTCTCCTCCTTGATTTCAAAGATCCAACCAGAGAGGAGGCAAGAGGGATCCTCCCGAGGGGTCCAAGGGAGGTGGCAGCATCTTGTTGGGGCAGGTGAAGCAGAATGAGTCAGAGGCTAAGCCCAAACCCAAGAAGAGTTAACACTGGCTGAGTCCCAAGGGCAGAAGCTGTGCCAGAAAGGGCCTCTGAGGCCCAGGGTCAGGACGGGGGGGAGCTGGCGGAGGGGAGCCCAGGATGGTCACTGCCCCAGCTTGGAAGCAGCCAGAGCTACCACCAGGGGTGTGAAGGGTGAGGGCCCTGCCTCTCTTAAACCCACCAGCTGAGGGAGGGCAAGTCTTAGAGGAAAAAGCATTGACTGCACAGGTGGTGGGTGTTACATCCAGATGGGAATAGGTCGTGTCCGAGAGGCCACTTACCTGGAGTACCGTAGAAAGGGCCCACAGATCCAGAACACCGTGGCCAGCCCAACTCCAGGCCCGTTGATCCCGTGCTGGAGGGCTGGCTCAGGGCCAAGTTCTAGGAGCCCCTGATGCGTGTGGAAGGGAAGTAGGCTCGGTGGAAAGGGCACGAGGCAGGAGTGGGTAGCTGCGAAGTCTCACATTCACTGTGAGCTAAAGGAACCAGGAACATTTCTTTCTTTCTTTTTTTGGAAAAATTTCTAAAATACTCCTCTCAGACAGAGAAAGAGCAAAAAAAAATTTTTTTTTGAATATGCTATTAGGACAAATGTTCGTTCTTTTCTCCCCCGGATCACAAAAGTGATGAACATTCATTGTCAGTTTTGGAAAAGAGTAGGAAGAGAATTAAGACTCACACGCCTATCCACAGAAGACTGCTGTTACTGTTTCCGTATAGAGCCTCCTTCCAGGCCTACATACGCTTGGAGATAAACTTTTGTTTGTTTTCCAAACTGGGGTCATATTGTTTGTTTTGTGACCCAATTTTTGCACTTAACTACTTCCTGTCTCCTTCGATTTTCTTCAACTCCATTGTAATGGCCCCAGAAGTTTCCATTGTATGAGCATACCGTAATTTATTTAGCAGACCTCTCACCGTCAGATACACATCAACATAAATCTTGACGTATGATCTGGACATTGATCTAGACAAGCCCGAACATTTCAGCTTTGCCCTTAGGAAGGGACTGAGGAGCCACGGAGCCCGCTCCACGCTCGAGAGGGCCCAGGGGGAGGCACTCAGACGCACAGGCCCCTGGCCCTCACCCAGCGCCCCCTCAGGCCTCACATCCCGTCCTGGGAGAAGTCCAGGCCTCTGGGCAGTGGCCCCCGACTCGTGCCTCTCCCTCTCTCTATGGCTCCCTCAACGGACCCATTGCCCCCCTCACCACATCCCAGCTTCGCAGCGACTGGCAGATTCCACACCTGTAACTCCCTGCTCTCAGTGTTCCCGCCATCTCTGTGTTGCCTGAAACCAGGCTGTTCCCCAGGACACCGCCTCCCCGGGAGCCCTTCCCCATCGTCATTTCCAAGTTATTTCTCTCTTTAAAAAAAAAACAACACACACACACACACAGTTTATTTCAAGGTGTGTCATGCAGTTCGGAGAAGGCAATGGCACCCCACTCCAGGACTCTTGCCTGGAAAATCCCATGGATGGAGGAGCCTGGTGGGCTGCGGTCCATGGGGTTGCCAAGAGTCAGACACGACTGAGCGACTTCCCTTTCCCTTTTCACTTGCATGCACTGGAGAAGGAAATGGCAACCCACCCCAGTGTCCTTGCCTGGAGAGCCCCAGGGATGGGGGAGCCTGGTGGGGTGCCGCCTGTGGGGTCGCACAGAGTCGGACACGACTGAAGCGACTCAGCAGCAGCAGCAGCAGTCACGCAGTTGCTTCCCTGATGGTCCTGCAGTAACACATTCGCTGCCAAAGCAGGAGACACAGGTCAGATCCAGGAGGCAGGAAGATCCCCTGAAGAAGGCCATGGCTACCCACCCCAGTATTCTCGCCTGGAGGATTTCATGGACAGAGGAGCCTGGCGGGCTACACACGACTGAGTGACTGAACAGCAACGACACGCTGGGGGATCACGGCCGCCTCTCCTCCTCTCTGTCTTGCCAGCCTCTGACATTCCCCCTCTTCATGAATAATTCTAGCCCTGACTCAGTGACTGCCCCTCAGCTTTTACCCCGTCATCATCCTCAGCGACTTTTACAACCGCGTTGAGGAGCCAACCAGCACCATGGCGGTAAGTCCTCTGTTAGTTTCCTGGGGCTATTGTAACGAGTTAAACACAAACGGATTCTCTCGCAGTTCCAGAAACCGGAGTCCCAAATCAAGGTACGGACAGGGCCACCGTCTCCCCGAGGGCTCTGGGGAGGCCCTTCCTGCCCCTTCCAGGCTCCAGCGGCTCCTGTGTTCTGTGGCTGTAACTATGGGCCCGTCTCTTCACATGGCTCCACCTGTGCGCCCATCCCCTCTTTTTTTTTTCTGGTATCAGCCAGCACATGCCATGGGTTCAGGGCCCACTAGGATAATTCAGGATCCTTAACCAAGTTCCATGTGCAGAGACTGTTTCAGAATTAGTTCACAGTCACAGTTTCCAGAGCATGAACGTATCTTCTGAGGGTTAGTTGCTCCGACTCTTTGTGACCTCATGGACTGTAGCCCGCCAAGCTCCTCTGTTCATGGAATTCTCCAGGTGAGAAAGCTGGAGTGGGTTGCCGTGCCCTCCTCCAGGGGATCTTCCCCACCCAGGGATCGAACCCACATCTCTTAGGTCTCCTGCATGGCAGGCAGGCTCTTTGCCACCAGCACCACCTGGGAAGTGTCTTCTGAGGGTTCCCATTTAACCTCATCCCGTCCCCACTCAACCCCTCCAGTGTCACGGCCATACCATAGGCCTGTCAGAAGGAGCATGCCACCACCTCCAAGACATCAGTCTCGAGCACCCTCCTCCCCAGCCCCAACTCCCATCTGCCCAGCTCTCCTAGCTGGCCGAGGACCCCACCCCAAGAGCTTGTTCTCACTGAGGACCCCACCTTCCCTACCTTTGTCTTATCCTCTGCCTCCTTCATCAGTGTCCTCCTTACCTGCTCAGACGACAGGCTCCATCAGTCCGGCCTCTTGCCAGGAGACCTCCTCCACTCCTGTGCTCATCTCTTCTCTAAGCCCTTCTCTTGCAGCAAAAGGCCAACCCTGACTGATTTAACTGTTGACCTTCCACCTGCCTGTCTTTTCACTAGAAAAGACCCTGATGCTGGGAAAGATTGAGGGCAGGAGGAGAAGAGGAAGACAGAGAATAAGACAGGTGAATGGCATCACCAACTCAATGGACATGAGTTTGAGCAAACTCCAGGAAATGGTGAAGGGCAGGGGAGCCTGGCGTGCTGCAGTCCATGGGATCGCAAAGAGTCAGACTCGACTGAGCAACTGAACATCAGCCTGCTTGCTCTTGAGCAACTGGCCCTGACAGGAAAAGCAATCTCACAATCCACCGAGCTGACTGTTTTCACTGTGAATTCATGACCCCACACCTCACGTGGGCACGGCTTGGCTGCCCCGTTGGTTTTTGTAGAGCCCACTTTCCCCAGGAGCTAGGAGCACACTTCTCCTCTCTCTCCAAGGCCCCCATATGACCTCCTGCCCCACCTTCAATGTCAGCTCATGACCTGCTTCATCCTTAGCTGTCAGATAGAGCCCAGTTCTCCCATCCCCAACTCTGCGAATGCACCCACAACTCCACCTCTCTCCCACCTGTCAAAGGCCACCCCTTCGCCTGAACTCACCTCAGAGTGGAAACTCAGAGCTCAGTGCTCTGTGACTTGCGCCCAGAACAGTGCACAGTGCCCAGCAACACCGAATGCTTGCTGGTGAAGGGGGTCGTCCTTCCTGCGTTCCCCCTCTCTCTCTTGTTCCATCAATCTCTTCCCTACTAGCTCGTTCTCACTAACCTGCAGATGTGGACTCTCCTTGACTCCACAAGCCCTCAGCTTTGCCCCCTTTCTCTGCTCCCCTTCATAGCACACCTTCCCCACCAAGTTGTCTACAACACACTGTTTCCTCTGCTTCATCACCGACCACTGAGTAGGTAGGTCTTCAGTTCCCTTCATTCTCAATTCTGGCTCCATCACTGCCTTGAAACGCCTCTCATCAAGGTCATCAGTGATTTCCACGTTGTCAAATGCAACTTCATCTAATATTACCAATCCTGGGAGGTACAAACACAGCTGCCCACTTCCTTTCCTTGAATCACTCTCTCTTGTTTTGTGCTAAGTTGCTTCAGTCGTGTCCAACTCTTTGCAGCCCCATGGACACCAGGCTCCTCTGTCCGTGGGATTCTCTAGGCAAGAATACTGGAGTGGGTTGCCATCCCCTTCTCCGAGTGATCTTCTTTACCCAGGGATCAATTGCATCTCTCAGGTCTCATGCATTGGCAGGCGGGTTCTTTACCCCTCGCGCCACCTGGGAAGCCCCCATCTCTTGTTGGCCTGATCCAGCAGCCTGCAGTGCTTGCTCCTGTCCCACCAGACACTTCCCATCAGGCTCCTTTGCCTGGTCACTCTCTCCCTGACCTCTACATATACCTTCTTGTTCGTGCCTATCTGTTTCTTTTTCTAGATATTTCCATCCATAGCTTGAAACCCCATCCATTTACTGATAACATCCAAATTTATTCCTTCATTTGAATACACCTAACGTTCAGACCTTTACACTCATCCAAGTACCAGTTTAGTACCTCCTTCAGATACTGCAGGGGCATCTCAAACTTGACATCTCCTAAATGATGTCCTCCATTCCCACCCCTCTATCCAACCTATCTCCTCCATCAGGCTCCAGACAACGGTGACACCATGATGCTAGTGTAGCTCAGGCCCAACAACTAGCATCATCCTGTGGGAATGTTTCTGGAGATAAGATCCGAGAATAGGAAATACTGAGTCAAAGTCTTTACAGCACTTCGCAGATGTGTAGAGATCTTTGACATGTATTCATCGTGAATAACAAATGAGGCTTTGAAGCGCCTGACTCTATCATCTCTGGGGTGAGTTACGGTGACTGTTTTTTAAATAGGTAGTTTCCTTTCCCTGGGGGCTTCCCTGGGGGCTCAGATGGTGACGAATATGCTTGCAATGCAGGAGACCTGAATTCCTTGGCTGGGTTACCCACTCTCCAGTATCCTTGCTTGGAGAACTCCATGGACAGTGGAGCCTGGCAGACTACAATCTGTGGGGCCATAAAGAGTCAGACACGACTGATGACTAACACGTTCCCTTCTTTCACTTTTTCTTTACCTGGAACTCTTCCTGTCTCTGAAGCATTGGTTGAATTCACTAGGGTTCTTAGATGTGAGAGATGGACACCAAATCGGCTGACTCAAGTCAGGAAAAGAAAAAGAACTGGAAGGACCTGGGTGGCTCACGGAGAGCCACGGAGAGGCATGGAGACTGTGGGGACGCGGGCGGCCCACAGCAGAACTCAGCATCATGCCCCAGATCCTGGCTGGGACCGTGCGGCCCAGGCTCCCTCTGGACACGGCCGCGGTGCTGCTGCCAACATGGGCATTACCTGAAAAGCAGGCCGCTCACCCCGGAGGCTGTGCTTCACTTACGCAAGTGTCCAAGCCCGGGTAGATGGACCTGCCTGGCTCAGCGGGGGTCGCTGCCTGTGCCCTGGCTTCCCAGCTGCTGGGCTTCCCATACGAGTCATTTCCGCAGCCTCCCCCCAAACCCAACAACCTCCAAGGTGCCCGATGCCACCAGCCACAGCGGCTGGTTACAGCCCCTGTCTGAGTCTGTGGAGAGGGAGCGTGACTCGGAGGGTGGAGGACGCGTCACGTAAGGCTTAGTTTATGTCATTTTGGGGTTCTGGCCGCCCATCTGTCCTCTCTGTCTGTCCGTCCATCCTGCTGGCAAGTTCTGCCTTTGAGTGTCAGTGGCCTGGGCCTCTCCTATGACGTAATAATAATGAACATGCTGCCAATATTCTGTCCCTTTTTTATCAGAGGCTGAGAGCACTTTGCAAACCTGAATAAGGGATAAGAAGGCAGTGCCCTGCTGTGAAGAAATCAGCAGGAACTTTCTCAGCCAGGCTCTTCCTGGTTCTCCCTCTGGCCAGCAAGGAGAGGGGGCGGGGGCCGGACTCCTGTCTTTCACGCGTTATCTCACCACATGACCGCCACCCTGGCACTTACAGTGGAAACTTGCCGCGTCCATTTCTAACTAGGTATATAATCCACTTTCGTTTTGGCGACGATTCCGTATTTTTTTTTCCACGAGGCCGGATGATGAGCCTTGCCCTGGTTTCTAAGGTCTCATGTTCACCAGCAGTGAGCTAGGCCTCCTTTTAAGATGTGGGTTGTTTTTTTTTTTTTCAAAGAAGAGGAAAGCAGGCAGGTACTTAGTAAATGTGGCCAAGAGGCCGAAGCTGTTGTTCTGTAGGCCACAGCCCCAGCAACATGGTGGCCAGTAGAAACGACCCACATCTTAAAAGGAGGCCTAGCTCACTGCTGGTGAACATGAGACCTTAGAAACCAGGGCAAGGCTCATCATCCGGCCTCGTGGAAAAAAAAATACGGAATCGTCGCCAAAACGAAAGTGGATTATATACCTAGTTAGAAATGGACGCGGCAAGTTTCCACTGTAAGTGCCAGGGTGGCGGTCATGTGGTGAGATAACGCGTGAAAGACAGGAGTCCGGCCCCCGCCCCCTCTCCTTGCTGGCCAGAGGGAGAACCAGGAAGAGCCTGGCTGAGAAAGTTCCTGCTGATTTCTTCACAGCAGGGCACTGCCTTCTTATCCCTTATTCAGGTTTGCAAAGTGCTCTCAGCCTCTGATAAAAAAGGGACAGAATATTGGCNCCCATCCCCCACCCACCCCACGAGTGTCTTTGGCAGCAGAGCCAAGGAAAGTGCATTTTTAGTAAGTCCTCAGGTGACAGTTGTGCACTGTCCTGTGAAAACCACGCCCAGACCAGCAGGGGGACAGGACGGGGAGTCTCAGGCCAGGGCCCATACACCTCCAGGTTAACTGATGATAAAGTGATGCCCAACAAAGGCCCCTAGCTGAGGGCACTTCCCATTTATTTCACAAGCATCTGGTCCTCAGCTATAATGGGCAAAACCTGTGCCAGAACATAGTCAGATAATTCTTCATTTCAAACCTGCTTTAGCCTCGCTGTTTTTTCTGTCTTCTAAAATAAGGGAGCCAGATAGATGGAGATGGAGAGTCCTC
The DNA here is from genome assembly GCA_006410875.1 of Neotragus pygmaeus. Lineage (NCBI taxonomy): Eukaryota > Metazoa > Chordata > Mammalia > Artiodactyla > Bovidae > Neotragus > Neotragus pygmaeus. Next base: position 26,736 of record SJYV01008910.1, on the reverse strand, counting down.
TATTCCAATTTCTTACAGTTTATCAAGGATGGATTTAGCCATGAATGCTTCCTAGACACTGTTCAAAAAAGTTTTCAGACACACACACACAAAAGTCACAGAAAATAATTTAACAGATACCCACATGCCAAACATTAGTACTGCACACATTTTAACATTTTGCAATATTTCCTTCACACATTTTTGGAAGGAAAAAAATTTTAATAAATACAAGTGGAGTCCTCACTGCCTCCCATTTATCTCCTTTCCTTCCTTCCTCCCCAGAAATTACGACTCTGAAACTGGTATGTGTCCTTCACCTATGGGTTTATGATTCTGATATATATATTTGGTTGTTTAGTGTATTTATTTACATACCACACTGTTTGGTGTTTCTAGTCCTTTTTTCTTTCCAAGCTTTATTTAAATTATTTTGGCTGCATGTGGAATTTTATTTCCCTGACCAAAGATTGAATCTGAGCCCCACATAGTAGAAGCCCAAAGTTTTAACTGCTAGAATTCCGGGAAAGTCCCATCTGCTCCTTTTTAGGTACAAAAGCCTCTTGAACCATTTTTTGTTTCACATTAGTATTTCCAAATACATTAATCCGTCTGTTTTGTTCATTGTATCTGATAGATAGCTTCCAGCGTATGCATACTGCCACAATTTACCCAGCAACCCCCACAGATTGAGGTTTTCCATTTTCCGTTCCTGCTGTTTCAATGAGAACAAGCTGCTTACGCCTCAAGTGGTGTCTTTTACACTCTCACCAGGGCAGGCAGAGGTTTCTGACCTGCCCACATCCCTGCCAACATTTGGTTTTAACATCTTTTAACATTTTTGAAAATTCAATAGGGTATGAAATGCTAGGGCCTTGTTATGTTAATTTATGGTTTTTTCCATTACCAATGAGGTAGAGCTTCTCCCCCATTTTTTAATGACCATAAATACTTTCTCTTCTGCAAACTGTTCATTCTAAACCCTTTGCTCATTTTTCCGTTGAATTGCTTGTCTATTTCTTACTGAGCTATAGAATTTGCTTTGTTTTTCTGGATTCAAGCTTCATTGGTTACATCATTTTCCCAGTCTGTGACTTAGAACCTCAAATCTGTTTGTCAGAGGAAAATGTGAGCCTCTGTCTGGGCCCTAGCATCCTGCTGGTCAAGGAATTGCCGCGGCCAGCACAGTCAAGGAGCAACCTCCGTAAGGAGGACGCGAAGGAGAACGCCCGCTTAGAAAAAATAAGAAGACAGAAAGATGGGGTTGAGAGGATCAGACCTTATTGTCTGATACCAACTTTATTAGGTGTTCAGTATATATAGGATAACATACGTGACTTATGACATCTACTAGGTTACTTTGATCTAGATAATCATTCACCAGATCTTCACCATTGTGTACAGAACATAATGCCTAGTTACTTGAAGTGCGATAAGCATCAGTGAACAGAACATAGCTACCAGACATCTTGGAGACACAAAGTCACACATTCTTCAGGGAGGCGGGACAGAGAGCTTAGGGCATGCCTAGGGCTCTGCGATAACGCTCGAGCAGCTCCCAGAACTTTAACCCTTCACGGGCAGTCCCCCGCAGGAATGATTTTTATAGTAATTTTTAACTTAAAATCCCCTCATCCTGCAGATAGTGTGAAACTGGGTTCACATCTACACTGGGATTTTGATTTCTCATAAGTGAAAGTGAAGTTGCTCAGTCGTGTCTGACTCTTTGCAACCCCGTGGACTGTAGCCTAGCAGGCTCCTCAGTTCATGGGATTCTCCAGGCAAGAATACTGGAGAGGATTGCCATTTCCTTTTCCAGGGGATCTTCCCAACCCAGGGATCGAACCTGGGTCTCCCACTTTGGAGGCAAACACTTTATCCTCTGAGCCACCAGGGAAGCCTGATTTCTCATAAGCGACTTTAAAAAAAATCTCCCTTTATATCTGGAGAAAAACATAATCCAAAAAGATGTAAGCACCCTTATGTTCACTGCAGCACTACTTGCTACTGCTGCTGCTGCTGCTAAGTCACTTCAGTCGTGTCCGACTCTGTGTGCCCCCATAGGTGGCAGCCCACCAGGCTCCCCCGTCCCTGGGATTCTCCAGGCAAGAACACTGGAGTGGCTTGCCATTTCCTTCTCCAGTGCACTACTTACAACAGTCAAGACATGGAAGCAGCCTTGGTGTCCATCAGCAGAGGAATGGGTAAAGATGACGGGGGTGCATGTATACAACGGAATATTGCTCAGCCATAAAAAGAATGAGATAATGTCTTTTCTAGCAACATGCATGGACCGTGAGATTATCACACTAAATGAAGTTAGACAGGGAAAGACAAATGTCATATATCACTCATACTGGAATCTAACCTAAAAAAATGATACAAATGAACTTATTTACAAAACAGAAATAGACTTACAGATACCAAAAACAAGCTTAAGGGTACCAAACCGGAAATTTGGGATGAACATACATACACACACTACTAAATATGAGATAGACAACAGATAAGGGTCGACTTACAGAACAGAACAGGGAACTCTCCCCAGTAGTCTGTGATAACTTATGTTGTTCTTTAGTCGTGTCCAGCTCTTTTGTGACCCCACGGACTGTAGCCCACCAGGCTCCTCTGTCCATGCGATTTCCCAGGCAAGAATACTGGAGTGGGTTGCTATTTCCTTCTCCAGAGGATCTTCCCGACCCAGCGATTGGACCCACATCTCCTGCGAGTCTCCTGCATTGCAGGAGGATTCTTTACCACTGAGCCACCAAGGAAGCCCCATGATAACCTGTATGAGAAACGAACCTGAGAAAGAATGAACATGTGTATGTATATAACTGAAACATTTTGCTGTACACCTGAAACCAACACAACATTGTAAATCAATATACTCCAATAAAATCGAAGTTAAAAAAATCTGCCCAGGCAGATATGGTTCCTTGCCATTACCAGGGCTACTGGGTTATTTTCCTAATCTCTATATAGAGGCTGCCCTCCAGGGCCCCCATAATGCTGGGTCTCAGTAATCTTGTGCATACCCACACGTGGCTCTTATCCCTGTTTGAGTATCAGGCCCTCCATCCCTGAGGGTTTGACATCCCTTGGCCCGTTGGCCCACTCCTATTTCTAGCTCACTCACCAATCCAGCTCCAGCTCCAAGTCCCCTTCTTATTTCTAGCACCTGTTATAGTTGATATGTTACAGTTTAGCTACCATTTCCATGAGTTCTAGTTTTAGAGGGGGACAGAAGTGTACCAGTGTTGGCCTGTATCAGTTCCTAAGAGCCAATAACTAAATTTTTAGGAATTGTATGAGCCAGTTGCTAAACACAGCCATTATTAAAAACTAAATTATAGAAACCCATAATTAAATACACTATAATAAAACAGGTGATAAAAATTCAAAACTTGTCACTTGTAAATGATTGGACTACACTTTCATTGTTCTCTATGCCCTTGCTGTCATTTTCATCTACTGTATATGTGTCGGATTTCTGTGTGATGAACGTCTGAGGAGTTCTTCCCAGTTCTGCACTCAGTGACATCACGGCAGTGGCTTCAAATTGGCTGCAGTGGGAGTACCTATTATATCATACAAACCTGCTCATGCCACAAATCAGGGCTTGATTTATCATTTGTTAACCATCAGGTTCAAAGGTTGACAGCCTTGTTCCCTAAAGGGCCAGGCAGCTTTGTGGGCCACACGGTTTCCGTTGTAACTATTCACCTCTGCTCTTGCAGTGCAAAAGCAGCCACAGCTACCATGGAAACAAATGCGTGTGGCTGTTTCCCAACAAAACTTTATTTACAAAACAGGCTTCAAGCCAGATGTGGCCCACTGGCCACAGTCTGTCAATCCCTGGTCTAGAGCTAAGAGTGTTAGTTGCTCAGTCGTGTCCAACTCTTTGCGACCACATGATCTGTCCATGGAATTCTCCAGGCAAGAATAGTAGATTGGGTTGCCATTCCCTTCTCCAGGGGATCTTCCTGACTTGGGGATGGAAGTTGGGTCTCCTGCATTGCAGACAGACTTTTTTACTATCTGAGCTACCAGGGAAACCCTAGAACCAAGAAGATGATGAGAAAATGTTAATAATGCATATTAAACTGCGATTCATGGGGTTGCAAAAAGTCGGAGACGACTGAGCAACTGAACTGAACTGAAACTTAAAAATATGTCAAATCTGGTGCTGAGGCTGAAAGAGGTTTCACTTTGATCATAATCTGCATAAGCAAGAGAAATAGCTCAACAGTGAGTCACAGACCAAATGCTATAACAATAAATCTATCAGGAAATGAGTTAGCAGATTAAAATGCAACTCCATGTGTCAAATCATGGCTGGACGGCAAACAGAGATTGGACTGCAAAACTCAACAAGCGCGTTCTGGGAGAGTCAGGAGGTGATATGAAACCTGCCACAAAGAGTATTATATATTTAACTGTTATTTGTAAATTATATGTTATATACATCCTGGAAGAGGTTTTCCTAGTGATGCTAATGGCAAAGAACCCACCTGCCAATGCAGGAGACATAAGAGACTCAGGTTCCACCCCTGATTTGGGAAGAGCCCGCCAGAGGAGGGCATGGCAACCCACTCCCGTATTCCTGCCTGGAGAATCCCATGGACAGAGGAGCCTGGCAGGCTACAGCCCATAGGGTTGCAAAGAGTTGAGCACGACTGAAAGGGCTTAGCACCCAGGCATACATCCTTTAAATCAAGAAAATGTGTGATAAGCTTACATATACACACAGCATTTTTGGAAGAGCTGGTTGTTCAACATTTTCCAGCGCACTATTGGGGAGAGGGAACCTCGTCTCTGTCTGCCATGCTGTCAAAACTGCTCTCCAGGTTCTGTTGCCTTAAAATTCCAAATCAATCTAATTCCTACAGCTAAAATGTAAGTCTTTAGACTTTAAATAGGTGGGTATTTTAAATATTGTACTTTATTTGGGAAATCTCTATCTCAAATTGAGTTTCTTTCCTTTGTGGCTCATACTGTATGGACTACATGAGCTGCATTCTCCTTAGCCAGATGTGGGAATGAAAATAGAATGGAGATGGAAACTTCTAGGAGATGTCCTCAGGCCACCATATGGAATGGCTAAATGCCAAGAAACACTCACCTCCCACGTTCTGTCAGCACATGGACAGCAAAAGGGGGGTGTCTTGGAGGTGACGTTGTACAGATGGGCTCGGTAACACAAGGTACAGCTGAAGGGTATTTTGTACTTTGAGACATACTGGGTTTTATAAAGCGTCACTCTGGACAAACATGCTTTTCTAGTTTGTAATCATTCCACGGTATGCAAATCTTGTGATAATTACAAAGGAAATTTTTCTCTATTTCCTCTTGGTTTTCCAAGTTCAACTTGGAAACATGGGCAAGAGAAAGGAGAAGAGCAGGGACTTTTCTTCCTTGACTTGGTTTTTCCCAGTGGTTAAAGTATCAGAATTTACAGCCTGATATGGGCACTATTACAGCTTGCAGTCTATGTAAGTGTGTGTGTGCACGTTAGGTCATCTCCAGCTCTTTGTGACCCCATGGACTATAGCCCACCTCTGTCCATGGAACTTTCCAAGCGAGAATACTGGAGTGGGTTGCCAGTTGCTACTCCATGGGTTCTTCCTGACACAGGGATCAACCCTGTGTCTCTTGTGCCGCCTGCATTGCCAGGCAGATTCTTTACCACTGCGCCTCCTGGGAAGCCCACGTCATATTCTACTAAAGAAGAAACAACACAGATCTGAAGTGGCCTCTGCCTCACCAAACGTTAGCTTTGTGTCAAGTTTAAAGATGAAGTCATTGAAGAAGCATGACATTTTGACCCAGGAGTCACTGCATTTCCTTATGGCCAAATAGCAAGTGAATCTGGCATTTCTTTATGAAGATGTAAGGGAAATCTCGAGCCCTAGGCCATACATTCCTTGAGGACTGGGATTATGCTCCTGATGCAGTCAGCATCCAAGAAATGCTTTTAGGGTAAAGGAAAGAATGAACAACAGACAAGTCCAGAGAACTGGAACCCTCCTCATCAAGATGCTTGGTTTGAACTCCCACTCCCAAGGAAGTGACTCATTGCTGCTATCTGATGGTGAATAAGGCAAGCGTGCGTTTCTGTTAGCACATTATATAGAAGAGTTGTGCTCATGGCCGTGGGATGACGTGGGCTTGGGTAAATTCAATGTTTAACACAAATACACAGGCTCCTGCTGTCTTAGATGCTGGGCTCTCTGGGCATCAAGGGTTTGTCAGGGAACCTGAATTCCTCGCCTCTTTGGTCTTAGAGGCTCTGGCAGAATTTCAGAAGCAGAAACTTCCTCACTGAGCAAACATTGGTTGGGCGCTTGCTGTATGCAGTAGGTGCAGCGAAAGCTGAGCCCTGAGGATCCAAGGATGAAATACAGAGTCAGGAGAATAAACATGGGTACAACTCAGAACTGACAGGGTCACAGGGCGGGCGATGGACGCTGGTTCCCCAGAGGGTTTGGACACGATCATGGCGTGGGCCCGGGGAGCGCCCTTGCAGAGGAGGTGAAGAGCTACAGGAAAATGTTCAGATTTGTTATGGTTTTGAACCAAAAGCTCTCTTTTCCTCTGTTTTTATGTGGGTTTAGGGCATTTGGTAAGTGTTGGAGTCAGATGTGATGGTTCATTTTACGTCAACTTGGCTAGGCCACGGAACTAATGGTGCCCAGTTATTTGGTCAAATACCAGTCTGGATGTTGCTGTGAAGATATTTTTTTGGATATGATTAAGAGTTGACTCATTGGAAAAGACTCTGATGCTGGGAGGGTTTGGGGGCAGGAGGAGAAGGGGACAACCGAGGATGAGATGGCTGGATAGCATCACGGACTTGATGGACGTGAGTCTGAGTGAGCTCCGGGAGTTGGTGATGGACAGGGAGGCCTGGCGTGCTGCAATTCATGGGGTCACAAAGAGTCGGACACGACTGAGTGACTGAACTGAACTGAACATTCAAACCAGTTGACTTGATGACAAGCAGATTATCTTCCGCAGCATGGGTGGGCCTCATATAATCAGTTGAAGGCCTTGAGGAAAAAGCAAAACAGAACCTGAGGTCTCCTGAAGAGGACAGACTGCTGCCTCCAGGTGGCTGCAAAGAAATTCTGCCACCGACCAATTGTAAAGCAATTGTCCTCCAGTTAAAAATAAGTCATTGATAAAAAGAAATTTTGCCTCAGACTCACGACTGCATTCTCAGCTCCCATTTGAGTGTCCATCCTGCTGACCTGCTCTCCAATTCTAGACTTCCCAGGTGGTGCTAATGGCAAAGAACCCGCCTGCCAATGCAGGAGGTGCAGGTTCGATCCCAGGGTTGGGAAGATCCCCTGGAGGAGGGCATGGCAACCCTCTCCAGCATTCTTGCCTGGATAATTCCATGGACAGAGGAGCCTGGCAGGCTACAGTCCATGGGGTCACAAAGAGTTGGACACGACTGAAGTGACNGGTTCGATCCCAGGGTTGGGAAGATCCCCTGGAGGAGGGCATGGCAACCCTCTCCAGCATTCTTGCCTGGATAATTCCATGGACAGAGGAGCCTGGCAGGCTACAGTCCATGGGGTCACAAAGAGTTGGACACGACTGAAGTGACTCAGCACGCATGCAATGTCCGCAGTGGGACGGCCAATTTCCTAAAATGAATCTCCTTCTGTATATACACATCCTTCTGTACATACGCCCGCCCTGTGACCCTGTCAGTTCTGGGTTGTAGCCATGTTTATTCTCCTGACTCTGTATTTCATCCTTGGATCCTCAGGGCTCAGGCTTCACGGCACCTACTGCACACAGCAAGCGCCCACTTAACTCAGGGGGTTGGCAGGCATGGGGTCCTGGCCACACGCCTTCAAAAAAGACCGCAGAATACACTGTCATCGGGGAGGAAGTCAGCCCAGCTCTGCCTCTCTGTGTCTTAGCTCCTGCTGGCCCATAAACTCCGGGGTGTAGTCAGATCCCAGGGCACCCGGGCGGCTGGTGCAGCGTCTGGTCCGAAGACCCCAGTTCTCTCCAGCCGTGGCCCTCCTCCCCAGCTCCGCTCCTTTGTCCAGTTCCAGACTGCCACTTGGAGCTCCTGTCAGCCCTGCCCCTGGGGTTTGCTTCGGCATATGGCATCGTCATCGTTCCAGGGTCCCTTAGTAGGTAGATCCACAGAACAGACTGTGGTTTGCCTGTGTAGGTTTGCATTTTGAGTCTCAGGAGAAATGTAAGATACTAGATGTTAGTGTCTCTCCCCATTACCAAGGGCATCGGGCCAACCACTTGTCACAGTACGTTGTAATTAACTACGGTTTACCCACAACCCACTCCTGGCTGAAGGAAATAAATCGGGTCTTTGTCTTGATCACTGTCCTTAGTGTCTGGCACAATTGCCAGAATATAAGAAATGCTCAATAAATGCTTGTAAAATATCAATAACAGATGAGGATGACGCCAGTGCTGAATACACGTCAGACCCTGTTCTGCGTATATAAGATGTGCTCACTTAATCCTCACCTCAGAATCTTACCTGGTGTGTGCTACTCTCATTCCCACTTCACAGGGACGAAAACTGAAGCGCACGGAGGAAGATGATTTTCAAGTTGCACAGAAGAGGCAGAGTCAAGACTACACCACGCTCCAGAGCCACACCCCCAGCAGTGAGCTGCGGATGGAAACCCTGTGAAGTCTGAACCTACCTTGATGATGCTGGAAGTCCCCTCTCTCCTGCCTCCCTTCCGCTCAACTTCCAGGATCAGAACTGGAAGAACCTGATCGTCCTGAGCGCTATTCTGGAAGGAACTCCCAGGGGAGAGTTAGGGACCAGGTGCTGGCCTCCTGCACGGCTCTGAGACTCAGTTTCCTTATTTGTAAAATCACCGAGTTGAAAGGAAGGCCCTCTGGGGTGCCTTGGTTGCCTAGACGTCATGAGCGGCTCTGTCAGCTCCCTGGGGCTCTTCCGCCTGTCAAGTCCCCGAGGCAGCGTGGCTTCTCCAACCTCAATTCCTCCACAATCCCTCTGGGGCGATTTCCGTAGCCCTTTGGAAGCTGTCAATCCCTCTGAGAAGTCAATGAAAGTTTAAGCTAATCCCCTGAAGAACACAATGCACATTTTTATTTCTTTCATTTCTTTTAAGTAAAACTGATTTCCAAGGCTGTATTGATTTCTGCTGTACAGCAAAGTGACTCAGCTATACATGTCGTTCGCCATGCATTCGTGCCCCAGTCTTTTGAGAGCCCACGGCCTGTAGCCCACCAGACTCTTCTGTCCATGGGATTTCCCGGCAAGAATACTGGGGTGGGTTGCCAGGCCCTCCTCCGGGAATCTTCTTGATGCATGAAATGAGCCCAGGGCTTCTCTGCGCAGGCAGGTTCTTTACCATCTGAGCCACCAGGGAAGCCCATACGTATGTTCTTTCTCAGTCTTCTCCTTTATGCTTTATCACAGGATGCTGAGCACAGCTCCCTGTGGTTCACAGCAGGACCTTGTTGTTTATCCATTCAGTATACGTAGTTTGCCTCTGCTAATCCCAAACCCCCAGTACACCTCCCCCCAGCTCCCTCCTNCTCCTTTATGCTTTATCACAGGATGCTGAGCACAGCTCCCTGTGGTTCACAGCAGGACCTTGTTGTTTATCCATTCAGTATACGTAGTTTGCCTCTGCTAATCCCAAACCCCCAGTACACCTCCCCCCAGCTCCCTCCCCCTTGGCGACCACAAGTCTCTTCTCTGTGTCTGTGAATCTATTTTTGTTTCGTAGATGGGTTCATCTGTGTCACATTTTAGATTCCACATACAAGTGATACCACACAGTGTTCGTCTTTCTCTGACTTCACTTCATATGACAACCTCCAGGTCCATTCAGGTTGCTGCAAATGGTATTATTCTGGTTTTTTTTTCCTGGCTGAGTAGTATTCCATTGTGTCTGTATATACCACATCTCCTTAACCCATTCATCTGTCGAGGGACATTTCCATGTCTTGCCTATTCTGAATAGACAGTGTATATTTTTGTAACCACACCTCTCAAATATGACTTCAAGATATCTCAGACCCTGTCCATCCTTAAGGCCCTAGGATAAAAACCTCCTGCACTAGCAATGGCACCCCACTCCAGTACTCTTGCCTGGAAAATCCCACGGACGGAGGAGCTTGGTGGGCTGCAGTCTATGGGGTCACTAAGAGTCAGGCATGACTGAANATCCTTAAGGCCCTAGGATAAAAACCTCCTGCACTAGCAATGGCACCCCACTCCAGTACTCTTGCCTGGAAAATCCCACGGACGGAGGAGCTTGGTGGGCTGCAGTCTATGGGGTCACTAAGAGTCAGGCATGACTGAACAACTTCACTTTCACTTTTCACTTTCATGCATTGGAGAAGGAAATGGCAGCCCACTCCAGTGTTCTTGCCTGGAGAATCCCAGGGACAGGGGAGCCTGGTGGGCTGCCGTCCATGCGGTCGCACAGAGTCGGACACGACTGAAGCGACTTAGCAGCAGCAGCACTAGCAAATGAGCAGGAAGTCACTGAAGTTGAAAACAGCATGGACGGAGGATGTGCCTGAGGGAAGGGCGACCCTGGCTGAATGCGCTTCGGGGCTGCAGGTGGGGGTAGCAGGGCTGCCTGCACTCATCCAGAGAGGGAATTGAGCGGGACGAGGAAAGGAAGCTGCAGAGGGCTGCACCGCCTGGCTCTCCTAGAGACACTTCTGGAAGGGGCGAGCCCTTTACAGTCTGCACATAATCAGCAAGGACCTGCTGGATAGCACAGGGAGCTCTACTCAACATTCTGCAGTAACCTATATGGGAAAAGAATCTGAAAAAGAATGGAGATTTTTTTTTTTGAAGGGTTAGTCATTCAGTCATGTCTGACTCTTTGCGAACCCATGGACTGTAGCCCACCAGGCTCCTCTGTCCATGGGATTCTCCAGGCAAGAATACTGGAGTGGGCTGCCATTCCCTTCTCTAGGGGAATCTTCCAACCCAGGGATCAAACCTGGGTCTCCGACAGTGCAGGCAGTCTCTTTATCATCTGAGCCAACACATATATAGACTTCCCCTATGGCTCAGCGGTAAGAATCTGCCTTCAGTGCAGGAGACGTGAATTTGATCCCTGGGTCAGGAAGCTCCCCTGGAGGAGGAAATGGCAACCCACTCCAGTATTCATGCCTGGGAAATGCTATGGATGGAGAAGCCTAGTGATCCATGGGATCTGAAAAGAGTGGGACACGACTGAGCAACTAAACAACAGCCACATATATATATGTGTGTGTGTATGTATTTATATATATTCAATATACATGTACAACTGAATCACTTTGCTATACACCTGAGACTAATACAACTTTGTAAATCAAGTATACGCCAATATACAATAAAAGTTTAAAAATAGACTGCACAGGCCCCTCTCCTGATCAATTTATCGCATGAGGGAAAAGGACCGCCAACAGTAACAGCTCTCCCTGCTCCCCAGATGCACCTGGCCTTCTCCAGATATGTCCCAGCTTGTATGATGCATGCGTGTTGCTGGCTTTAGCTATGGAAGCTCTTGTTGTTAAGAGCAAACTCACTTAATGCAATACTTTAAGGTCCCTTAGGCCAAGAGATAGCCGTTTAGATAAAGCTCCAGGCTCTCAAAGCTTTTAACTTAATTGCTTCTAAAAATACCTTTTGGAGAGGCATGCTGAAGTTCAAGGTAATTCTTTCACACAGACCTTAAGAAAATGCAGTAGCCAAATCCTTCTCAAACACTATAATCTTCCGATTGTCCGTTTCTTGTTCTGGGTCTTTATCCTGGATTCTGTAATGTATTGCTATAGCTTATGCAAAGGAACTTATTTGGCTAGCAGAGACTACTTGCCCATGGCTCCCAATAACTCAGCTCATCAGCTCTTCCAAACTGTCTTTTGTCCTTGGGGAGACAAATAACCCATCTTTCTGGAGCAGCAAAATCTGCCTCTTTATAGAGTCAAGCACTCTTGTTTGCTGTAGAAGAGAACATGCACAGGAGACCTCAGAAACTAATTCAATATTAGAAGCTTAAAGACCTGTAAGTAAACAAGGGGCTGGCTTTCCATTTGCGTGTTTGCTTTGAGTTGCTTGCTCTGAAATATTCCTCTCTTTGTGTTTGCTGAGGAACGGTTATTGTTTTCTTAAAAACACACCGTGAAAGTTGCTCTAAGTTTTTAAGAGCATAATTATTTGCGCAAAGCTATTCATGTGGATGGGATGAGTGTTCAGTGATAAGCCAGAACAAAGCCAGGGATAACATGGGGCTTGCCTGGGAAGCACTCAGTGTCTGACCAATAACTTACCAAAGAGGGCACCTAGAGTTCTATCCCACCAAATGCATGATTCATGTTTAAATTTATTGGTTTTGGGTTCAGCAAAGCCTGAGTGCATTTCATTCTGGGAAAACACAAGTCAGGCAAGATCGGCTGTTGAATAAGTAGGCATTACAAGCATGGAACTTTTTATACTAAGCAAACAATATCATTTTCTTAAACCAGATATTTTCTAGTTTACTTTTTATGCTGCAGAATTCAGCCTGTCTGCAACAAGTTGCGACCTAGTTCCAGGCTGTTTGTGGAGGTTAGGGGAGGCAGCATTAAATACTGAGGCTCTCTTGTTTTTTAAAAATGCACCCTTTTGTCCTCAGTCCTCTGGGTGGATTGGGTCTGTTTTGTTTATAGCTGCTCGCCTTTTGTCCTTGGAGTGGCTCCTTTGAGTTCTGGGGAACAAGTGCCCTCTTCTGGACATTCCACTAATTGCAAGCTCAGGAAGCAGCCGCCTATTGAGCAAACAGGGCCTTCTCTGAATTTACTTGGTAGAGAACACAAAAGAAATTTAATAGGTCCTGTGTAGTCAAAGGGTCTGCTTTTATCTTAGAAGATAAGACATCTTGCCTCGTAATTTTCAAAGTGACTTTGAGAGACAAGAAGATACTTTACTTAAATAGTTTTTCCTTAAAAGTTATAACCTCAACAAGCACATGAAAAGAAGCTCAACATCACTAATTATTAAAGAAGGCAAATCAAAACTACAATGAGGTATCACCTCACACGGGTCAGAATGGCCATCATCAAAAAGTCTATGAGTGATAAATGCTGGAGAGGGTCCGGAGAAAAAGGAGTCCTCACCCTGTTGGTGAGAATGTAAATTGGTACAGCCACTGTGGGGAACAGTGTAGACATGCCTCAAAAAACTAAAAACAGAGCTACCATGTGATCCTGCAGTCCCACTCCTGGGCGTCTATTCAGAAGAGATGAAAATGCTGACTGTAAAGGATACACGCACCCCAGTGTTCATAGCAGCACTGTCTACAATAGCCAAGACAAGGAAGCAACCTAAATATCCATCAACAGAAGAACGGATAAAGACGATGTGACACATAAATACAGCAGAATATTGCTCAGCCATAAAAGAGGATGAAATAATTCCACTCACAGCAACACGGATGGACCGAGGGAATAATCAGACTAAGTGAAGAAAGTCAGACAGAAGACAAGCATCATGTACTGCTTACATGTGAAATATAAGAAAAAATTATACAAATGAACGTATTTACAAAACAGAAACAGACTCACAGACATACGAAACAGCTACACTTTCTCAAGCAAAAACTAGAAGTTTTAAAATTAAAGCAAAAATGTTTAAAAACCTGATGTCCAAGCCAAACCCTAGAATTATTACACAAGTGCCTCTGGGGAGAAACCTAGGCATTTGTACTCACTTGCAGTCCCGAGCGATTACAATGTGCAGCCGAGTTTTATTCATTCACTAATAAATACTCCTTTTAACTTAAAAAAAAAAAGTTTTGTTGTTATGCATCAATATGGGTCACTGATTTAAAATCAGGGCTTCCCTGGTGGCTCAGCTGGTAAAGAATCCACCTATGATGCAGGAGACCTGGGTTCGATTCCTGGGTTGGGAAGATTCCCTGCAGAAGGGAAAGGCTGCAGTATTCTTGCCTGGAGAAGTCCCTGGACAGAGGAGCCTGGAGGGCTACAGTCCATGGGGTAGCAAAGAGCTGGACACGACCGAGAAACTTTCACTTCACTTCACTGCACGGGTCGCTGATTTAAACTAAGCTGCTCGGGAAAGTGGATACTGCATACACTTTCAAAGCTTGCTTTCCCTGTTTTGACTGAGATGCTGTCTTAAGAGTTTGGGTATTTGGGGCTTCCCTGGTACCTCAGTGGTAAGGAGTCCTCTTTACCAGGAGACACGGGTTCGAGTCCTCTGGGAAGATCGCGCGTGCTGCGGAGCAGGGGGATCCGCAAGCCTGGGCGCCACAACGCCCGAGCCCTTGCGCTAGGGACGGAGCTCGGCAACGAGAGAAGCCACGCACGGGAGGCCGGGGCGCCGCAGCTGGAGAGGAGCCCTCTCGGCACAGCTGCAGAACAGCCCAGACAGGAGCAAAGGCCCCGTGCAGCCAAAAAAAAGTTAAAAGTTTAAAAATCTTTAAAAATAGCTGAGTTTCACTCTCACAAAGTATAAGAGACCTGTGTGTGTGTGTGTGTGTGTGTGTGTGTGTGTGTGTGTGTGTGTGTGTGTGTGTGTGCAAAGTTGCTTCTTTGCAAACCCATGGACGGTAGTCTGCCAGGCTCCTCGGTCCATGGGATTCTCCAGACAAGAGTACTGGAGTGGACTGCCATTTCCTTCTCCAGGGGATCTTCCCGATCCAGGGACCGAACCCAGTCTCCTGCGTTGCAGGCAGATTCTTTACCACTGAGCCACCAGGGAAGCCCCACATAAGAAACCTATCGTATTAGGTTTCTAGGATTTAGCTAAGTCAGTCCCAATATCCTTTTTTAAATATCATGAAATTTCTATAATCTCTTATGCATAATAAAATATTTTTTTAGAACTTGGAAAATAAATACATAAGGGGTTATAGCCAAAATTTTATTTTAAAAGCCAAATGACATTCTCTTTTTCTGTATAAAATTTGTAAGCATATGATTTAAAACTTCTTCCCTTTTAAATATTAGAAAGAGGATGAATAGCAAGGGGATATAGCACATTGCTTTCAGTAAAGAAAGAGGAGAAATAAGTTTTTGTAAATCTCAAATTGAATTATTGGCTTGTGTACCAGCCATTTATCACAAAATGCTTAGCACAACTTTACTCCCCTAAAGTGCTATTGGGCAAAAATGAAAGAGTTCCTTTCACGATTTCTTCATAATGAATATCAAAGAGTAAATACTCTGGTTTTTTTTTTTTTTCCACTCAGCAGAGGAGAACAAAGCATGGAGATGGCCTTGCTTTTCCCTTAACTTTATTTGTGGGAATATTTGGTTTGTGTGTCATATCACTCACTAACTTAAGACCTTGTTCAGGTTACTCAACTTTTGTAAACACTCAGTTTCACCATATGAAAAATGGTAATAATAGGTGATGATAGTGAGAATTAAATTCGATATTCTTTATCTAATCAGTGGGCTTCCCTGGTGGTTTACTGGTAAAGAATTCGTCTGCCAATGCAGGATCTGTGAGTTGGAAAGATCCCCTGCAGAAGGAAATGATAACTCACTCCAGTACTCTTGCCTGGGAAATCCCATGAACAGAGGAGCCTAATGGGTTAGTCCATGGGGTCACAGGAGTCAGACATAACTTAGCGACTAAACAGCAACACTATCTAATCGGTAAGTGTGCAATAAATGTTATTGCACCACCATCATCAGAATCACTCCTTCTGTCTTCCTCTGCTTCCCTCTTTTTCCATTTTTTATTGTAAAATCAGACATATAGAAACCCCTTACATAAATGCAGAGTTTTAATGAGTCATCATAAGGTGAACCCCATGTGCCCAAAAGCACTGACCTCCCAGACCCAGACCTCTCTCCGTGGCCCTGACCCGGTCTCAGTGGTTTCCCTTCCTTGGAAAATAACCACCATGCTGACTTTTATTATAATCCCTTCCTTGTCTCTTCGTGGTTTTATCAACCAAATACTCAGACACACTGTGCCTCCATCTATGCCCCTATGCTTCTATGCCTTCCTCTTTATTTTTCCACTTTATATCTTTTGAGTTTAATCTACACGCTCCCCTCTGTTCCTTTTGTTACTGAGCAGGGTTCTTGGTCTCCTTAAGCAATAGAAGTTGATCAGAGGGCAGACAAGAAATTCAGGCCAGTCTTTATTGGTGTGCCTGCTGCAGCAGAAAGGAAATAAACACAAGCAACAGGTCCCCTTGCTCACTGGCCTCCCGAGGGGAGTCGCGGTGATACCTTATATGGTGTGAGGATGGGATTGGGTCCAGGGGTCAGACTGGGGAGGGGGCTTAGGGAGTGCGTCCCCTGCTTCAGTGCTGTGTTCCGGGGGCCTGCACAATACCCTGCTTTTGTTCCCACGGCAGCTGGGTGTTTCAGTCTTTTTGCATCTTGATGTCCCAACTCTGCACACATGCGGCTATTTCTAGTCCCTTAAAGTTTCTGTGTATTTTGTTGCTCAAGGAGAGGTTTGTCCAGGTATAAGCACTGCAGCAAAGGGTCCCGGGTCCCAGCCTCTCTCACTTTCTTTCATTTTCAATTGATCTGTTAATGAAGCTGGTGTGTTTGGCCTACAGAGCCCCTCTGAGTCTGTATTTCCCTAACTAGATTCATGGGACAATTCAGTATCTCCCCTGCCTTCTGACGTCTGGCTCATTGGTTGGTCCTGGGTCGGAGGCTGGATCAGACGGTGTTCACTCCCTTCTGCGGGACCCCCGGTGGTGGTGTCTTCTTTCTTCACAAGGCTGGTTGTCCCTCTTTTTACGGGGTGACTTGCTGTGGCTACTCAACATCTAGCTCCATTAATTCGCTGGGATCTGCAGATTGGCGATATTCTCATTTCATCAATATTTTTCATTTATTAGCTGGGTATTTTTGTAAACGGGGGCTCCCTTCATGTTATCTTTGCTTCCTCAGTGGCACCATTCACATAGCAAAAACTAACTTTTCTCTGCTTTAATCATCAGTTTTTGAGAAAATGAATTTCTTCCTATGGTGAACGGTTTTAAAACATGGTTGTGAATTCTCTGGCACTTCCAAGTTTAACAGGTAGGATCTGTGTCCCCTCCCATTGAATCTGGGAGGGATGTGACCACTTCAAACAACAGAGTATGGAATTTCATGGTGTGACTTCCATGACTGAGTCATACAGGATCGTGTGCATGCTCTCGGGGCCCTCAGCTGCCTTATACCAAATGCAGCCACTCTGAGGTGACCCTGTTACAGGCTCTCCGGGATGACCCCAGCTAAGCACAGGCTTGGATTCCATTTAACCCAGGCCCAGACATACAAGCAAAGTAGCCTCCAGATAATTTCAGCCCCAGCCATTTCGTTTTCACAGATGTGGTCCCAAGCTTCATGGAGCTATACCCCCAGACCCTGTTGAAGGGGGACTGAAGTGTAGACTACGCAACATAACACAATTGTTGTTGACTTTACTAAGTCTTGGGCGGAGTTTGTTATACACAACAGTTCATCAGAACAGTTCCTCATCACCCTCTGAAGGTGGCCAGTGGGAAATTTTTGATATCCTTATGAACCCATGGATTTAAAAATATTTCATAATTTTAGTTGATAGCATTTCTTATGCCTTTTAAAATTCGTTTTTACTCTTATTCTATCTTTGTGCATTAGTTGCTTAGTCATGTCCGACTCTGTGACCACATGCACTGTACCCTGCCAGATTTCTCTGTCCCTGGGGTTCTCTAGGCAAGAATATTGGAGTGGGTAGCCATTTTCTTCTCCAGGGGATCTTCCCAACCCAGGGATTGAACCCAAGTCTCCTACCCTACAGGCAGATTCTTTACCTTGTGAGCCACCAGGGAAGCACAAGAATATGGGAATGGGTTGCCGTGCCCTCCTCCAGGGGATCTTCCCAATCCAGGGACCAAACCCGCTGTCGGATGTCTCCTCCATTGCCAGGCAGGTTCTTTACCAGTAGCGCCACCTAGCAAGCCCTCATTTTATTTTTCAGTTCAGTTCAGTCGCTCAGTCGTGTCCGACTCTTTGCGACCCCATGAACTGCAGCATGCCAGGCCTCCCTGTCCATCACCAATTCCTGGAGTTTACTCAAACCCATATCCATTGAGTCAGTGATGCCATCCAGCCATCTCATCCTCTGTTGTCCCCTTCTCCTCCTACCCTCAATCTTTCCCAGCATCAGGGTCTTTTCAAATGAGTCAGCTCTTCACATGAGGTTGCCAAAGGATTGGAGTTTCAGCTTCAACATCAGTCCTTCCAATGAACATTCAGGACTGATCTCCATTAGGATGGACTGGTTGGAGAGACTCCAAGGGACTCTCAAGAGTCTTCTCCAACACCACAGTTCAAAAGCNTTCCAATGAGTCAACTCTTCACATGAGGTGGCCAAAGTATTGGAGTTTCAGCTTTAGCATCATTCCCTCCAAAGAAATCCCACGGCTGATCTCCTTCAGAATGGACTAGTTGGATCTCCTTGCAGAGACTCCAAGGGACTCTCAAGAGTCTTCTCCAACACCACAGTTCAAAAGCATCAGTTCTTCTGTGCTCAGCTTTCTTTATAGTCCAACTCTCACACCCGTACATGACTACTGGAAAAACCATAGCCTCGACTAGACAGTCCTCTGATGGCAAAGTAATGTCTCTGCTTTTGAATATGCTATCTAGTTTGGTCATAACTTTCCTTCCAAGGAGTAAATGTCTTTTAATTTCATGGCTGCAGTCACCGTCTGCAGTGATTTTTGGAGCCCCCCAAAATAAAGTCTGCCACTGTTTCCACTGTTTCTCCATCTATTTGCCATGAAGTGATGGGACCAGATGCCATGATCTTCGTTTTCTGAATGTTGAGCTTTAAGCCAACTTTTTCACTCTCCTCTTCACTTTCATCAAGAGGCTTTTTAGTTCCTCTTCACTTTCTGCCATAAGGGTGGTGTCATCTGCATATCTAAAGTTACTGATATTTCTCCCACAATCTTGATTCCAGTATCTGTTATTTGGTCAAAGGTCCCTCTTCAGTTTGGTTTACTGAGTCCTTTTGACGTGACTCGAGTGGTTTTTGATAGTTTACTCATATTCTGTATGACAAAAGAGTCCAAACTAATACTGTACCATAATTCAAACATTTTCCCAGGAAACTTTGATTTCCTTCAGTTGGGAAACAATATTTCAAGCCACAGTCTGGGTACTGGAAATGTTTAATGCAGCTGGATTGGTTGATTGTTTATAGATTTCTTTCAATAGATACATTGTTATTGTTGCTCAGTGGCTCAAGTCCCTTCTGACTCTTTGCGATCCCATGGACTGCAGCACTCCTAGCTTCCCTGTCCTTCACCATCTCCCGGAGTTTGGAGATGGATAGGTACATCCATGCATGCATGCTAAGTCGCTTCTGTTGCGTCTGACTCTTTGTGACACTATGTATGAACCACAGCCTGCGAGGCTCCTCTGTCCATGGGGATTCTCCAGGCAAGAATATTGGAGTGGGTTGCTGTGCCCTCCTCCAGAAGATAGGTACATACATACACACAACACATACATGGATACATAGATTGATAGAGATAAAATATCTCATAAATTCATACCATCTCAAATTCAGTTTGACTTCAGGGTTTTCACATCATCTCTTATCTGTTGTAATTAAATATCCTTAGACACAACAAAAGAAGAGAAGCAAAAAGCTAAGGAGAAAAGGAAAGATATACCCATTTGAATTCAGAGTTTCAAAGTATAGCAGGGAGCGATAAGAACGCCTTCCTCAGCGATCAGTGCAAAGAAATAGAGGAAAACAATAGGATGGGAAAGACTAGAGATCTCTTCAGGAAATTAGAAATAGCAAGGGAAAATTTTATGCAAAGATGGGCTCAACAAAGGACAGAAATGGTATGGACCTAACAGAAGCAGAAGATATTAAGAAGAGAATACACAGAAGAATACAAAAAAAAATCTTCATGACCCAGATAATCATGATGGTGTGATCACTCACCTACAGCCAGACATCCTGGAATGTGAAGTCAGGTGGGCCTTAAAAAGCATCACTACGAACAAAGCTAGCAGAGGTGATGGAATTCCAGTTGAGCTATTTCAAATCCTGAAAGATGATGTTGTGAAAGTGCTGCACTCAATACACCAGCAAATTTGTAAAACTCAGCAGTAGCCACAGTACTGGAAAAGGTCAGTTTTCATTCCAATTCCAAAGAAAGGCAATGACAAAGAATGCTCAAACTACCGCACAATTGCACTCATCTCACATACTAGCAAGGTAATGCTCAAAATTCTCCAAGCCAGGCTTCAACAGTACGTGAACTTCCAGATGTTCAAGCTGGATTTAGAAAAGGCAGAGGAATCAGAGATCAAATTGCCAACATCTGTTGGGTCATAGAAAAAGTAAGAGAATTCCAGAAAAACATCTGCTTCATTGACTGC
>SJYV01008909.1:0-11894 GCA_006410875.1 Neotragus pygmaeus | reverse complement strand
TGTCCCAAGGGCATTCCCCAGGGGTGGGCAAACACCCCAGGGGTGTCGGGGATGGATGACAGAGGGGAGACAGGAACCACAAAGCCAAGTCCGCAGCCAGGATGGGCCGTGGGGGAGCCCCCCGCCTTCTGTGGGGCTGGCTGGGGTCGGGGAGAGGGACAGCTTGGTGGGGCACAGCGTGGGCATTCCGTTGGCCCCCGGCACCCCACAGGAGCCTCCTACCCGGAGCAGCGCAGGTCCCCAAGGGGGCACAGGGAACTTCCTGGGCCCTGCCCGGCGGCCCCAGCATGTATGCCGAGCACCCACGCTCCAGTGGGACAAGTGGAGGCTAACCCACCACCCAGCTCAGCAGCCAAGCGAGGACCAGCCCGTCCAGCGCTCCAGGCCGGAGGTCAAAGGGTCAGGTGACCAGCTTCGGGGGCTGGACGGGGGCAGGGGATGGAGCCGGGCAGCTGTCCCCTTTGTCCCCCGAGGCCTGGCCTGGAACTCTTCACTGCCTGGGACCGCCTGCTGGGGTTGGAGGGAAGGGCTCCAGTGGCAGGCGCCCCCGCCCCTTGAACCATCCTAGCATCCCAGCAGCGGCTTCCCCAGCCGCACTCAGAGCACCTTCCAGGGGCTTCCAGGCCTCCTGGTCCAGGAGGGGGCTCCCGTCCAGCCACCTCGGGCCCCTTCCTTCTCCTCCTGGGCTCCGAGGGAGGTCTGAACCGGATGCCCTGGAGCTGCTGGCTCTGCCCAAAGGCCCCCGCCCCATGTACCCACAGGACACCCACCCAGCACCCCAAGCTGCCTAGAGAAGCTTTCCACCTGGGGGTCTCAGGACCCCCCAGCAATGAACACAGCCAGGCTGAGGGTGTGTGCAGAGCTGAGTGGCCATCCGAGGGTGGGGGTCTGCAGGCCAAGTGAAGGCTGAGGGCCCTCAGTGGCACGGACGCTGGCCCCCCACCCCACCTGCCCTGGCATGTCAGGGGCATCAAGGCTGTATGTCTGACCCACAGACCCCGGCACCAGGGAGGCACCGGCAGCCCCCACCACCCAGAAGAGCTGCTGCCACCAGCGTCTGGGGCATGAGGGAGCCCGCTTCCCCAGGTGAGTGCCAGAGCGGCAGCAGGCACATTTTACCTGCACACACATGCACTTAGGTAAACAGGGCCGGGGCTCGGGTTCACAGGAGATGCCGCTGAGACGGGCAGGCCCGGGGAGGGCTGGGGTAATCCCGAGCACAATGACAGGGTTCTCAGGAGGTCCGGCCGCCCCGTTCCTGCTCCCCACCACGCTGCCACAGTGGGCCCTGCTGCCCACTCCACCATGTGGCTGCTTCAGCCCACACTGCAAATGTGCAGAGGGGCCTGGACAGGAGAGGGGGCGGGCCCGGGAGCCCCCTGAGGTGACCACGCCGTCGGGGGACTCCTCAGGGGCCTGAGGCACACTCACAGGTGGTCCCAACTGTCCTGAACAAAGGCAGAGCCTGGTGCAAGCCCCGCAGGCCCCCTAACGCGGCACCCTGGCCAGGAGCGAGGCTCAGCACACACCCGGGAGCCAGCAGGGCGCTGCTGAGGCCGCCATCCCCCGTCTCACCACCCCCCATCTCTAGAAGTCTATGCGACCGGGGGTCACTGCAGTTCACCCCACGTGGCTGCAGAGCAGCCGTCGCCTTTAGCCAACCCCTGGTGCCCAGTGAGCTGGCCCCCCGGCTGCGATGGCCATCCCCAGGAGTCGTTGCTTAGCCTGAGGGGGTCAAGAGCTAGCTACCCCCGGCGCGCGTGGGCTCTGCCTCCGGGCACCTGGCCGCAGTCTCAGCCCTGCGTCCCGGGGAGCGGGCTGGGAGGGGCGGCAGCGATCGGGGGCGGGCTGTGCGTCAGGAGCCCCGGTTCTAGCTGACTCACTGCCCGCCCCGGGGGCGCCGTTTGCCGCGGAGCCTCAGTTTCCCANGGGGTGGGCTGGAGATGCCGAGCAGGTGAGGCTGGATGGAATCTGGGCCCAGGTGGGCCCCTCCCTGCACTTGGGCCTTGCTAGGTGATTACTCTGGGACTGTGTGGGTCTGTGGCTGTTGAATCAGGAATGCTTGCTTCTTCTTGGCCCAAAGGGGTTCTTTCCTTTCATCCTCAGTTCTGGGGAAGGTGGAGGAGCTAGTTGAGGTCATTTATATTTCAGGCATGCCTACAGAATTCTTTTCTCTGGGAAAAGATTCACAATTTCAGGACTCAGTTCTGTATTGTTGTTTTTTTTTTCCCCTCCTGGAACAAGAGAATTAATCCTTATTTAAATAATGCAGTCCTCTATATTCGTTTCCGAGAGTTGCCATAACAAAATGCCCACAGACTGGGTGACTTACACTTTGGCCAGAGGCTGGAAGTCCAAGATCAAGGTGTTGGCAGTGGGGTTTCTCCTGAGGCCTCTCTCTCTGCCTCGCGCATAGCCGCCTTCTCGTGGAGTCCTCACGCGCCCTTTCCGCTGGGCATGAGCATCCCTGGTGTCTCTCCGGGTGTTCCAATTTCCTCTTCTTATAAGGACGCCAGTCACATTAGACTAGGGCTCATCCTAAGGGTCTTATTTTAAGTTAATTACCAATTTAAAGGCCCCAGCTCCAAATACAGTCACATTCTGCGGCTAGGGCTTCAACATTTGAATTTGAGGGGGACAGAATTCAGCCCATANCACCGACCCCCAGCCCGGTCCCGGTCCGGAGAATGGGCCCAGCGGCCTTGGCAAAGGGCGCCCCCTGCTGGTGACGGGTGACCCGGGCCCTGCCACAAGGGGTGGGAGGTCCCTGGGGGGGGTGGGGGGCGCCGCGGCCCCTTATCCCCCTATCCAGGCCCTGCGGCTACCCCAGGGCTTGGCCCGCAGCCTGGCGGGCCGGGACCCCGCAGCCCAGGCTAGCTGTACCCTGAGGTGGCCGGAGGGGGTCACTTCCCCCTCGCTCCTGCTCGCCACGATGCAGGGGAAAGGGGAGGTGTGGCGTGGGCAGTGGAGAGGGCGCGCCCCCAGGGAGGCATCTCACCGCGCGGCCCCATATCCACCACCCCCGGTCCTGACGTCCAGAGCACTCCTCACGGTGGAAGGGGGTCCCAGAGTCAGGCCCCTTGCTCTGCGGACTCAGTCTCCGCGGGTGCAGCATCCCCCCCGCAACCCCGGGCAGGTGGGGGCAGGCCCCTGCAGACCCTCAGAGGGGATGGGGCAGTATTGCTTGTCATCCTGGAGGCAGCATGGGTCCCCCTTCCCTGCCTGTCCTGTCTCCCGCCCCCGTGGGGCTGTAACTGCAAAGGGAAATGAGACTGCTCGCCCCCAGCACAGGAGGCCAGGGCCAGCAGCTTCCTCTGGGCTAGGAGAAAAGCATGACTTTCAAAAATCCAGTCTCTCCTCTGAAAAAACACGACTTCCTTCCTAACCAGCTTTCCATAGGTAGCGGAGGTGCTGGGTGGGTGTTTGTGGAGGACAGTTACGTGTCCACGAGGGGGCCCCCCAACTGCTCAGAGTGGGTGCCCTCAGGGTCTGCCAAAGCGGGAGGCCCCTGCCCGGCGCTGCCAGCCCACCGGCCCGCCTCTGCCTTCCCGGGGCCCATTCCCAGGGCCACCTGTCCCCCCTCGTTTCAGTTCTTGCCAGGAGTGCAGGCCCCCAAGTGTGATGCCCCCCTGCAGAGTTCACCTCCTGAGCCGCCTGACTGCAGGAGGTACCCCAGCACCTCAGCTGCCTGCTGCAGCCCCTGCCTGCTCGGCCACCCAGCCCTCCCCTCTCAGGCCACCAACAGAGAATGGAGAGGAGGCTTGCAGGAAGGAGCCTCGTGCAGCTCTAGGGCTGGCTGGTGCGCGGGTGAGGGCCTGGACGAGTGCCCAGCTGAACCCCAGTGTGGATACAGGGCTCTGCGATGCTCGTGGTGGTCCCTGTCTGTGAGACTGACCCGTCAGAGCCAGAGGAAGCCGAGTGCCAGGGAGGGAGGCGACTGTACCAGACTCTGCTACCTGCCCCCAGCACACGCAGAAGCTCAGCTCCTTCCCATGCCCTGTCCTCCGGGGGACCCTGGGGGACCTCAGATGGCGCTCCCAGGGCAGGGGAGCAGAGTGCTCCCCAGACTTGGCACTCAGCGACGGCAGCCCCGCTCCAGTCCCCTTGGCTTGTCACTCACTTGGCTTGTTAGTTCTGGGCTAGGCTTTCTCTCATTCCCAGAAATTGCTCTCTAGCCTCCCAGGACAGGGATGGGATCGGCTCCACTGGCAGGTGGGGTACTGCTCCAACCCCCCCACCATCAGGAGCCTGATGGAGCCACTGTCTTGGGAGGCCTGGAGGCGGTTTGCACTGTGGTTCAGGCCCCAGCATAGGAATGACCCCTCCCAAGGGCAGGCCCCAGCCCCACCCCAGGAGGACCTGCCTGCTAGGCACCTACAGCCCCAGGCTCCCAGGCCTGGCACATGAGGTATCTGAAGGCTGCCAGGGCCAAGCCAGCTGGGGTGGGTTTCAGGCCTGCCACGGATGCCCCATGTGCAGACTGAGGTTTGGGGTACAATCCCTCGCCTGCTGTGGGAGGGCCCGAAGCCCAGCCAGGGGAGGGAGGGGTAGGCCCCCTCGGCCCCCACTTTCCCGGGTGAACCTGACCGAACCCAGCAGGGCCCAGGTGCGTCTCTCCCCAGGCAAGGGCGTCAGTTTCCATTTCCAGACCCCGATGTCCTGGCCCTTCTGTGGTCCGGGGGTGGGCTGTATGTGGCTGGTGAGGGCCGGCCTCCTTGTCCAAGTGGGCTAGGGGTGAGGAGAGCTGGCACTGGCCGTGGGGCTCCCCCGCCATGGTGAGAGGCCCCAGCAAAGCGGCCGAGCCCAGCAGGCATCACGAGCCCAGGGGCCCGTCTCTCCCGTGGTGCCGGCTGGAGGGGGGACCGGCAGAGGGACTCACAGGGCTGCGCTCTGCTCCAGGCCACCCTGAGGAGAAGGCCGTTCCACCCGGAAACTCGGGCCATGTGGGGCTCCCAGGAGCTGCTTCCGCTCTGGTTCCTGGTGCTGGCAGTGGGCAGCGCGGAGCACGTCTACCGGCCTGGGTGAGCCGGGGCTCGGGGCCCTCAGCCCTCCCCGGGGGCAGCCCCCAGTGTCCGGGAGCTGGCGTTTCCCTGCAGCCCCTGCTCAGGGTGCCGTCGGGGAATCCCCTGCCCGGGTGCCCGGCTCCCCTGGGCTCCGGGGTGGAGGGTCCCAGCCCTGGGAGCCCCCTGCTGACTTCCTGGCCCCGGCTCTCCCCCCGCCCCCTGCAGACGCAGGGTGTGTGTCGTCGGGGCTCCCCAGGGCCCCGTGTCCGAGTCCTTCGTGCAGCGTGTATACCAGCCCTTCCTCACCACCTGCGACGGGTACCGAGCCTGCAGCACCTACCGGTGAGAGCTGCCCNTCTTCTCATCCCGCCCCGCCCCACCCCACCTCTGCCTGTCTCTTATACACATCTTTCCTGGCCCCGGCTCTCCCCCCGCCCCCTGCAGACGCAGGGTGTGTGTCGTCGGGGCTCCCCAGGGCCCCGTGTCCGAGTCCTTCGTGCAGCGTGTATACCAGCCCTTCCTCACCACCTGCGACGGGTACCGAGCCTGCAGCACCTACCGGTGAGAGCTGCCCCCCACCGCTGCCCGCCACACGCGAGCCCCAGGGCTGGGAGGGCCCCCGGAGGGAAGCCGAGGCCCCGAGCAGGGAAAGGCCTTGCGGAGGCCGGCTCCAAGTGTGCTCTGGAGACGAGCCTCGTGCCACCTGGGTGGCCCCGGACTCAGGAAGCGACTGCCGTGACTGCAAGAACCAGCCACTCCAGGGCCGTCTGGCGCACCGCCCCACCTCATTTTAGAGGGGTCCCTCATTTTGTCTGCTCCCCTCCACTTTGGGGACACCCCCCCAGCATCGCTGGCTGCACGATTTTACCCACTTGGTTCCCTGAAATCTGCCTCTTCCTAGTCCTGCCCTCTGGGCTCCAGGGAGCACCCCCTCCCCTTGGCAGCCCCCCCGACAGTTAACGTTGGAGATCCTTCCCCTCCCCCAAGACCCAGGACGTCCCAGTCTGAGCCAGCATGGGCTGGGGGGCGGGTTGGGGGCAGAATCTCTCGTTCTTTGCTATGGGGATGTGATGTGGTTGGGAAAGATTCTATTTTCCATGAAGTTCTTAAGGACCTCTGATGGGGGACGGGGACAGGATGGGAAGCCCCTTTCCCTCAGGGCCTAGAACCCCCCCAGAATAGGAGACTCCCCCTGAGGCACCACCTTTGTCTCCTCCACCCCAGGCTTCCTGGGCTCCTGCCCACAGGGCAGCCTGGGCCAGGGAGGCGGCTTGGGCAGGGACCCTGAGGTGCCCTCCCCGGGGGTGGAGGCACTCTGGGGGCCAGCCGCTGGCCTCATCCATGCCGGGGGAGATGGCTCGTGCAGCTTCTGAACGGCACGGGGCCAGAGCCAGCCCAGATGGCAGGCGGATGTGGCGACGGGGTGGGGAAACCAGGCCCCAGTGGGGTGGGCCCTGGTGGCAGCGTGGAGCCCCCGTCCCCCCTGCCGCCACACCGTGAGGGCCATAGGCCCTTCTGAGCTGCCACCGCCCCGCCAGGACCCTCTACAGGACCGCCTACCGCCGCCACCCCGGGCCAGCCCCTGCCCGGCCTCGCTATGCCTGCTGCCCCGGCTGGAAGCGGACCGGCGGGGTGCCGGGGGCCTGTGGGGCAGGTGAGTACCCGGCGCACCCAGGGAAGCAGAGCCCAGCAGGAAAAGAGCGGGCCCTGCGTGGCACCCGTCCCCTGGCTGCACACCACCCCCAGAGCGGGGCCCGGGGCACCCTCCTGCGTTGCTGACAGGCCTCCCCACCCCCACAGCAATATGCCAGCCACCGTGCCAGAACGGAGGGAGCTGTGTCCAGCCTGGGCGCTGTCAATGCCCTGCAGGGTGGCAGGGCGATGCCTGCCAGACAGGTGAGGCTGGCACCCAGCCACCCAGAGGGGGAGGGAGCCCCCAGGCTCCCACGGGTCCTGGCAGCCCCCTGAGGGGTGGGTCTTGAGGGGGCTCAGGGAGGGTGCTCGGGCCTGACACCCCCTTTCCTGCAGATGTGGACGAGTGCAGCGCCGGAGGGGGCGGCTGTCCCCAGCGCTGTGTCAACACGGCGGGCAGTTACTGGTGCCAGTGTTGGGAGGGGCACCGGCCATCTGTGGACGGGGCAGTCTGCCTGCCTGAGAGAGGGGCCCCCAGGGTGACCCCAGATGCCGCGACAGGTGAGGTGCCTTCCAGATGCCACTCCTGCCGCTGTGCCTGGGGGTGGGCAGGGCGGGCCGGGGGAGTGGTGGTGATGATGGGGGTCCTGGAGGCCGGCCGCACCGTGGCTTCCCGCGGGGACGGTGGGGAGGGCCTCAGCTCAGCCGCTGCCACCTGGGGTCCCTTCGCTGAGCAGCTGGAGACACGGCACCTCCGCTGGTGACGGGACATTATTACTTTTGGTACGCGCTGTGACACTTCAAACTCGTACCGTGAGTAATAATGCGCCGTCAGCAGCCCAGCACGGAGCGCGCCTGCGGACGTCAGCCCAGACCACCCTGAGCATGGCGGCGACCTTGGCCCCTGGGGGGCGGGCACGGGTGAGGCTGCGACTGCCCGGGGCCACCTCGCGGCCCTGGAGGAAGGCGGGGCCCGGAGCGGGGCCAGGGCAGGACTCATGCGACAGCAGCTGGGGCTGAGCTTGGTGCCCAGGGCCGGGGCCCACACCGGGAGCCCCCCTGTATGGGGCCGTGAGGCTGACCCGGGTGGGGGGCGCAGGGCGGGGCGCGGGCCTCCCTGACTCCGCAGCTGCCCTCCCCAGGAGCAGACAGTGAGGTCCAGGAGGAAGTGCAGCGGCTCCAGTCGAGGGTGGACGTGCTGGAGCAGGTGAGGCCCGGGCAGGGGTCCCCAGGGTCGGTGGGGCTCAGCCTGGGAGTGGGGCTCCAATGGGGGTGTCCTGGCAAAGCGGCTTCTAGGGTGCCCAGCAGGCGATGTCTGGGACCCCAGGACGTGATGGGGCGGAGACCCCACCAAGAGCCAGAACCTCCGCCCAGTCCATGCCTTGCCTTCGTCCCTACAGGGACAGTGCCCTGAGGCCTTCCCACAGGGTCCTTGACCTGAGACCCCCTCAGAAGCCAGTCTCCCCTCCCCCAGCCCTTCTGACTAGGGGCCCCAGGCCTTGGGGACCCTTGGCCGAGCTGGCCCGTGTGACGTCACCTGTGTCCACCAGCCTCCGCGGGCTCCCAGAGCAGCAGCCCCCTCTGGTGGACACTGCGGGGCCCTGCAGCTGGGCCTGGGTCTGCAGGTTGGCCACCCGACTGTCCTTAAATCCTCGCGGAACGGACAGGGTCACACAGGCCTCCCCCCGGCTCCCCGGGGCCTTGCCCACCCGCAGAAGCTGCAGCTCGTGCTGGCCCCGCTGCACAGCCTGGCCTCCCGCGCCCTGGAGCATGGCCTCCCTGACCCTGGCAGCCTCCTGGCCCACTCCCTCCAGCAGCTGGAGCGCATCGACTCTCTGAGCGAGCAGATCTCTTTCCTGGAGGAGCAGCTGGGCTCCTGTGAGTGCTGCGGGCCCCGTGACCTCCCCCGGCCCCCAGCACACACAGCCTAGGACCCCTGCCCCCACCCAGAGGCCAGAGGGGGGAGGGCGGGGCCGCCGTGGGCTGAGTGGTTGGGTCTGGCTGGTGGAAGGTGCCGTGAAACGGTGACCTCTGACCCATCCACCCACAGGTTCCTGCAAGAAGGAGGTCTGACAGGCCCACCTGACCAGTCCTGGCAACCAAGAGCCTGGAGAGGCTCTCCTCATCCCGCCCCGCCCCACCCCACCTCTGCTGACCAAGGAGGCCCCAGGGCCCCGACCTGGGACAGGGTGGAGTGAGGATCGTCCTGTGTGAATCCAGCCCCAGCCAGCCAGCCCCCTGCACCCCGGCCGACTCTCGGGGCCTGTGGGTCCATGGCCGAGGACGGTACGAGGCACCCTGCCCAGGGCCTGGGGCCTGCATCCCTGTCCTTTGTCAGAATAAAACGAGACTTGAGCTTCTGTGTCCACGAAGGCATCTGGGGAGCATCCTGAAGCTGACGGGCCTCCCCCAGGCCGATAGCCACGTGCTGGGAGAGAGGCAGACAGCCTTGGAGCTGGCGGGGAGGCTGCCGGCTGCCCCCCTGGGCCCCCCTAGACAGGGTCTTGCTGCCCTCTCTCCAGTTTGTGGCTCAGCTGGTGAAGAATCCGCCTGCAATGCAGGAGACCTGGGTTCGATCCCTGGGCTGGGAAGATCCCCTGAGAAGGGAATGGCTATGTGCTCCAGTATCCTGGCCGGGAGAACTCCATGGTCGGTATAGTCCATGGGGTCGCAAAGAGTCGGACACGACTGAGCCGACGTTCACTTTCACTCCAGTGGGGCTGGAGGGCGTGGTTTCAGTGAAGGTGACCGGCTGGCCCCACGCCCAGCCGGCAGCCAAAGAGCAAATCTTTAGCCTCCTTTTGACCTGCCTGCCTGACCCCTGGGCGTGCCTGCCACCCCCAATGGGAGAAAACATTCCAGGATGACTGTGGCCCCGACCCTGGCAGGAACACTGCCCAGGGTGACGGCTGGGCGCAGGAAGCAAGGGCAGCTTGAGGATGGGAACCCGAGGCAGCCGCGCCCACCCTCCGAGCACGCTTCAGCAGGCACTTCCAAGAGTTCCTTTATAAAAAACAGTGAGGAGCACAATACCCGTTCAGCAGACTCGCTCCCCAGGGCGGGCGGGGGCCGCAGATCCTGCTTTCTGGCTCCCTGAGGCCCAGTTGACACGAGGCCACCCGGGGGTGTGAGCACAGGCGTCCTGGCCCCTGAGCCCACCTCTCCCCGAGGGCCTGATGCAGGCCTGGGCAGGAGGGTGGGGCCGGGCAGCTCGGCCCTGCGCTGTGCGCCCAGGGGGGTCCAGAGCCGCTCCCACGCCAGACCCCAGAGGCACAGGGCTGGGTGAGGCCCTGCCCTCAGAGCTCGGGGGGCTGACTCTCCCTTGCAGGGACATCGGGGGGCCTGGACCCAAGGCAGTGACAGGAAGAGAGGCCCCGCTTCCGGGGGGGAAGGCTAGAGGGGACACAGTGGTGTCTGGTGGGCGGCCCCCTGTCCGTCGTCCAGCCAGGTCCTGCCCTGCCCCCGCCCTCAATCACTGGGCCTCCTGGGCGTCGGGCCCCAAGGGGGCCCCGTTCTCCTGGGGGATCTTGGATATGTGGAAGAAGCGCGTCCTCATGGCCTGATGGCAGGTGTCCAGAAGCTTGGGGACGTCGGCGACAGTGAGGCCACGGGTGGGGATGGCGTCCAGCACCTCCACCTGGATGGTTCCTGTGGGGGCGGCGTGGGGGCGTCAGCCGCCTGGAGGGCTCCTGCGGGGGGCCTCTCCCCACCGTCTTGGCTGTCTGCCAGCCTCCCGAGGGTCTGGCCTGGATCGGGCTCTTCCCGACACCCTGGTCTCTGACAGTTGGCTCTTAATTGAGAATCACTGACGCGGGCACACACACGCTCTCAGGCACGTTCACGGCGGGCGTGGACGAGTGCATGCCGCCGCGTGAAGACCACTCAGGCTCCAGGATATTCCCTCCCCCCGGAGGCTCCAGAGCAGCCCCCTCCTGCGATCCACAGGGGTGCAGGCGGCCTCGGGGTCCCGGGTGTGGGGCAGGCCGCTTCTCCCTTGGACCCTACTTCCCACCTGGGTGCCAGGCACCCTCGCGTGGGGGTCTGGAGGGATGGATGGAGCGAGGCCCTGAGCTCTGTGGCAGGGGGCGTGAGGGGCGCCCCCGGGTGGCTGCTGCTTGAGAGTCGGGCCTGGATGCACTGGTTTGGAGCCCACCCTAGGCATAGGAAGTGCGCCCCTCAAGGCCCCCGAGCTGTGGGCACGGCCCGGCCGGTGTGTGTGAGGCTGGGCCTCCGTCCACCCCTGGGAGCCCTGATCTCGGGGCTCAAGGCAGGGCCTCCTTCCTTCTTCCCCCAGTCACTGAGGGGCACGGCCTGGAGCGGCCCCCCAGAAGTGGCGTCTGGGTGTCCCGGGGACTGAGGTCGGGTGGGCGGGCCCGCGTGTGGCAGGCATGTATGTTGAGGGGGCAGGGGGCTACCTGAGGTGAAGAGCTTCGTCTTACAGCTGTAGAAAGAGGAGAAGCTGGAGTAAACCACGGGGATGATGGGCACCTGGGGAGAGCAGACGCGGCGGCCTGAGGATGGAGCCCAGCCCGCCCTCGGAGCCCGATCCCCAGGGACGAGCTTGGAGCGGAGCCCTGCCTGCCCCCACGGCCCCTGTGGCCGCCCCTGCCCGAGTGCTTCCCTATACTGCCCTGGGACACCCCTCGTGCCCTGGGTGGCCCCCAGTCCATAAACTCATCCTGTACATCTTCACCCAAGTATCCCCTCCTCCAGCAAGACTTCCTGGGTTGGCACACATCCGTCGGATTCACATTCCGCATCCCCCAAGGGTCCTGAGATGACACAGGGCCCTGTCCAGTTTAGCCAGAGGAGATAACTGAGGTCTTTCTGACCATCTCTTCCTTCCCAGCCTCTTCCCTGACCCCAGGGAGGAGCTGGGGGCACCTCCAGCCAGGGGAGGGGGCAGGGCCTTCCGGTTTTCCCGGAAGACACCAGGGTCAAGTCCAACGGTGACTTCACGGTGGTGGTTCCAGTGTAGGAAACGGCACCTGGGGGTAATCATTAGCCCTGGGGTGGGGAACTGACAGGAAATACGCTGCCTGGCGTGCCGCCGAGACTGCGCCGGCCCCACCATCCCCCAAAGCTCCACTCTTCCCTTCTCTCCCATGACCCCCGCGACCCCTTCTCCACCGCAAAGGGAGAGAGACACCAGCCCCGGGCCTGCGGCGGGCGTGTCCTCCTCCTTGTGCTCAGGCAGGGCGGGGAGCAGAGCCCAGGGTCCCGTCCCCATCCCCGTCTGCCCCTCCCTCCAGCTCCCCC
>SJYV01008901.1:436220-477680 GCA_006410875.1 Neotragus pygmaeus | reverse complement strand
ATTTCCTTCTCCAATGCATGAAAGTGAAAAGTGAAAGTGAAGTCACTCAGTTGTGTCCAACTCTTAGCGTCTCCATAGACTGCAGCCTGCCAGGCTTCTCCGTCCATGGGATTTTCCAGGCAAGAGTACTGGAGTGGGCTGCCATTGTCTTCTCTGCTATGTTGTTGATGGGAATGTAAATTGGTACAGCCACTATGGAGAAATTATGGAGGTTCTGTAAAAAACTAAAAGAGCTACCATATGGCACTGCAATCCCACTCCTGGGCATATATTGAGAGAAAAACATGATCTGAAAGGATATATGCACCCCAATGTTCCTTGCAGCACTGTTTACAATAGCCAGGATGTGGAAGCAAGCTAAATGTCCATTAACAGAGGAATGGATAAGGAAGAAGTGGTACATATATACGGTGGAGTATTACTTAGCCATTAAAAAGAATGAAATAATGCCATTTGTAGCAACATGGACCTAGAGAGTGTCATACTGAGTAAAGTAAGTCAGACAGAGAAGGAGAAATATCATATGACATCCCTTATACATGCAATCTAAAAAAATGATACAAATGAATTTACAAAACAGAGATAGACTCACAGACTTCTAGAACAAGCTTATGGTTGCTGAGTGGAAGAGTGGGGGAAGAGTTAGTATAGAGTTTGAGATGAATATTTACATACTTTTTGTAACCCTGAAGACTGTAGTCCGCCAGGCTCCTCTGTCCATGGAATTCTCCAGGCAAGAATACTGGAGTGGGTTGCAATTTCCTTCTCCAGGGGATCTTCCCGACCCAGGGATCGAACCCATGTCTCCTGCATTGCAGGCAGACGCNGACTGTAGTCCGCCAGGCTCCTCTGTCCATGGAATTCTCCAGGCAAGAATACTGGAGTGGGTTGCAATTTCCTTCTCCAGGGGATCTTCCCGACCCAGGGATCGAACCCATGTCTCCTGCATTGCAGGCAGACGCTTTAACCTCTGAGCCACCAGGGAAGCCTATATTTAAAATGGATAACCAACAAGGGCCTACTGTATAGCACATGAAACTCTGCTCAATGTTATGTGGCAGCCTGAATGGGAGAGGAGTTTGGCGGGAGAATTGATACATATATATGTATGGCTGAATCCCTTTGGTGTTCACCTGAAACTATCACAGCCTTGTTAATCAGCTATACCCCAATACAAAATAGAAAGTTTTTTTGAAAAGGTTAGGTTGGTTCCAATTTTTATTTTTATTGTTAATAATAATGTTATAAATGTGCTTATACACCAACTTTCCCCCTTTATTTCTGATAATTGTATTCTCTTTGCTGAAGGGTATAGCAGTTAATTTTGTTTTCTGTTTATTGTTTCAGAGCTTCTAGAAAAAAATGCAATGAAAAGATCATACCTTAATATTAACTGTTTATTTACAATGAAATTCATCTATTGTTGGTATGTGTGAATATGTATGTGATATTAGGTTCAGTGAGAAAATGAATTGAGCAGTTTTCCATAATTTTCTAGGCTCCAGAAGTGATTACATCTTTTTTAGAATTTTCTACTACTCAAAAATTTAAAAGAACTTGTTTAAATTACTATTTATACNATAGAAATTCAACAAATTTCTGTATATTAATTTTGTATCCTACAACTTTACTAAATCCATTGATGTGTTTTAGTAGTTTTTTGGTGACGTCTTTAGGATTTTTTGTATATACTATCATGGCATCTGCAAACAGTGACAGTTTTATTTCTTCCTTTCCAATTTGGATTCCTTTTATTTCATTTTCTTGTCTGATTGCTGTGGCTAGACTTCTAATATTAAGTTGAATAATTGTGGAGAGACTGAGCATCCTTATCTTGTTCCTGATCTTAGATGAAATACTTTTCAGCTTTTTACCAATGAGTGTGATGTTAGCTGTAGGCTTGTCATACATGGATTTTATTATGTTGAGTTATGTTCCCTCTACACCCCTTTTGTTGAGATTTTTTAAATTGTAAATCAATATTGAATTTTGTCAAAATCTTTTCCTGGATCTACTGAGTTGTTTATATGGTTTGTATTCTTCAGTTTGTTAAGGTGGTATATTATATTGATTGATTTGTAGATATTGAATCATCCTTGCATACCTAGGGTAAGTCCCACTTTATCATGATGCATGATCCTTTTACTATATGACTGAATTTGGCTTGTTTATATTTTGTTGAGGATTTTTGGATGTTTGTTCATCAGTGATACTGGCCTGTAATTTCCATTTTTGTGTGTTATATTTGTCTGATTTTGGCATCAGACTAATGCTGGCCTTGTAGAATGAGTTGAGAAGCATTCCTTCCTCTGCAGTTTTTTGGAATATTTTGAAAGGGTCGAATGTTAATTCTTTTCTAAATGTTCAACAGAATTCATCTGTGAAGCCATCTGGTCCCAGATTTTGTTTGTTATGAGTTTTTAAAATTATTGACTAAATTGCACTAGGGTTGTCCGTTATATTGGCATATAATTTTTCAGTCTCTTATGATTGTAATTCTGTGGTATTGGTTGGAATTTCTCCATCATTTCTTACTTTATTGATATGAGTTTTCTCTCTTTTTTCTTGATGAATGTGGTTAAAGGTTTATTGACTTTGTCTATCTTTCCAAAAAACAGCTCTTAGTTTTACTGATCTTTTCAGTCTTGCTTCTTTAGTCTCTATTTCATTTATTTTTGCTCTGATCTTTATGATTTCTTTTCTTTTATTAACTTTGGGTTTTACTTGTTCTCCACTTTCCTGTAGGTGAAAGGTTAGGCTGTTTATTTGAGTTTTTTCCCCCTGTTTTCTGAAGTAGCTTTTATCTCTATTAACTTTGGGTTTTGGGTTTTGTTTGTTCTCCTCTTTCGTGTAGGTGAAAGNTTTTACTTGTTCTCCACTTTCCTGTAGGTGAAAGGTTAGGCTGTTTATTTGAGTTTTTTCCCCCTGTTTTCTGAAGTAGCTTTTATCTCTATTAACTTTGGGTTTTGGGTTTTGTTTGTTCTCCTCTTTCGTGTAGGTGAAAGGTTAGGTTATTTATTTGAGTTTTTTCCTTGTTTCCTGAAGTAGCTTATATCTCTATAAACTTCCCTTTGAGAACTGATTTTGCTATGTCACATAGATTTTGGAATATTATGTTTTTGTTTTCAGAAATTAAAAAAAATTTTTTTCTTTGATTTCTTAGTGAACCATTGATTGTTTAGTAATATATTGTTTAGTTTAATGGATATTGGGTTCATGGATTTTGCAGCTTTTTTTCTTATAGTTGATTTCTAGTCTGAGAGTCTTCTGGTTGGAAAAGCGGCTTTGTATAATTTCAGTTTCCTGAAATTTATTGAGATTTGTTTTGTGGCCTAGCATGTCATCTGTCCTGGAGAATGTTCCATGTGCACTTGAAAGAATGTGTATTCTTCTGCTTTTGGGTGGGATGCTCTCTATATATACATCAGCTCATCTGATCTAATGTGTCATTTAAGGTCAGTGCTTCCTTAATATTTTCTATCTGGATGATCTATCTTTTGATGTAAATGGAGTGTTAACATTCCCTATTCTTCTGTTACTGTCAGTTTCTTCATGTCTGTTAATATTTGCTCAATTTATTTAGGTGCTCCTATGTTGGGTGCATATACATTTGCAATTCTTATATCTTCTTCTTGGATTGATCTCTTGATCATCATGTAATGTTTTTCTTTGTCTGTTACTACAGGCTTTGTTTTAACATCTATTTTGTATAATATGAGCTTCCATGGTGGCTTAGATAGTAAAGAATCTGCTTGCAATACAAAAGACCTAGGTTCTATCCCTGGGTCAGGAAGAGCCCTTGGAGAAAGGAATGGTAACCCACTCCAGTATTCTTGCCTGGAAAATCCTATGGACAGAGGAACCTGGTGGGCTACTGTCCATGGGGTTGCAAAGAGTTGGATATGACTGAGCAACTAATACACACACTTTTCTAATATAATTATTATTACTCCAACTTTACTTTTTTGTCCATTTGCATGGAATACCTTTTTCCATCCCCCAACTTTTAGTCTGTGTGTGTTTATAGGTCTGAAGAGTCTTTTGTAGGCAACATAAATATGGGTCTTGTTTTTGTATCCATTTAGGCACTCTGTGTCTTTTTTGTTTGTTTTTCCCAAGCTTTAAACATTTTGCTTTGTATTAAGGTTATCAATATTGTGGTAGTTTCAAGTGAACAGTGAAAGGACTCAGCCATACATATACACGTACCATTTCTATGTCTTTTGATTGAAGCATTTAATTCATTTATATTTAAAGTAACTATTGATATGTAGATACTTACTGCCATTTTGTTAATTGTTTGGGAATTGTTTTTGTAGTTCTTTTCTGTTCATTTCTTCTCTTCTCCCCTGATTTAATGACTAACTTCAGTGTTATCTTTGGATTCCTTTCTCTTTTTTGTATGTGTATCTATTATAGATTTTTGGTTTGTAATTACCATGAGGTTTATATAGTAACATATTATATATATATATTATAAATTTGTATACATCTATAAAATAAATAGCATATATGATTATTTTAGGTTATTCACCTTTTAAGTTCAAATGTATTTTAACAACCGTTAATTTTCACTCACCACCCCCCATCCACATTTACATCTTTTACATCTTTTTGTTTTACATACCCTTGACTGCTTATTTTGGATATAGATGATTTTACTACTTTTATCTTTTAAGCTTTCTACACTAGCTTTATAAGTGATCGATTTACTATCTTTACTATGTAATTACCTTTACCAATGAGATTTTTCCTTTTATAATTTTCATAATTCTAGTTGTGGCCTTTTTTTTCCCTCTTAAAAAAGTCCCTTTAACATTTCTAGTAAAACTGATTTTGTGTTGCTGAACTCCTTTAGCTTTTGCTTGCTTATATAACTTTTCATCTCTCCTTCAAATCTGAACGAAAGCCTTGCTAGGTGGAGCAGTTTTGGTTGTAGGTTTTTTTTTTCTTTCATCACTTCAAATTTGTTATACCATTCTCTTCTGGCCGCCTGGAAGGATTTTTGCTGAAAAGTCAGCTGATGGCCTTATGGGAATTGCCTTGTACATTACTTGTTTTTCCCTTGTTGCTTTTAAGATTTTTTGTCTTTAATTTTTTACCTTTTGAATTAGAGTCTGCCTTGACATTTTCCTTTTTGGGTTGATGCTGTTTGGGACTCTCTGATTCCTGGACCCGAGTGTCTTTTCCTTTTCCAGGTTAGGGAAGTTTCCAGCTATTGTGTTTTCAGATATGTTCTCTGCCACTTTCTCTCTTCTCCTTCTGGGACCTTTATAATGTGAATGTTAGTACACTTGTCCTATATATCTTAAACTATGTTCATTTTAAAAAATTGTTTTTTTCTATTCATCTTGAGTGATTTCCACTGTTCTGTTTTCCAACTTGCCAATTTGTTCCTCTCTATCATCTAATGTTCATTCCTTCCATTGTATTTTTCATTTTAGTTCTGGTATTCATCAGCTCTATTTGTTTCTTCTTTATATTTGTAACTCTTGTTAAAGTTCACATTGTGTTCATTCTTTTACCAACATCTTAGGACATATTTACAATCATTACCTTGAATGCTTTATCAGGTAGATTGCCTATTTCCATTTCACTTAGTCTTCTGGGGTTTTATTGTGTTCCTTTGTTTGACAGAATGTGGTCCACTGGAGAAGGGAATGGAAAACAACTTCAGTATTCTTGCCTTGAGAACCCCATGAACAGTATGAAAAGGCAAACTGATAGGATACTGAAAGAAGAACTCTCCAGGTCAGTAGGTGCCCAATATTGCTACTGGAGATCAGTGGAGAAATAACTCCAGAAACAATGAAGGGATGGAGCCAAAGCAAAAACAATACCCAGCTGTGGATGTGCCTGGTGATAGAAGCAAGNAGTGTGGAGATTCCTTAAAAAATTGCAAATAGAACTGCCTTATGACCCAGCAATCCCACTGCTGGGCATACACACCAAGGAAACCAGAATTGAAAGAGACACATGTACCCCAATGTTCATTGCAGCACTGTTTATAATAGCCAGGGCATGGAAACAACCTAGATGTTCACTTTTAAAACATTTCAGATCATGGATAGATCTTAAATCTGTAATACTGATGATTTTTCAAAATTCAAAATAAACCTCTAAGATTGGTGTCATTTCAACTGAAAAATGTAAACCTTTAGAGATGCTAAGTATAGAATTATTACCGTTTGGTCAAAAGAAAGATACCTTAGACTTTAATTTGATATCTAATTATGATTTGTTGTTATTGTTGTCTTAGTGGTTAAGTCGTGTCTGACTCTTTTGGGACCCCTGGACTGTAGCCTACCAGGCTGCTCTGTCTATTGGATTTCTCAGGCAAGAATATTAGAGTGGGTTGCCATTTCCTTCTCCAGGGGCTCTTCTTGACCTAAGGATGGAACCTGCATCTCCTGCATTGGCAGGCAGATTCTTTACTGCTGGACTAAAGAACTTTATAGCTCATCACATTTTGCCCCAAGGCAAATTGGCAGGGAGCAGAAACTGGCTGTTAATTCTCAGTAACAAGAGGAGCCTGGTATTTGCTTGGCAAGGTAAATGTAGATCTAATTTCTGACTTTGAACAGGGGAGAGAAATGGAACAATGACCAATGATGGCTGTACAAGGTTTGTTCTTCTCCTTTAAAACCCAGCATAAAAGTTATTGCTTTCTACATGGAAAGCCTTCTAAGACTGTTTCTTCCTAGTGCTAGCTTCTTTTCTTCATTTAGATTTTCTTTCCCTTACACCTTACTTTGTAGATATAAAAATAGCTTTTTTCATTGCCTTGGTATTCTATTAGATTATGTAGGTGAGGACAGTACCACATTTTAATATTTTTTTATTATCCCTCTTCTTTTATAATCTTTACATCCTGGGAACTTTATTGATAAGTCTTGACAAACTTTTAAAAAGTTATTCATTGCAAACCTTTTGGGTAAAACTTAACCATTTAGGACTGATTATATAATCCAATCTGAATTCATTATGAAATATTTTACCATTAATACAATTTATTCCTCTCATGAATATAACATTTATTTATCATGAATATTAATGAGAGAAATCTGCTTTAATGTGCACATAAGAATGATCTGCCATAGGCTTATGACTTGAATTCTAAATAGTTTCTTCTAAAGTGTTTGAGAATATCTCTTCTCTTAATTAATAACTCTTCTCTTAAAGAACACACAGCTACTTTACTGAGCTCTTTGAGAACAAGAAGTGAGTACTTCTCTGTGAACCTGTCACTTAACAAGTCCTGCAACATAGTAGTTGCTCAATAAATGCTTGTCATATTAAATTGTATATGTAAATAAGTGACTAGCATTTGTTAAGAAAGAAAGACTTCTTCCTAGTTCCTAGCAGAAATACCACAGGGACTGTATTAGTTTGCTAGGACTACCATACCAAAGTACTACAGATTGAGTGACTTAAACAGCAGAAATGTATTGTCTCACAGTTCTGGGGCTAGAAGTCTGAGGTGAAGGTATTGGCAGAATTGATTCCTTCTGAAGTCTGTGAGGAAAGAGTGTATTCCTCTCCTTGGCTTGTAGATGACTCTCTTCTCATGTGTCTTCACATTATTTTCCCTCTTTCTGTGTCTGTGTCCAAATACCTCTTCTTTTAAGTGCACTGGTCACGTTGAATTAGGACTTATCCTAAAGATTTTATTTTACCTTGATTAGCTCTGTGAAGACCCTATCTCCAAATAAGACATTCTAGGGAACTAGGGGTTAGAACTTCAACACATCAATTTAGGCGGTCACAATTCATAACAGATACTGAAAGTCTAGGATCTGAATTAGTATTTGTGTGGCATAACTGAATAAATGTGTTCATGCTCCAAAAAGTACACTGGTAAATAGTATCTAGGTCAGTGTCCAGTCTCTCTGCCTTCCATAAAGTGCCTCTAGAAAAGTTTGCATTACAAACTATCAATCAGATGAAAACAGAGATAAATCAGTGAGGATGCTTTGAACTGCCAGTAAAAAATGTTCTCGGTTTAAATAGATTTAAACCATAAGGCTATTTCCTATTATACATGACAAGAAATCCTGAGCTAGAGAGTCTGTAAGACTATTTAATTAACTGTCTGAAGGATCCTGTTTCTTTCCATTGTTTTCATCACCTAAGTATGTCGGCTTTGTACTTTGCACAAAGCTCTCCAAATGGTTACCAGATGGCTGCAGCAGGCCTGTGTATCATGACCTGACATGATAAAGCACATGGAGAGAAGCTCTGACTTCCTTATATAATTTTTTAGAAAGTAGGGAAATTTTTTCCAGAAGTTTTCTAGAAAACTTTTCCTTGTGTCATTGCTCAATATGCCCATGTCTAAAACAGTTACCAGAAAGAAGAAAAGAAAAATCATGACTAGCCTAGACTAGTCAGGATTTACCTCATGGGAGTGGGCATGAGACCAGTCTCTCCTGATGCACATGGACATGTAGAAAGGGTTGGATACCTGAACAAAAGCAGGGCTCTTTCAATAAGTAAGAAGGGAAAATGGATATGGAGTAGAAAACCAACACTATTATATAAGTCAAACTTCATACATTGTTTTTTCCACATACAATCTAAAAAAATGTCCACGCCTATGTGAGACACATTCATTGTTTTCCATGGGGAGACAACCCAAAGTCTCAGCCAGTAACCACATCCACCTCCAAGGCCAAGAGTTCTCTGTTAGGTCTGGACTTGGCTCCTTGTGACTCAGGGACCCATGGTTTAAAGACAAGTTTTCTACTTCATTTTCAATATGAAATAATTGAGAAGGGACAAAATAGATATAAATGTAACTCCTATTTGGAAAGTGGAGAATGGAAATGGCATTCAGTGGATATTGGCTTAGAGCCCATATTGTATCCTATTAGAAAGAAGAGAGAGGACTGCCCACCCAATAGTGATGAGTCCCTTGATCAGTCAGAATGGTAGTCTCTGATTCTGGTTTTTGGGATAACCTATTGCCTTCCANTGGATATTGGCTTAGAGCCCATATTGTATCCTATTAGAAAGAAGAGAGAGGACTGCCCACCCAATAGTGATGAGTCCCTTGATCAGTCAGAATGGTAGTCTCTGATTCTGGTTTTTGGGATAACCTATTGCCTTCCATGGAGAAGGCAATGGCACCCCATTCCAGTACTCTTGCCTGGAAAATCCCATGGGTGGAGGAGCCTGGTAGGCTGCAGTCCATGGGGTTGCAAAGAGTCGGACATGACTGAGCGACTTCTTTCACTTTTCACTTTCATGCATTGGAGAAGGAAATGGCAACCCACTTCAGTGTTCTTGCCTGGAGAATCCCAGGGATGGTGGAGCCTGGTGGGCTGCCATCTCTGGGGTCGCACAGGGTCACAACTGGGGACACGACTGAAGCAACTTAGCAACAGCAGCATTGCCTTCCATTAGAGGACCCCGCACTCAAGTATTCTAGCCTGAGAAATCCTATGGACAGAGGAGCCTGATGGGTTATAGTCCACGGGGTTGCAAAGAGTCAGACACTACAAAGAGTCAGATACTACTTAGCGACTAAACAACATTGCCTTCTATCGCTCTTAGTTCTATTCTTTTGAGAACATCTTTCTTGTTCATTGTCTTCTATAGCCACATTTGACACCAGTATTAGATTAGCACTTTTTGTTAGTGTAAGTGAGTTTCTGGAAGGGTGCCTTAGGAATTGAACTGTCGTAGAATTGTTCATTGCTGTGAATTGGCCAGGCTTATAATTTCCCTGAGACTTAGCGAAATTAGTAGATCCTGATTTCTTTTGGCTGATTCCACAGATCAGTAAAAAGGGTTAGAAAATCCAATTAGACACAGTCCTTGGGTCTGAGCACTTCAGTCTTCTAGTCATAGACATCTCTCTGAGA
Organism: Neotragus pygmaeus; assembly: GCA_006410875.1. Taxonomy (NCBI): domain Eukaryota; kingdom Metazoa; phylum Chordata; class Mammalia; order Artiodactyla; family Bovidae; genus Neotragus; species Neotragus pygmaeus. Next base: position 467,814 of record SJYV01008901.1, on the reverse strand, counting down.
TTTACACATTCCCCCTGGTTCACACTTTGATGACCTATGTCACCAGTATAATTGAAAATAATGAATGTAGGTAGAGAAGCCCCTTCTGTAAACCTGTATTTGACATAAAACTAACTGCCTTTGTCTGATGTAGATTATTTAGCAGGAGAGCCAGAGGAGAACTTTGGCAACTAAGTTTATCTCCTATTACTGCCTCCCACTTCCTTCTCTCCTTTCAGTCTAAGCTTTCCCTTTGTTGTACATTTTTAGTGAAAACCATAAGAAGTAGTCAACATATACTAGCATTCTTATTCTTGCTACCACTTTCTCTAGTACTAGAAATTGCTACTTTAGTAATTTTCAAATTCAAACACTAGAATACTCCAGCTCAAATTATCTTAAACAATGAGACTATTTGTTATTCAGATAACAGAAGTCTGGTAATAGTGTTCCATCAGTTAAATGACATTAATTATCAAGGCCTTGTTTTTTTATTTCCATTCTTCTATTTTGTCATTTTAAGCATATCAACTTTGCTCTCAGGCTAGCTTCTTTTGTGGCTGCACCAGGTTCATACAACTTATCTTTGCATGATATCACCCACTGGAAGAAGGTAGGTCTGGATATTGGATAGACAGCAAAAATGTTCACTGTAAATGTCTAGATAGATGAGTGCTGAGGGTTAAGGCTAAGAAAAACAGCCAATGGGTTCATCATGTTAGAAACAAAGGTGGTAGGCAAAAGTAGTAGACAATTGCTACATTTAGAATAGTTTCAGTTGCAAATAATAGAAACCCATACATCATGAGAAATGCTGGACTGGAAGAAACACAAGCTGGAATCAAGATTGCTGGGAGAAATATCAATAACCTCAGACATGCAGATGACACCACCCTTATGGCAGAAAGTGAAGAGGAGCTAAAAACCCTCTTGATGAAAGTGAAAGAGGAGAGTGAAAAAGTTGGCTTAAAGCTCAACATTCAGAAAACGAAGATCATGGCATCTGGTCCCATCACTTCATGGGAAATAGATGGAGAAACCGTGGAACTAGTGTCAAACTTTATTTTTTTGGGCTCCAAAATCACTGCAGATGGTGACTGCAGCCATGAAATTAGAAGACACTTAGTCCTTGGAAGAAAAGTTATGACCAACCTAGATAGTATATTCAAAAGCAGAGACATTACTGTGCCGACTAAGGTCCATCTAGNGCATATTGAAAAACACAGACATTACTTTGCCAACAAAACTCCGTCTAGTCAAGGAAATGTTTTTTTCTTATGGTCATGTATGGATGTGAGAGTTGGACTGTGAAGAAGGCTGAGCGCCAAAAAATTGATGCTTTTGAATGCTGGTGTTGGAGAAGACTCTTGAGAGTCCCTTGGACTGCAAGGAGATCCAACCAGTCCATTCTGAAGGAGATCAACCCTGGAATTTCTTTGGAAGGAATGATGCTAAAGATGAAACTCCAGTACTTTGGCCACCTCATGCGAAGAGTTGACTCATTGGAAAAGACTCTGATGCTGGGAGGGATTGGGGGCAGGAGGAGAAGGGGACGACAGAGGATGAGATGGCTGGATGGCATCACGGACTCGATGGACGTGAGTCTGAGTGAACTCCTGGAGATAGTGATGAACAGGGAGGCCTGGCGTGCTGCGATTCATGGGGTCGCAAAGAGTTGGACACCACTGAGCGACTGAACCGAACTGAACTGAACTGACAGTGGTGGCATAAACAGTAGGGAAATTCATTGGTTAGATAACTGAAAGTCCAGAGGTAGACTGGGCTTCAGGTTTGGTTAAAACTCAGTTCAACAATGTCATCAAGGACCTAGGATAATATCAGTTATATCCTAAAGTGGTTTCCTCATTGTTATAGGGTGGTAATAATGATTGAAGCTACATGCTTATTTTTTTTTAAGTCATTTTCTAATGAATCACTGATAAATGAAGGAACTTTTCCCAGAAGTCTCCAAACAATTTTCTTGGCATGTCTTATTGTTCTAGGAACAATTATGTTCCTATTCCTGTTTCTAAAGGAATTCCATGTGCTGACAGGTTTAAGCATTAGGTCCTAGACCAGTTATAGGCAAGAAAGATCTGATTGTATTGATTGAGGCAGATTGATCAGGACTTGCCTCACTGCGTAGGTCAGTTCCTTAAACCAAATGGCAGATGCACAGTGTCAAGAGGTGGGACAGATGTTGAAGAGATACCTTAGCTTCTGCTACACAAGTGAAAGCCAACATTAGGGGTAAAAGATAAATGGCAAAATATAAGCATGAAACAGGTCAATTCAGAGCTGAGTGTTGGCTGAAAAATGCCTTTCCTGCATGATCTGTGTGACTTGTTTGACCACATAAGAAATAAGTATAACCAATATCTGATATTTTAACCTAATAGTTCATTGTATGTGAGTATGATACAAGAGATACCTTTCTTATGATTCAGTTCCTTAAATTCTTTTATAATCATTTCTCAAAAATTAAATTTTTTGTCAGCATCCTAAAAATAATAATGTGACATATATGTGAGAAAGTACTGAGTATTTTACAAAACTGAGAATTTTAAGATTTTTAAATTTACCAGTTGTCAAAAACAGAGAGTTAATTGTAGATATAGCTCTACACTAATTTCTGGATGACTAAGCATTTCACATTAAATAAAATTTTTATTTATTAAGTCACTTTCAGTCAGACCTGTGGCTACTAGGGGTACTTGCACAGTATTAAGACCATAGTATATGGAAGCATGTGTCAGGATTTTAGAATTTCATTTTAATTGCTGAAGATGTATAATTTTGTTTTTTAAAAAGTCAAGAAGCTCACAATAAAATACATTTTATGTTTAAAATGGTTTTTATTTCATTATCTTAGTATCTTTGAAATTATTTTGGCATGACATCACATTATAGAATTAAAAAGAGGGGAGCATACTTCATGAGTAGCATATGGACTTCTACTGTGGTGGTTCTGCCTTTGTTTTCAATGCTATTCAAATCCAGCACAATGGAAGTGCTTTGGAGTAATTTTGCTAAAACATAAATCTGATCATGTTGCTCCTCTGCTTTAAACATCAGCAGCCACTTACAGCCCTCTGGTTGAATCTCTTAACTCCTTAGCTTGGCCATAGGGCCATCAGGAGAGACCCCTACTTACCTTTCTATTTCCCTTGATGACTTACTTCCCTGCTCCCAGTCCATTTTCCAACCACATTGACAAAGTATTTGGAATTTCCCAATCACCAAATTCTTCCATGCTTCTGAGAGGAGCACCTTTAATCCCCCTTTCTTACTAATCAGCTTTCTTCTTTAGGATGCTCATCCAGGATTATAACTTCCAGTTCAGATGCTCCTCTGAGGAATATACATGTCACTCTGGACTGATATCTGCCATTGCACTGTCTACAAATTTTGTTGAAGATGTCTATTGGCTTATTCTTTTTCCCTATCAGAGGACCATGTCATCTTTGCCTTTTTACCTCCTTCCAGAGCTCAATAAAATATTTGGCAGTAAAAAGGCACTTAATAAGCATTTTTGGGGCTGAATGAATTTACCTTTTCTTACATTTGCTAGTAATTAAAATAGCTATCATTTGTTAAAAAAACTTTTACATGCAAGTACTGTATTAGAGGCTTTACATTTTTAATCTCATTTAATTTTCGCATTTATCATGTGAGTAGGATTCACTCCTTATTTTAATGGATGATAAAATAGGCTTACAGAAGTTCAGTAATTTATCTAAAATTAATTAACAGAGCTGGGATGAACCTCAAGTCTGTCAGGTTCCAGATCTCTGCTTTTTTTCTCTATGTAAGACATTATGGAGATCCTCCCTAATCCCTAAGGATGAGAGGGTGCTAGTCTCACTGTTATTCCAGGCAGATTCACACAGTAAGCAGTGTTCCAAGATAAACAGGCATCATTTCCATGGCTTAGAGTTATCATCATCTTCGAAAAAAATTGTAATCAGAAGCTGAAAGTATAGGAAATAGGATTCATACTTTCAGGAATCCAGATCCAGAAACAGGTCAGCTGTGCAGCCAAGTGGAATGGGTCTTAGTGCCTAAAGCTCCATCCCAGCAAGGAATTGGAATACTAGAGGGTGGAAATTGAAGACCAGAAGTTGAAATGTATCCAAGTTGATAAGAGTTAGAAACTAACATATGGCCACCCAGGAATCACAGGATATTAAGTCTATGACAACAAGGCTAATTCTTACATCCCACTTAAAATATATTGAATCTTTTAGTGTATTTCCTACTCTAGACCCAGAAATTGAGCAATGATATGGGGAGAGGAGGTAAATGGTGGACCCCAGAGATTTCCAGGATCATCACAGTTTATCTCACTGGTGAGTCAGACAATGAGTCAAGAGAAAAAATGTGCCAGTGTCAATATGAAGGAAAGTACAGCATTATTTGCAAGGTACAAAGCAAGGAGAATAGGGAGCTCATGTTCTAGAGACCTGAACTCTCAAGGAAGAAGTCTTAAAAGGCAGTATTAGGGTGGGTGTTGAAGGGCGTGTGGTCAGCTCATGATCTTTCTTTTGATCAGTAGTTAATAAGTTAACAGGGTGATATTTGGGGAATCTTAGGAACAACAGACTGGTTCCAAATAGAAAAAGGTGTACGTTNAAACTGAAGCTTAGCACTCATGGCAAAATGATCTTAAAAGTTCCAGATACAACCTAAAATGATGAGGTGGAGACATCAAGCTGTACCAAAACATACTTATAAAATCAAGTGCGCCCAGGCATAGCAGCAGCAGCCTCAGGTCATTCAGCCAGCTAGCTGCCCACCAGCCACCACCCCAAACCCAGGTTTTCTGGTTCCAAGTCCAGTGCTCCCTCTGGTACACCAGACTCTCTTCCACCAACCATGAGAATATTCATTTGCTGGATTTGAGGAAGTTTCTTTCAACTACCAGAAAAAAATAAGAGAGTAGAAAGTAACTTGAACACCAGCGTTCCCTCATGGCCAACCTGCTACAAGCTGGCTGACTGTGGCCTATGACAGCACAGCTAATGACATGCTGCCTATTTTAGCAGCAGCGCCAGCCACTGATGCAAGCAAGCACTGAGCAAAAACATAAGACCCTTTAAAGAACATAATATACTCATAACTTTTCTAATAGGATTGTGTTNTCCTAAAGGATATCAGTCCTGGGTGTTCTTTGGAAGGACTGATGTTGAAGCTGAAACTCCAATACTTTGGCCACCTCATGCGAGGAGTTGACTCATTGGAAAAGACTCTGATGCTGGGAGGGATTGGGGGCAGGAGGAGAAGGGGACAACAGAGGATGAGATCGCTGGAAGGCATGACCGACTCGATGGACATTAGTTTGAGTGAACTCCAGGAGTTGGTGATGGACAGGGAGGCCTGGCTTACTGTGATTCATGGGGTCGCAAAGAGTCAGACACGACTGAGTGAGTGAACTGAACTTCACTGAATCCAGAGAGGAACGGGGCAGGACATGAAAGGAAATAAAGTTTTTGACAGGCTAATCATAAATTTAGCAAAGGAACTGAATTTTAGGTGGATTCAGTGTCAACAAATGGTTCTACTCTAGTTCTGTCTATATGCTCAAATTCTTATTACAAGCCTCTCATTTTCTAAGACCTGCTTATGCTACAGTTTATTTAATTGAGTTTCTGCCTTGCATCTTTGTGGCTGGTATCTGACTTAGTATCTTAAACTACCAGAGTCCTGTTTTGTTCTTATCCATCTCTACTATCAACCTTTCTCAGAGACTGGACCCTATCCCTGAATGCCAGCCAGGTAGCTAAGTTTACTTGCTGATAGGCATCCCTGATACTGATTCTCTGCCTACCTGGACTTCCAGACTACTTTTTTCTCAGTTCCCTGTTTCCCCTCTTGTAGGGTACCCTGCTCTGAGTGACAGAACCCAAATGACATCAACTGTTTGAATATATCTGTTTCTGGGGTCTGTAGATATCATGGTGCTCTATACTTTACCCCAGCACCTTAAAAGAGGACTGTCTGCTCCAAAGCTCTCCCATCAGGGTGTATTTCAACTGGTTGTTGTTGATGTTTAATCCCTTAGTCATGTTGACTCTTTTGCAACCCCATGGACTGTAGCCCACCAGGCTCCTCTGTCCATTGGGTTTCTTAGGCAAGAATACTGGGGTGGGCTGACATTCCCTTCTCCAGGGAATCTTCCAGACCCAGGGATTGAACCCGCATCTCCTGCATTGATGGGCCGATTCTTAACTGCTGAGCCACCAGGGAAGCCCATGCCTTAACTGGTGGGTGGGTTTAATTCTAGGAGCTGAGACCTCAGAGGCAGCTCCATCAGGAAACAATTAACTCAAATTGTGTATCTAGAATTTACTTTGTGTTTACTTAGTAGAGTTTCCTAGACTTTTAGCACTTGATGGAAATTAAGCGATCTAGAAATTTTGAGGTTAAAAATTATTTTAGAGTGAGAATATTGTCAAGTAGGAATCTGAGTAGAATAGCAATATCAGCAATGTTGAAGTAAGGCATTTGAATTTGGAACTCTGTGTAAAACACTTCAGTTGCTTCTGAACATTAATATCTTGGGACTTGATGTAATCCTATTCACATATGTTCCACATTATTCAGCTTAAAGGGAAGGAAGAGTACCCAGTTCCTTCAAATGAGAAATGTAACTCAAAAGAAAAAATTTCCAAACACTTGTAAATTAGTTTGCACACTCTTTGGGGAGAGGAAGAATTTTTTAAAATTAATTTCAGCATCCTTCAAGAATGAATACACATACTCCTGGGCATATATTCAGAGAAAAACATGGCCTGAAAAGATACATGTATCCAATGTTCATTGTAGCACTATTTGTAATAGCCAAGACATGGAAGCAAACTAAATGTCCATTGACAGAGGAATGGATATATAAGATGCACTACATATATGTGATGGAATATTACTCAGCCATTAAAAAGAATGAAATAATGCCATTTGCAGCAACATGGATGGAATTAGAGTGTCATACTGAGTGAAGCAAGTCAGAGGAGAAATATCATATGACATCCCTTATATGTTGAGTCTAAAAATAAATGATACAAGTTAACTTAAAAACAGAAGGAGACTTGCAGACTTAGAAAACAAACTTATGGTTACTGGGGGGAAGGAATAGTTAGGGACTTTGGGAAGGTCATGTACACACTACTATATTTAAAATGGATAACAAACAAAGATCTATTGTATAGTACATGGAACTCTGCTCAGTGTTATATGCCAGGCTGGATGAGAGTGGGGTTTGGGGGAGAATGGATACATGTATATGTATGTCTGAATCCCTTCACTGTTCACCTGAAACTGCCACAACATTGTTAATTGGCTATACCCCAATAAAAATGGTTTGGGTATTAAAAAATAAATAAAGACTCAAGCTGCTAAAAAAAAAAAATGAACACACAAGGAAAAAAATTTCTTGACTATGGAACAATATGGCAAGTTCCAGCCTCATTTTCTCTGCCTCTGACATATTGGCTTCCCACTAACTGGGTCCAGATTTTCTACTAGCAGGTGTAGTTCCATTGTTTCCCAAAGTGCTCAAGCCTGGAGGCTGGATACTCTAAAGAATTTCAGCACATACTGACTTCTCCTTCACTAAGCTGAGTGTCACCATTCTTGGGCCAATAGCCCTTCCTGTGTATTCTTCTGACAAACATCTAATATTCCAGGTTTTGTGTCAGGCACTGGCAGAGGCAGATCCATGTTTTGTATGACCTGAAACTTGTATAATTTGGAGTTCTTCTTTTAAAAAATAACATTAAATTACAAACTAAAAGCAGGTATGAAAATGAATGCTTGTGCTCAGTCGTGTCTGACTGTTTATAACCCCATGGACTGCAGCCCATCAGGCTACTCTGTCCATTGGATTTTCCTGGCAAGAATACTGGAGTGGGTTGCCATTTCCTTCTCCAGGGGATCGTCCCGACACAGAGACTGAACACACATTTCCTGAGTCTCCTGCATTACAGTCAGATTCTTTACCACTGAGCCACCAGAGAAGCCCATGAAAATGAATAAAGAAATCATGACAAATTTAAGTTTTTAAAAGCTTATTCTTGATTATAAAAGCTTAATTATTCTATAGAATAATTATGTCTATACAAACAATTTTTTCTATAGAAATAATGGAGAGACCTCTAGCATGGTTGATCAATATAATTTTTTAAATTAAAAGTTTACAAAAATTTCTTTCAGCCTCACAACTCATTATTAGTAATGTCATGTAAGTTTTTAACATTTGGAAATTTTTAAAAAAGGATTTCCCTGATGGATCAGTGTTTAAGATTCCACACTCCCAATGCAAAGGGCATGGGTTCAATACCTGGTGCCTGGGTTGGCCAAAACAAAAAACATTAAAAAAAAAAACCCCACATTTTTAAGATTTAGGAAAAGCCTCTATTAAGTTTTCTTCATATGTAAGCAATAAAATTTGAATTTCAATTCTTCTTATACAGTGACTAATTGGAGAAGGCAATGGCAACCCACTCTAGTACTCTTGCCTGGAAAATCCTATGGACGGAGGAGTGTAGTAGGCTGTAGTCCATGGAGTCCTGAAGAGTTGGACACGACTGAGTGACTTCACTTTCACTTTTCACTTTCATGCATTGGAGAAGGAAATGGCAACCCACTCCAGTGTTCTTGCCTGGAGAATCCCAGGGATGGCGGAGCCTGATGGGCTGCCATCTATGGGGTCAAACAGAGTTGGACACGACTGAAGTGACTTAGCAAATCTTAATATGAATTGTCAATGATGGTCTCATTGTAGTGGTATCTTACGAAGTTTTTTAAAATTGAAGTATAGCTGATGTACAATATTATATAAGTTACTGGTGTGCAATATAGTTATTCACAATTTTAAAGGTTATATACTCCATTTATTGTTTAGTTATTGTAAATTACTGGCTCTATTCCCTGTGTTTATAATATATCCTTGTAGCTTATTTTATACCTAATGGTTTGCACCTCTTAACCCTTTACCCCTATGGTATCCCTCCCTCTTCCTTCTCACCACTGGTAACTCCTAGTTCATTCTCTATGTCTGTGACTCTGTTTCTTTTTTGTTATAGCCACTAGATTGTTATATTTTTTAAATTCCACATGTGACACCACACAGTATTTGTCTGACTGACTTATTTTACTTTGCATAATATCCCTCCAGGTTCATCCATATCCTTGCAAATGGCAAAATTTCATTCATATATATATATAGGATCTATATGTGCTATATATGATATACATATCCTATATCTCTGTCCATTCATCTGTTGATAGACACTTAGGTTGCTTTCATATCTTGGCAATTGTAAATAATGCTGCTATGAACAGTGAGGTGCATATACCTTTTTGAATTAGTATTTTTTTGTTTTTAGGGTTTTTATTAATATATAGCTAGTAGTGAAATTTTGCTGAGTCATATGGTAGTTATATTTTTAGTTTTTAAATAAACCTCCATACTGCTTTCCACAGTGGTTGCACCAATTTGCATTCCTACCCATAGTGTACAAGGATCCCGTTTTCTCCAAATCCTCCCCAGCATTTGTTATTTGTGCTCTTTTTGATGCTTAGCCATACTGACAGGCGAGAGCTTTTGATTTGAATTTCCCTGATGATTACCATTGTTGAACATCTTTTCATGTGCCTGTTGGCCATCCCCATTTCCTGTTTGGAAAAATATCTATTCATTTCTTCTGCTCATTTTTTAGTTGGATTGTTTGCTTTTGTGATGTTGAGTTCTACGAGCTATTTATATATGTCAGATATTAACTGCCTATTGGCCATACAACTTGCAAATATTTCTTCCCATGTTATGAGTTTTATAATATCTTTATTGGTTCAGTATTTTATATCAAATCAGCAAAGAATTTAAATCTTTTGTTAGTGTATTTATATGCTAATACTCTGAGATGCATTAAATACTACACATAAATTTGTAATACTGCTTACAGGTTTGTTTCCCATGGATCCCAGAATAATGATAAATTCTATTTTGCCTGATTCTCACTAAAATGGAAAAAAGTGTATAGTGTATTTATAATTATACAAGTGACACTGTCAAGTTCATTTGTACAGAAGAGAACTTCTATTTTGAATAACATTGGTTAGAATTAAATCCTCCACTTGTAATGATACACATCTAATGACTGGAAGAATTTTCCCCAGATTAGCTTCTGTTTCCATACATTTCAAATCTAGTTTTTCTTCCACTAATTGTATACTTCTGTGCTGGCTACTGTGGGACCTGTTCACAGCATGATACACTCTCTGGCCCCTTTACATTAGGGCCATAATACAACTGATGTCATGAATGAGTTAAGAATATTCCCGGGAGGCATTCCTACATTAAGATGGCTAGCAAAAACGTACATGTACTCAGAAGTGACTGTAGACCACATGAACATTCCAATTAAACCCAAACTAGATATATTTCCAACTCAGATTTCCTTTAGTTGAATCTACATGCAGTGACTCTAGCAGTTACTTTACCATAAGAAAAAGTGTGAGAAGCTCTAGTGGGGGTACTTTTACTTTGGTTGTGTAGGCAGTAGAATACCTCAGTTTTGCAAAGTTTGCAAAAGTATTTGACCAGTAAGTGAGGATGTTGCTAGAGCCCTCCCAAGTCTGTATAAGTGAAGGGTCCTAAACCTTAAACTTCATTAGCTTCACAAAGAATTTAATGCAGTAGGTAAGAAAATCTATAAAACAGTTCTGTCCCATTTGTTTTTCTGGGATTAGGGGGATGCATGAGATAATACAGAAAGAATATAGGCATCTGTAGTCTGTGATTTGTCCTTGCATCAAACCTAGTGGGACATGAAATCCCATTAGGGATGTTAATATGGACCCAGTGTCCCAGTACCAACTGCTAGGCTCCTAGATCATGCCCAGATTTGCACCTCTTTCCACTACATCCTCTGGCCCTGATCTCCACCCTGTGCTCTTTGTTTTTGTTTTGTTGGTTTTTTGTCTTTGCTTTATTTGTCTGATTGCTATTGTGGTTCTTGCCTGAGGATCTGTGTTTAGGATCTGAATGGCCAGAATTACAGGTACACTGTACAGACAGTTGCATGTGATACTGAAGTCTGGCAATGTCAGGATAGAAGGCAATATGGTTGGATAGGCAAAGAAAGAAAGGAGATTTGAAAATGTGAGGGTAGCCAAGGCAGGTGAAATTTGTGTATACCTGGAAACAGTGGAAACAATGTCAGACTTTATTTTTATGGGCTCCAAAATCACTGCAGATGGTGACTGCAGCCATGAAATTAAAAGACACCTACTCCTTGGAAGGAAAGTTATGACCAACCTAGATAGCATATTCAAAAGCAGAGACATTACTTTGCCAACAAAGGTCTGTCTAGTCAAGGCTATGGTTTTTCCAGTGGTCATGTNCTAGTCAAGGCTATGGTTTTTCCTGTGGTCATGTATGGATGTGAGAGTTGGACTGTGAAGAAGGCTGAGTGCCAAAGAATTGATGCTTTTGAACTGTGGTGTTGGAGAAGACTCTTGAGAGTCCCTTGGGCTGCAAGGAGTTCCAACCAGTCCACTGTGAAGGAGATCAGCCCTGGGATTTCTTTGGAAGGAATGATGCTAAAGCTGAAACTCCAGTACTCTGGCCACCTCATGCGAAGAGTTGACTCATTGGAAAAGACTCTGATGCTGGGAGGGATTGGGGTCAGGAGGAGAAGGGGACGACCAAGGATGAGATGGCTGGATGGCATCACTGACTCGGTGGACGTGAGTCTGAGTGAACTCCGGGTGATGGTGATGGACAGGGAGGCCTGGTGTGCTGCGATTCATGGGGTTGCAAAGAGTTAGACACGACTGAGCGACTGAACTGAACTGAACTGAATTTGTTATAATAGTTCAGTACGGGCTGATTGCATTATGATTAGGTACAATTCAGTAAAAACCAATCTTTCAGGGAACCATTAAAATAGATACCAGCTCTCTGATGATCTAAATTGATGCAAAATGACCAACCTTTTGCTTTCTGGCTCAAACATTTGAGATGAAAAAGTTGCTTTTGTCACGTGGTGTGGAGTTCTACAAATAAAAATGGTTTATTTAAATAGTACTGACTAAAAGATGAAAGATTATATATTAGACACTCTGGATTAGAAGGAACGATGAATGATTTTTCTTTTAGGAAATGACTCATGCTTTCTCTCAAATAAGTTTTTGATAAATATTGCTTGGGGACTGGGAAGATGAGCCCAAAATTATGCTCCCTGTTTCTCTATGCTGCTGTTGAATAAAGACCTACATGTTATGACAGACAATTGAGTTGGGGGGTTAGCATCCTTTGAAGGCTGTTATCTTTAACAACCATCTCACTTCTGCCAAAATTGAACGAATCTCATAAGCAGGGCCAAGAACACACTGGAGGTTTGTTTTTTTCTTTTTTTGAAGATTTATTAATTTTATATTCTAGCTGTGGTGGGTCTTTGCTGCTTCATACAGCTTTCTCTAGCTGCAGCGAGCGGGTGCTGCTCTTCATTTGCTGTGTTAGCTTCTCATTGCAGTAGCTTCTATTGTCGTGGAGTGCAGGTTCTAGGTATGTGAGCTTTAACAGTTGCAACATATGGACTCAGTAGTTGTGGCTCATGGGCTCTAAAGTGCTGGCTCAGTAGCTGTGGCATAGTGGCTTTGTTGCTGACTTTCTTGCTCTGTGGCATGTTGGATCTTCCTGGACCAGGGATCAAATTGGTGTCCTCTGCTTTGCAAGGTGAATTCTTAACTACAGGACCACAAACGAAACCTCCATTGGCGGTTTTAAAGCATGGAATTGATGTGATCTGTATTGATATTTTAGAAAGATGATGTTGGTAGCATTGTGGAGAATGGGCACTGAAATGGGCAGAGAAGCTAGGGAGCCAGGATACTATTGGAATGGTGTAGGTAAATGATATTAAGAGACTTGCTCTGAGATGATTGTAGTGCAAATTGAAAGGTAGGGATTCAAGAGTGATTTCAGAGATATAAGCAATTGATGGAGTTTATATCATCCTCATATCTCTGATATGAGGTTGAGGGAGAAGAGGAGTTAAAAATGACTATAAGATTATTTTATATTGGCCAGCTAGGAGGAAGATAGTATGACTAACTGCAACTTAGAACAAAGGAGGAAGAACAGGTTTGCAGAAAAGATCATGAGTTTGGCTTTTGACATTTGGAGGTTGTGTGCTTGAATTATCCAAGTGAAAATTGCAGTAGACTGTTTTGAGATCTGGAGCTCAAAAGAGAGGGGTGGCTGGAGATAAAGATTTGAAGACATCAACACACAGGTAGGTGGTGGTTGAAATTTTGGGAATAGATCAGGTAACATCGTGAGATTTTATAGAGGAGAAAGAGAAGAGGTTGGAACACTGAGAATAGAAAGTTTAGAAATAAGACATTATCTAAAATATTCTTCAATAAGGATGAAAGGAAAAAAAGGTTTTCTCTGTAGCTATTCCTTCATTTTACATTGATGACCTTGTTCCATTGGTTCTCAGCCTGATTTTGAACATTTTATGTCATAAAAAACTTTTGTTATTGGATTTTATGGCCCTTGAATGTTATTTCTTTAATACTTTTTTGCCGTCTGTAATTTCTGATCTACCATTTCATGGACCTTACTGATCTCATCTAAAATTATGTCTGCTTTATTTTATGTTTAGCCATGATATATTTTTCTTAGAGTAGGAGGTCTTTTTAAATTTGAGGTTCAATTTTTTCCAAGACTTCTAGTATGATATTTATGTAGTTGCTAGACTACACAGAGAGTTATTTCATATATAATTCTCTGTACCATTATTTTCTCTTTTTTTATTGAAGTATAGTTGCTTTAATGCTGTGTTAGTTTCTGCTGCACAACAAAGTGAATCAGCTATGTGTATACATATATCCCATCCCTCTTGAGCTTCCCTGCCATCCCTACCCCATACCATTATTTTCAAACAATGTTCACATTTTAAAAAATCTACAAACAATAAATCCTGGAAAGAGTATGGAGAAAAGGGAACCCTCTTGCACTGTTGGTTGGGAATGTAAATTGATTTACAGCCATTATGAACATGATGGAGATTCCTTAAAAAGTCAGGAATAAAACCACTATATGACCCAGCAATCCCACTATTAGGCATATACCTTGTAGAAACAAAAATTGAAAAAGACACATGTACCCCAATGCTCAATGTAGCACTATTTACAATAACTAGAACATGGAAGCAACCTAAATGTCCATTGACAGATGAATGGATAAAGAAACTGTGGTACATATATACAATGGGATATTACTCAGCCATAAAAAAGAATGTATTTGAGCGACTTCTAACAAGATGGATGAACCTAGAGTCTATTATATAAATTGAACTAAGTCAGAGAAAAATATCATATACTAGTGCATATATATGGAATCTAGAAAGATGGTACTCATGAAATTATTTGCAGGGCATTTACTGGAGAAGGAAATGGCAACTCACTCTGGTGTTCTTGCCTGGAGAATCCCAGGGATGGGGGAGCCTGGTGGCCTATGCCGTCTATGCCATCTGTGGGGTCACACAGAGTTGGACATGACTGAAGCAACTTAGCAGCAGCAGCAGCAGCAGCAGNATGGCAACTCACTCTGGTGTTCTTGCCTGGAGAATCCCAGGGATGGGGGAGCCTGGTGGCCTATGCCGTCTATGCCATCTGTGGGGTCACACAGAGTTGGACATGACTGAAGCAACTTAGCAGCAGCAGCAGCAGCAGCAGCATGGAGACACAGATGTGGAGAACAGACTTACAGATATGGGGGGGTAGGGAGGAAGGAGAGGGTGGTGTGTATGAAGAGAGTAACATGGAAACTTACATTGCCATATGTTAAACAGATAGCCAATGGGAATTTTCTATATGACTCAGGGAACTCAAACTGGGGCTATGTAACAACCTAGAGGGGTGAGATGGGGAGAGAGGTGGGAGGGAGGTTTAAGATGGAGGGGACATATGTATACCTGTGGTTGACTCATGTTGATTTTTGGCAGAAATCAGCACAGTTCTGTAAAGCAATTATCCTTCAATTAAAAATAAATAAATTTAAAATTAAATATGAACATAAAAAACCTTATTGTGGTATACTTGATTTACATTGTTGTGTTAGTTTCTGCTGTACAGCAAAGTGAATCAGTTATAAATATACATATGTCCACTTTTTACAGATTCTTTTCCCATATAGGCTATTACAGAGTATTTTTCTAAGCTTTTTATATTGGAGTGGGTGGTTTGGTGGTAGAATCTTCGCCTGCCATGCAGGAGGCCAGGTTCATTTCCCAGCCCATGCAGCCACAGTATCCCCTTTTTAGGGCTTCCCTTATGGCTCAGCTAGTAAAGAATCTGCCTATAGTGCAGAAGACCTGGATTCAATCCCTGGGTTGGGAAGATCCCCTGGAGAAGGGAAAGGCTATCCACTCCAGTTTTCTGGCCTGGAGAATTCCATGGACCAGCCCATGGAGTTGCAAAGAGTTGGACACGACTGAGCAACTTTCAGTATGGTATAGCCAATTAACAAATAATGTTGTGACAGTTTCAGGGGAACAGAAAAGAAAGAGACCTGACCATACGTACACATGCATCCATTCTCCTCCAAACACCCCTCCCATCCAGGCCCATGCAACATTAAGCAGAGCTACATAAGCTATAAGTAGGTCTTTGTCCACTATCCATTTTAAACAGCATTGTGTGCATGTCCATCCCAAATTCCCCAAACTATCCCTTCTCTGCAACCCTCCCCCTGGCAATCATAAGTTTGTTCTCCACATCTGTGAGCCTCTGTTTTAAGGCCATTACAGAGTATTGAGTAGAGTTTCCTGTGCTATACAGTAGGTCCTTATTAGTTATTTATTTTATGTATAGCAGTGTGTATATGCCAGCCTCAGTCTCCCAATTTATCCTTCGACAATGCTCACATTTTAATAAAAATTTCCAACACCAAAACAAAATGATTTGATTTTTACATTTTTTTCTCTCCCATAGTAATGTTGAGCCAAATTGCATAATTATGTTATGGTCATTCTTTTGGCACAGTTTGATTTATCTCAAAAATATTTTTGTGTCAGTCCTGAAATTTCTCTAAGCCTTCTTATTCAACAGTCATTCATTTGCCTGTACATGTGAAAAGATCTCTCTTCTTCAATATCTTGTACAAATACCTTTATGAATTATTTTATTGAAATTTATACATATGGAAAAGTAAAAAATTCTTAACTGCACAAAATTCTTGATGAATTTTTATGCAGAGAATGTATTCATGTCATCTCTACTTAAATCAAGAAATAAAGCACCACCAGCACTTAAGAAATCTCCAACTTGTACCCTTCCTGGTTCCTTTCCCTGCTTTCTAAATGGAATTCGTCTTCTAATGCAATAAATTAGTTTTGCCTTTTCTGAGAGTCATGTAAATGTTATCATACAACATATACTTCTTGCTCCTGGCTTCTTTCATTTAGCGTAATGCTGGTGAGATTCTCCATGTTATTGCATCTGTCATTGGTTTGTTTCTTTTTATTGCAATAGAATATTCCATTTTATGAATATATCTCAACTTATTTTTTCATTTTGCTCTTGATGGGCATTTGAATTTTTTCCAGTTAATGAATATTGCAGATAATGCTGCTATAAATACTGTAAATGTTTTTTGGTGCACACATGTATACATTTTACTGGATACATATGCAGCAGTGAAATTATGTAAAGAAATGCAATGCTAATGGTTTCTCTGAAGATTCTTTTTAATTTTATATATATGCATCATATTATCTTTGAATAATGTGATAGTCTTCTTATTTTCCCTTTATTCTAATACTTATGCCTATTATATATTTTTCTCTTGACTTATTGCTCTGACTTCAGAAAAATAATGAATCATCGTGGTGACAGTGAGCATCCTGTCACATCCTCAATCTGAGGGAAAAGCTTTCAGTATCTCAAATTAAGTATGATGTTTGCAGTCTGTTGCAATACTATGTGTCATGTAACCATTGGAAAACTTTACGATATAATTGTAAGAGAATGAGAATGGAAAAGGAAAATAATATATGATAATGAGGAGAGGTGGGGGAAGGAGGAAAATAATTTTGAACTTTATGAACTGAGGACCTTTGAACTCAGTTCAGTTCAGTTCAGTTCAGTCACTCAGTCGTGTTCGACTCTGCGACCCCATGAATCACAGCACACCAGGCCTCCCTGTTCATCACCATCTCTCAGAGTTCGCTCAGACTCACATCCATCAAGTCCGTGATGCCATCCAGCCATCTCATCCTCTGTCGTCCCCTTCTCCTCCTGCCCCCAATCCCTCCCAGCATCAGAGTCTTTTCCAATGAGTCAACTCTTCACATGAGGTGGCCAAAGTACTGGAGTTTCATCTTTAGCATCATTCCTTNTTTTCCTCTATTTCTTTGCATTGATCGCTGAAGAAGGCTTTCTTATCTCTTCTTGCTATTCTTTGGAACTCTGCATTCAGATGCTTATATCTTTCCTTTTCTCCTTTGCTTTTCACCTCTCTTCTTTTCACAGCTATTTGTAAGGCCTCCCCAGACAGCCATTTTGCTTTTTTGCATTTCTTTTCCATGGGGATGGTCTTGATCCCTGTCTCCTGTACAATGTCACGAACCTCATTCCATAGTTCATCAGGCACTCTATCTATCAGATCTAGCCCCTTAAATCTATTTCTCATTTCCACTATATAATCATAAGGGATTTGATTTAGGTCATATCTGAATGGTCTAGTGGTTTTCCCTACTTTCTTCAATTTAAATCTGAAGTTGGTAATAAGGAGTTTATGATCTGAGCCACCGTCACCCCGCATCCGGGGCCAGGGGTGGCAGCCGGGAGGAGCCAGCCCATGTCCAGGGATTAGTTTTACATGGAGCCAAAAATTAA
The DNA here is from genome assembly GCA_006410875.1 of Neotragus pygmaeus. Classification (NCBI taxonomy): domain Eukaryota; kingdom Metazoa; phylum Chordata; class Mammalia; order Artiodactyla; family Bovidae; genus Neotragus; species Neotragus pygmaeus. The sequence continues at coordinate 449,928 of SJYV01008901.1, read as the reverse complement.
AAATTCTCAGAGTGATTGCTTATGTATGGGGTTTCCTTTTGGGATGATGAAATGTTTTGGAACTTGGTAGAGTTTTATGTTATATGAATTGTATATAAATAAAAAAAATTTTTTTTATCTCAATAGAAAATAACTATAATTCTCAGGAACATAGATTTTCTCACACAAGGAAAGAATTTCAGATTGTCATCACTGAGGTCATAGAATTCCCTGTAGATGTGGCCAGCTATGCCCCTCTGCCTCCCACCATCACATTGTCCCCTATAGCATTTGAAGCCAGCTGGATTTAATCTACTAAAAAGATTCCTTTTAAAAAAGCAACTTATAGCAGCAAATTATTGGCATAGAGGACTAGCTATAATGGAAGCAAACAAAAGTAACTCCTGACTGATCTCTGAATATATCCTTTATAAGAATGTTTTCTACATAATTTCATTAATCAAAATATTTTTTTGGTGTCACACTTAAGAATATATGAGATGTATTTTGGTTCCATGAAGTTTTAGTCACACCAAGTTAATAATATGTGCGTTTTTGATGAATTTTAACAGCTATACTGTTCTCACTGTGAATGACTTCACTTAGTCAATAAATAATTTTGGAGAACTTTCTATATGTCAGTCAAGTGCTAGGAATATAGACATGAATAAAACATACACCTACCCAAGATTTATGGTCAAATAATCATATTAATTATGTAGATTATCATGTTTCAAATACAGAAAGCTATGTCAGAAGACAGAGGTGAGCTTCAGGGCATCAAGAGTCATTGTCATGGTCACTGCCTTATCCTCAGAATATATAATAGGCCTAACACATCAAAGAAACTCATCAAATGTTTTTTGATAAATGAATGAGGCTTCACACAATTATACACTATTTTCAACATGACTCAAACCAGAAATAACTAATTTATTGGCTATAATTTGAAAAGGGTAATTAATACTTTCTTTCTCACCATTCTCAATGTGCAGATATCATTTTCATGTCAAATCTTCAGACTGTCTGCTTTTAATTCATTTATCCTGTTCACATAAGTGGGCTGAGGGCCATGGAAAATTCCTTACAGAAAAAAAGCATCCATCCTCTTCCCCATCCCCCTTACTCCCTTCAGTCACCAAATCTTCTCTGTTCTCTGAAAAATCTGACGTCCATACCAGCCTCTCTTCTCTGCGAAGGCGCTTGGACTTAGTGGTTTAGCTCTGGGCTGATTGCCCTGATTGGGTTCATGACGCTCCCACTCACAGGCATGAGGTCGCAAAAGAATCAGACATGACTTAGCAACTAAACAACAACAGCAAAACAAAGCAACTTTAACCTCAAGCCTTCCCTGAACCTGGGCCAGAAAGTGGTGGTGATCTTGCGATGGTCCTGAAGAACCAGTCTAAGACTTCCACTTTTATTTATTTGATGTGTGTGTCTTTTTTTGTTTTTTATAACAGCTTTATTGAGGTATAATTGACATACAAACATTGAGCATATTTAACATGAATAATTGGGTAAGTTTTGACATATTACATTTGACTTCTAGAACCAATGTGTGTGTTTTTAAAAAGATTATTACTGTCCAGGAATTAGCAGCTAGGACCTAGCCCAAAACAAAATGAGTTTATACCATACATTGTAAGACAACAATCAACCATGGCAAAAACATGCCTTTTCCAAGATTCCTAAAGCAGACCAAACCAACTGATTTCTCCTGGATCATTACTTCACCCACTCATCCCATACTTAGACTATGTATTAGGAAGACTAGAAGGAGGGAGAATTTCAGGCTTGTGAGTCATCCTCCCTTGGGGGAGAAGAAGGAGTCTTCCCCTCCCACCCCAAACCAAGAGGTTAGAGGAGGAGCAGGAAAGGCCAGTAACAAGCATAGTATTAAGAGGCTGTGAGATAAAGCATCGAGGGGCCAGGTGGAAAGCTGTGAAACCATAAAGTTGGGGTGACACCTCCTACTTAAAGGATTCCTGCAGTGGGCAGGCCTTACCTTGGAAGAATTCACACATGCACCCTACAAGGAGGGCAGAATTGGACTGTCACACAGAAGGCATCTTCAGACCAACAAGGTTAACCAGAGAGAAGCAACAACCTGTCAAAAGAGGAAGATATCTTTATCCCAGTCACTTTCCCAACACTGCAAAGTTCAACTTTGGAAGAGACATCTCAGAACCAGGCCCCCTAATAATCAGGGTCCCAGCTCAGTTCTGCCTTGGGATACAGGGAAATGAGATTTCAATTGACAATGAGATTAAAGTCTTTAAATAGTAGAGTTTAATGATCAAAATAGGACTTCCCTGTAGCTCAAATGGTAAAGAATTTGCCTGAGATGCAGGAGACCAGGGTTTGATCCCTGGGTTGGAAAGATTCTCTGGAGAAGGGAATACTTCTCCACTTCAGTATTCTTGCCTGGAGAATTCCATGGACAGAGAATCCTGGTGGCCTAGAGTCCATGGAGTCTCAAAGAGTCAGACATGACTGAGAAACTGACACAAACACAATGATCAAAATGGATGAGTGAGTGAGTGAAAATCTGGCTGGCACATGAAGCCCTCAAGCGGGACCACCTGCTTGGTGCAGCCTCCTCGGGACTCTGTGCTCAGAGTTTAAATGGTCTGTGGTCATCGTCTTGAAGTTCTTTAGTATTTTTACCTTCAGATTTGTGTTTTGTAAATGTAGTCTCTGATGGGGCAGTGAAACATGTATCCCATAGTCCATGCACAGCCCCACCTCCCACCACCTCCCTGGATGGATTTTCCATTGCCCACCGCCCTGTTCTCTGATTCCCAGAGACACATCCAGCCTCCCCCTCACCGCCTCCTCCCGGTAGTGGCTGCTTCCCTTGACCCCTGTGGGGAGCTGGGTGTAGACATAGAGAGGTTGGGGTCAGGTGGACATGGAAGTGACAGTCCCATCCTGGGGAAATGTCATTACAGCATGTTGTTCAGGGACTTGGCAGAATGAGTCTCTAGCCCACCCCTGATGCAGGAATGTACTGTATCCAGGGGTCTCTTGTCCACTGTGGGTTGGGGCAGTAGGCTAGTGGGAAGAGGAGTGCAGTGCATTGGTGTAGTGGCTGATGGCAGCAGTTAGTGGGTAACAGGGGTCACTTCTCCATTGTGTGAAAGATTCTACATTCACTGCGCAAGGATCCCCGTGCTTGAGACAGCACTACATTAAATACCAACTTTAAAACTCTGTGACATGTTGAGAGAGAGAAAGTGGAAGAAAGGACAAAGATTTATATTTTAGTCCCTTTAACAAAATATGTTTCCTGGCCCTACATTTTCATTTTGTCTCAGGCCCTGCTGTTTTGTAGCTGGTACCACTCTGACACCTCCTTTCCTCAGGGAAGGATTAACTTCCTATCTGCGAGTGTCCTGCACCTGACCCACAACACCTGAAGATGTGATAATGCTTTCCAATCAGCTTGCTACCTCCATATAGAAACGGATGTAAGTTCAGGGGCTGAAGCTTATGTGATATATGGGACACTGCTTTAAAAAATTATAAATACAAAATTGCTGCATCCTTTCCTAGGACCTTGGAGGGGGCCTGTGCAAGGGAGGAGTCCTGAAATGCATGCGTCATTAGCTTTATGGTCACTCCACCCTGTGTGCGTAGCATTATTGTTGTTGTTGTTGTGTTACTAGCTCAGTCGTGTCCAACTCTTTGCAACCCCATGAACTGTAACCCACCAGGAGCCTCTGTCCATGGGTTTCTCCAGGCAACAATACTGGAGTGGGTTGCCATTTCCTTCTCCAGCATACCCTCTGCCTACTCATGGGTTCACTCTAAGAATCTAAAAGTTTCTTCAGAGTTAAGAGACTCTTTTGCTTACCCTGAAACCCACAAATCACAAGCTAAGTAGTCATATGTTTTTGACAGGGCAAAGAGTAAACTTTTGTTAAGGCCCTCATGACTGCAGTATTTTTCTTCCACTCTGCTTTTCTGAAACACAGGGGTCATTTGTGGCCTCTGTGTGAGGCCTCTTGTGCTGAACTATTCCTAGACTCTTCTTTATGAAAACTCTTGTCAATTGAATGATGCTGGGCTGATGAGTTCTGTTTATGATTTCATTCTACAAAGAAAAAAAACTCTTCCTTTAATTGTTGCAGTCTCTCCTTAATTAGTTTAATCCCCATCTGAGAAGCTACATGGTTGTACACAAATTGAAAATACAAATAAATGTAATAATCACTTTAAAAATAATAATATTAAAAATTATATGGAAATGTAACAATATATATACCCATATATATAAAATTCCTGAAATGAGAACGTCCTTTATCTTTATAAAATTCTGTTGGAGATTCATTCCCTCCTCAACACCAGTTGTTTGTTCCTATCAACTTTTCCTAGAAAGGTAAAATATAGTAAAAATTGCAGCTTGTATCTTGGGGTAACTCAAGGGAGAACAAAATTTTACTACGTTGTGGGAANTCTTTATAAAATTCTGTTGGAGATTCATTCCCTCCTCAACACCAGTTGTTTGTTCCTATCAACTTTTCCTAGAAAGGTAAAATATAGTAAAAATTGCAGCTTGTATCTTGGGGTAACTCAAGGGAGAACAAAATTTTACTACGTTGTGGGAAAATGTTGTTTAAAGTCTGATTACCCATATTAGTCATCTAACCTGACAAAATTCATCAGATAATTGCCTTTCATTTCATGCTATATGGCATAGGTTGTAGCCAAAGTCTATAATGAAATGGCTGAACATAGATGTTGGAGATTAGTTGGTTGGTTCTATCAACGACAGAATTTTTTGGCAAACAATTTCACCTGCTATTTGGAAATACAATTTATTAAGTTAGTTAAGGGGGAGAAAACCTTATTCTCAGGTTGGTTGAAATTGATCTTACCTGTGAAGTTCCTTTGTGCAGGAAGTGGTCTCAATGAATTAAAGAGTTTTGTGCTGCCTTTTGTTAGAGTAACCAGCAACCCCTTATCTCAGAAGCTTGATCACAACAAGTATTTATATCTTCCTCACTCTACCTGCAGAATCCCATCAGCAAGAGGGTCTGTGCATCATGGTGACTCAGGGACCAAATCTCAACATGTGTTTCTATGATCACTACAATAGGAGAGAAGAGAAACATGAATAATGCGCTTGCTCTCAAAAGACTTGCCTGGAAGTGAGAAATATCATTTTTACCCACAATTCATTGGCCAATCTAAATTACCTATCTATATCTAATGCCAAAGGACATGGAAATACAATCCTATCATACCTCTGGAAGACGAACCAGAATGTTTAGAACGACCCTAATGGCTAATCCCCTTTTGGTCACCACGTATTTAATTCACTCTATTTATGACATGCAAAATATACTCACCCACTCCCTAAGGAAGAAAAACCTCAAAATCCCATATAATTATGGCATGAAGTACAAAATCTGAGACCTTTGAGTAAGATGTGGTAGTTTCAAATCATGATGCTACTTCTACCTGTACCTGTGAAATGTAATATGTATATTTATAATGGTAGCATAGGAAAATAAGATAATTGTAATAAATACTCTCCTTGGGAGAAATGGGAAATACACAGCAAATAGAGTTCTGCAGGAATTCTGAAATCCTGCTGGGGAGAATTTTTGAGGGCCACCTTCCTTAACGAATGTTATCTAGTTACACCTTGATTTTGAGACACTTCTTTTGCTCACTGTTCTTTGTGGCCCCTGGCTACGCCTTTTGGAAGAGCTTTCTTTTTCATTTTCCTCTTTGGCTGAATCTGAAACAGACGTTGAGGAATATGCCTCCTTCAGGACTAAGCAGTTTTCTCACCCCAGTTTCTGGTGGTGGACAATGAGAAGCCCAAGGGTTGTTTTAAATCTCAAAAAAATTACAGTCTCTTTTGGTCTAGGTAGGTGGCTCAAACACAGCTCTCCTAAAAATTTAGTAGAGTTTTTAACCTATTTGACTCTTGTCTGCTCTACTTGCCAATGACCATGTTATAATTCTTTTTGAGACATGGTTCTACCATGCTTTCTATGCTTCCTTGTTGCCATCTCTCTCAATTGTAAATGTGTGTACTTTGAGCTTACTAAACTGTTGAGAGACTCACACGTTATCTCTTTTCCCTGAGCCATTTTGACCAATTGAAAGGATTTTCTGGGTGCCTCTCAGCAAATCAAGCAGCAAAATCAATACCCTAGGAACCGTTAGAAATGCAAATGATCAGGCCCTACCCTTGACCTGCTGACAAAAACAGAAACTCTGATTTCATATACAAAACCAGTTAGGTCCTGTACCCATCATGTGGCAACTAACTGATATATAGATGCCTTGCAAGAGGCTTTGGGGTAAACATAATGGAGTGGTAATTACACTAGAAAGTGTCCTTGAATATGTGGTCTTAGGTTCGTCACTTGGCATCTCTGAGTTTTCTTTCCTGAAATTCTATTTCAGACAAAACCTTGTGTACTGTATAAATGTTTGCTAAGTGCCTTCACATTGTTTTCCTTCCTTTAATCTACAGATACCTTGGTGAGGACGTTGTTAGTATTCTTGTTTTAAATGAGGAAACCAGAGCCCAAAGAGACTAAATGACTGCCCAACATTTCCTAGCAAATGACTGAGTGAGGCAAGGTTCTCAGTTTTATTTTCCGGTATGTGTTCTGCTCCCAGTCTCAGGGTTAAAACTTTTAAGTTCCACTGAACACATATAGTGTATTACTATATTTTCATCATTTTTTATCATAAATCAAAGTGTCACAGAGTGATGATAATCCATTACCAGAATTTTGCCATATGATTTACATAATTCTTCACATTTAAAGGACTAACAGACCTTGAAATAAGGCTATATTCTCCTTAAATTATTGCAGTAACAGGCAGCATGAAACAATTCAGAGAGTATAGAATTTTTACAAGTGCTATTTCTGTCGTTCCAACCAAGTATAGCCAAATAAACTTACTTTAAAAAGAATTTCTCCTATCCTCAGGAGAAATATGAGCAAAATGTTTAGGACAAATCAATAACGTTTTGAATTAGAATTCCTTGATGCAGAATATGACAGCCAAATAAGGAAGGAAAGTTTTCCACACTTGAGATTCATGTTAAAACTAAGGTTGTCTCTTCCTCATTAAGTGAAAATAATTGAAAATATTTTTTAATTAAATGCTTACGTCTTCTACCTGAAGTTTTACTGTTTTCAGAGGAAATGCAATGAGAATTATTTGGTCTGTGACCTAAATCAGTGCATAGGAAACATTTTTCTCAAGGGAGATTCTCAAAGAAGGGGTGGGCTATTTTGTTCTTAAGTTTCTAGTTTTCTAGATAGTGAGTATGCAGACAAATTACATCTTCTCTGTTGTGTTTATGTCTTGGGTTTCACTAATAGACATTAGTACTTTTTGCACTTTTTTTTAATATCAGTTACTTAAAATAAATTGAAAACATTTGTTAAAGCTAAGACTAGGATATTGGCTTTCCAGATAACCTNATCTTCTCTGTTGTGTTTATGTCTTGGGTTTCACTAATAGACATTAGTACTTTTTGCACTTTTTTTTAATATCAGTTACTTAAAATAAATTGAAAACATTTGTTAAAGCTAAGACTAGGATATTGGCTTTCCAGATAACCTATTGGAATTTCAAAGCTTTTGCCTCTGAGATGCTATTGGCAATAACAATTTCATGACATCAGAAAGAAATTTTTAAACATTATGTTGGCATGGATACACATAGTTGGAAATTTGCTCACTAAGATCAATTTTTGTTGTTTTTATTTTAGTTACTCATCTCTTGAATATTTTCTCTTCCTGATTCATTTTCCAAATTGTAATAGAGTCTGCCACATGTGCATCTAAATACTGCCCTGCCCACTTCTCCCACTATAACAAAAGACACGTGGCTGGCCAGCTATTTTGCATGCCCTTGCTTTTCTTGCTGTTTAGATGTGTGATAAATTTACTCAAATAGAATATAAGTAGTCTTGACCTGTGAATACTTTCCACAATGCTTCTCCAAGATTGTAGCCCATCTCCAAGGTAGTTCTCAATGATTCTTGATTCCTGGTATTTTTGTCCCTGTGTAATCCTTTCCTCCACTGAATATAAGTGAAAGTTGCTCTGCTGCTACTGCTAAGTTGCTTCAGTTGTGTCTGACTCTGTGCAACCCCATAGATGGCAGCCACCAGGCTCCGCCGTCCCTGGGATTCTCCAGGCAAGAACACTGGAGTAGGTTGCCATTTCCTTCTCCAACGCATGAAAGTGAAAAGTGAAAGTGAAGTTGCTCGGTCGTGTCCGACTGTTCACGACCCCATGGACTGCAGCCCACCAGGCTCCTCCGTCCATGGGATTTTCCAGGCAAGAGTACTGGAGTGGGTCGCTCAGTCATGTCTAACTCTTTGTGATCCCTTGGACTATATAGTCCGTGGAATTCTCCATGCCAGAATACCTGAGTGGGTAGCTTTTCCCTTCTCCAGTGGATCTTCCCAACCCAGGGATTGAACCCAGGTATCCACATTCCAGGTGGATTCTTTACCACCTGAGCCACAAGGGAAGTCCCAGGATACTGGAGTGGGTAGCCTAACCCTTCTCTAGCAGATCTTCCTGACCAGTAATTGAACCGGGATCTCCTGCATTGCAGGCAGATTCTTTACCAGCTGAGCTACCAGGGAATCCCACTGCTGAATATAGGTGACTTATATATTACAAAAGAGATAGAATATGATTTCCAAGTCTGGGTCATAAAAGATGTTGTGATTTTCTTCTTGCCCTTTTAGATTACTTTCTCTGAGGGAAGCCAGCTGCCACACCATGAGGATATTTAAACAATCCTAGAGAGAGGCCTGTGTGGCAAGAAGCTGAGGCCACCTGCCCACAACCAGCATGAACTGAGCCACAATGAAAGCCCTAGTTGACTAGTCACAACAGATATCTGACTGTTAAGTCATGAAAGATTTTGAGACAGAACCATTCACCTAAGCCATTCCCAAATTTCTGACATGCAAAAACTGTGAAATAGTCAATCTTACAGTTTTGATTTAAGCTTCTGAGTTTGTTATGCAGCAGTCTATAACTGATATAGCAAATCCACTGGATGGCAGTGCTCGTAACAGTCTTAGAAGCCACATGTTGAAGGATTTAGAGTGGTAGTCAGCTCAAGCTCCTGGGTGCCCTTGTAGGGAAGAGCCTTCTCTGCTAGTTTCTCAGCTTCCTACCTCAACCTGGATTATTGAGAGAGAAAGAAATTTCTTTAGAGCCATTACATTTTGTGGTCTAAATTTTATAATGGTTAAGTCTTTCCTAACTAATACATCAACTTTGTATTCTATTCTTTCTTAGTTTAAGCCTTATGTATGTATGAGGATATTATTCCTCTGAGTAAGGATTACTATTGGAATAATAGTAATTCTTCAAGTAGTTCTTTAAACACTATCAAAAACATTGTATTGTTTAAAAGGCATGTGATTAAATATTCAATGCATATTCTCCACCTGAAAATTCTATTTTATTTGACTAGTGCTGTATGTTGACTAGCACAGTTGTAGATCTCCTTTACTTGCTAGAAGCACCTAACCCCAGCTCCTGTGGGAGGTGGCTCTTAGTTGTTTACAGCTAGCCTTCCTCTCCAGAAAATTTCCATCAACCAATGGGAACCAAATCACTCAGGAAATTTTGGCCTTTCCATATATGACCCACAACCAGTGGTCAAATAAGATGATGTATCAAAATCCAGCCCTATTGCCAAAAAGGATGACAGGTCTGTGGTGCTGTTTATATCCAGAGCCCTCCCTTATGTGAATTTGGCCAAGGCTACACATTATCTAGTACCAAATCCTTGCTTGGCAGTTCTTTTGCTTCCATGCTACGCTCCTTTTCCTCCTTTACAAGTTTTTCCCAAAGAATGTTCCCTCAATAATCCACATGCACCCAAATCCCTATCTTAGATTCTACTTCTGGGGAATTTGATCTAAGACTACCTATTTCCATGAAACTGAACAAGAGAGGTGAGGTCTTCTCAGTTATTTACATCACTGATATATTGGCTTTATGAGTAAGAAAATGTATTCTCAATCTGTGAAAAAGTTAATAAATGGAAACCTTAATTAAACAGAGTCAGCAAATCAGAATGGAGAGTTCTCATGCCCTAGGACAATAGTAGAGCCCAACATGAATAAAAAGGACTCTTATTTCCTGGCAAAGACTCAGCCAATGAAAGCCCTTTGTTTACTATAACCCTCCCACCTTCTTTTCCTCTCTGTAAAGGAGTTCTCCTCTTGTCATGCAGAACTTGCACATAACTTATATTGTTGCAGACTCTGAACTAGATCTTTGCTGGAGAAATATCTTGGCATTCTGTTTGTCTTAGGTCACAAGACAAGTTCAAAACCTTGGAAAAGACGTAAAAACATAAAAATGAGAGAGAAAAATTAAGAAAGCCAAAAGCTGATAATCTTCAGATATCAACAAAATTCGTAAATTCTAAAACTGATCAAGAAAAAGATGTAACATAAATGACTAATATCAGAAATAAAAGAGAAGTTATCACTGTATATGCTACAGACATTAAAGGACAATAAGATAATATTAGAAAACTCTGTACCCCCAAATCTGATGACTTCAGTTCAGTTCAGTCACTCAGTCGTGTCCGACTCTTTGCGACCCCATGAATCGCAGCACGCCAGGNGCCTTCTTCGCAGTCCAACTCTCACATCCATACATGACTGCTGGAAAAACCATAGCCTTGACTAGATGGACCTTAGCCGGCAAAGTAATGTCTCTGCTTTTGAATATACTATCTAGGTTGGTCATAACTTTTCTTCCAAGGAGTAAGTGTCGTTTAATTTCATGGCTGCGGTCACCATCTGCAGTGATTTTGGAGCCCTCCAAAATATGTTTCCACTGTTTCTCCATCTATTTCTCAGACTTAAAGTGGGTAAATTTCTTGAAAAATGCAGTTTACCAAAGTCAACACAGCTTAAGCAGAAAATACTAATAGTCCTTTATCTATTAAATAACTTAAAAATATTGTCAAAAACTTGCCATAACAGAAAAATCTAAATTCAGATGGTTCACTGGTGAATTCTATTATAATATCAAGCAATCACTGAAGAAATAACATTTATCTTACAAAAGTTCTTATATAAAATAGAGAAGGGAGGAGTATCTTCCTGCTTGCTTGTAACCATACCTGATCTTAAAACCTGACAACAAGAAAAGAAATTTATCTACCAATACTTTTATGAACACAGAATCAAAGTCCTTGAAAAAAATGGTTAATTGATTCTAACAATATGTAACAGGAATAATATACCATGATAATTCAAGAAGAATCTAGCCCAAGAATGCAAGGTTGGTTTAAGACTCAAAAGTCAATCACTATAACCACAGTAACAGAATAAAGAAGGCAAAAAAAGAGATCATTTCCATATATGAATAAAAAGCATTTGTCAAAATACATTACACACTTGTCCTTTAGCAAACTAGAAATAAGAAGGAGCTTTCTCAAGCTCAGAAAAACCTAAGCTGATACCACACTTAATGATCCTGCTAACCAAGTCCAAGCTCGTACTCTTCTCTGCATGACAGGCCAATACATTGACAGATGAAGTACTGGAGCATTTATTAGGAGTAATGGAGTGTTTATTTGGAAAGCCAGCAGACTGAGAAGATGATAGACTAATGTTATAGAGAATCATCTTATCCAAGTTAGAATTCAGGCTTTTTTTCATACTAAAAGGGGAAGAGAAATGCCTGGCTGTTTAGACCTTGTTGGTGCTGGTCAGACCCTAGAGAAGATGTGATAAACCTTTTTTCTTGCAGTTGTCCTTGTAAATCTGGGCACAATATTCCTCTCAACCTCCAACAAGACATGTTATTCTCTGTTATGCAACATTTTAGTCTCTATATGAATGACCTAAAGAATGGACTATCATGTATGTTTCAGTCTAAAGGTAACACAAAAGTGCAGAGCCAGTATGACTAAGGCCAGGCAACAGAGCACAAAGGTTAGTCATGTTTGTTCTGTTAGTCACAGGTTGAATGCTTTTCTCCTAAAATTGGAAACAATAAGTTCCCACCTTCCCCGCTTCTATTCAAATTGTAGTGGAGGTCCTATCTAGGTAGCAAAGCAGGGGGAAAAAAGAAGTAAAAGAAGAAGTAAAACTCTCTGCATATTTTTAAAAAATTATGCTTTTCAATTTATTTTACCAAGGTTGTGAGTAAAATAAATGGAATTGTTTAAATGTTTTTGAGTTCAAATGACCTTTCCTTTTGAGTTAGAGTTTTTTGTTTCTTAGGGATTATGTCATAGGTTATTCTAATTGCAGTCTTCCCTGGTAGCTAAGATGGTAAAGAATCTGCCTGCAATAGGGAGACCCAGGTTTGATCCCTGGGTCAGGAAGAGTCCCTGGAGAAGGCAGTGTTCTCCAGTATTCTTGCCTGGAGAATTCCATGGACAGAGGAACCTGGTGGGCTACAGTCCATGGAGTTGCAAAGAATCAGACATGACTGAAGAACTAACACTTTCAGTACTCAATTATGTCATCAGTCAGTTCAGTCGCTCAGTCATGTCCAACTCTTTGCGACCCCATGAATTGCCATAGATTATTCTAATTACAGTTGTATAACTAAACCTAGGCAAAACTGTGAGATAATAGACATTTATTTTAGTGTCTTTCTATCTTTTGGTGCTTTAAGCATATCTTTCATCCATTCTGGTACCTCTTTGTGAGTCCTAACCATGTAGTGTCCTGAGGCAGTACATCCTTCCAGTGTCTCTTAATAATATCTAACTCTTCAAAATAAATTCCTGAGAGAAATAAAGAACAATGAGTCAGAGGCAAAATTAAATCCTTTGAAAGATATATAGGAAAACATTTTCAAGATAGCAGAGTATTGAAGGATTTCTTGAAGCATAAAATGCTAAACACAGAGAAAAAATGTGATATGTAAACTACATTAAAATTAAGGATTTCTGATCATCAAAGACATCATAGACAAGGGAAGAACTATAAGAATTTATAGCATATTGCTGAGATCTAATACTTAGAATATATAAGAGCTGCTACAGATCAATAAGAAAATGGCAAAATACTTTGTGGATAAAAAGCAAGAGACTTGACCAAATCTTTTACAAAAGAAGAAACTTAAATGGCCCATAAACACATGAAAACATGTTCAACCTAATCACTTATGAAGAAAATGCAACCATAATGAGATAGCATTTAATACCAACCCAGGGATCAAACCTAGGTCTCCCGCATTGCAGGCAGATTCTTTATCAGCTGAGCCATAAGGGCTTCCCTGGTAGCTCAGTGGGTAAAGAATCTGCCTGCAGTGCAGGAGACCTGGGTTCAATCCCTGAGTCCAGAAGATCTCCTGGAGAAGGAAATGGCTACCCACTCCAGTACTCTTGCCTGGAAAATACCATGGATAGAGGAGCATGGTAGGCTGAAGTCCATGGGGTTGCAAAGAATCGGGCTGACTGAACAACTAACACACACACACACAATCATATTAACAAAAATTTGAGCATTTGTATTACTAGGAACTCAGGCAATGGCAACCCACTCCAGTACTCTTGCCTGGAAAATCCCATGGGTGGAGGAGCCTGGTGGGATGCAGTCTAAGGGGTCGCTAGGAGTCGAACATGACTGAGCGACTTCATTTTCACTTTTCACTTTCATGCATTGGAGAAGGAAATGGCAACCCACTCCAGTGTTCTTGCCTGGAGAATCCCAGGAATGGGGGAGCCTTGT
>SJYV01008901.1:383811-425752 GCA_006410875.1 Neotragus pygmaeus | reverse complement strand
CTGAATGTTGAGCTTTAAGCCAACTTTTTCACTCTCCTCTTCCACTTTCATCAAGAGGCTTTTTAGTTCCTCCTCACTTTCTGCCATAAGGGTGGTGTCATCTGCATATCTGAGGTTATTGATATTTCTCCCAGGAATGTTGATTCCAGCTTGTATTTCTTCCAGCCCAGCATTTCTCATGATGTACTCTGCATATAAATTAAAAAAGCAGGGTGACAATATACAGCCTTGACGTGCTCCTTTTCCTATTTGGAACCAGTCTGTTGTTCCATGTCCAGTTCTAACTGTTGCTTCCTGACCTGCATATAGGTTTCTCAAGAGGCAGGTCAGGTGGTCTGGTATTCCCATCTCTTTCAGAATTTTCCACAGTTGATTGTGATCCACACAGTCAAAGGCTTTGGCATAGTCAATAAAGCAAAAATAGATGTTTTTCTGGAACTCTTTTGCTTTTTCAATGATCCAGCAGTTGTTGGCAATTTGATCTCTGGTTCCTCTTGCTTTTCTAAAACCAGCTTGAACATCAGGAAGTTCATGGTTCACGTATTGCTGAAGCCTGGCTAGGTATACACTTAACAGAAATGCCTATGTATATATAGCAAATGACATATAAACTTGTGTATAGCAGCACTTTTTCTAATGACCTCAAAATATAAATGATCCAAGTGCTCAGCAACAGTAGTATGAATAAGCAGTAATATGGTCACACAATGGAATAGTGTATTGGAGAGAATTAACAAACTCGATACACTAATGTGAGTGAATCTCATAAACATAATGTTGATCAAAAGAAGCCAGACAGGAAGTAGTATATAATGTGAGTCTATTTGCATAAATTGAGAGAATAGGCAAAACAAATCTGTGATGTTAAAAGTCAGGATAGTAGTTATCCTTGGGGTTAAAATTGTGAGAGGAGCATGAGGGAGATTTCTGGGGGCTGATGATGTTTTACTTCTTGATCTGGGCACTGGTTAGACATGTCTGTTCAATCTGTGAAAACTGAATGACTGTTACACTTCAGGTGTATGTGCTATTCTATTTATTTGTTGTATTTCAATAAAAAGTTAAACAACAAAAATGTAAAAATATTTATTTTTATGATAGGTTTAAGTTTGTAAGTCTATAGCTATGAATATCATCAGTATTTGTCATTTAGGAAGTATTTGGTCTTTGACCAAAGTACAGGTTAGAAATTCAAATGTACATATGCCTGAAACATTACCATTTATTTTTAAAAGTGACAGAATTGAACATAAACAGACAAAAATTGAATTGCTTTCTCATTTGTCATAAGCAATCTGTCCTTTTTCATTTTCCATTTCTGTATTTAGCTAATATGAAGCATATTTATGTACATGGATGAAAAGATGATGGTAATCACAAGAATAATCAAGTGTCAGTAGTAGCCATAATGAAAAATAAGGACCTGTGTAATAGAAAAACCATTTACTGAACATTTTGTTGTAATGTTATAATATTGTAGTATTATAATCCAAATGTTATAAGTGAAACAAATTGAGTAATACAGTCATCTCCATGAATTTTCACTTGAAATACTGAGACTCAGCTTGTTGCCAAAACTGGGCCTGTGTTCACCAGTGCTGAGTAGAAACACGGAGACAGAGTTTTTGGTGAAGTAAAAAAGAATAGTTTTTATTGCTTTGCCAGGCAAAGGGGGCCACAGTGGGTGAATGCCCTCAAAACCATGTGACCCACCCTGGAGGACATAGTCAGGATTTTTATAGTATGTGATCAGCTTGTGGACAATTCTTAGATTGGTTGGCATCAAGGTGAAGTTTCAAGCATCATCAATTTTCTGGTTTCACCCAGTCTAGGGCTATATTCTTGTGGTCAGCAATTTTCATCTAGAGGGGACTGCTTCCTATAAAAACAATCTAGGAATATGTATCAAGCCTTTATCTATGTCTTTCAGGGAACTGGGAGTTCGGTGATTCTGCTAGGTGGCAGAAATTTATAGTCTAAATTGTTAACAGTTCCCTAGCCCAACAGCAGTTCTTTGTTTTTACATCTTTCATTTCCCAATCGTTAACTCTCGAGTTAGCATTTTACTTCAACAGACAAGGATACAGGGCCTTGTACAGGATTTCAAGCTTTCAAACTCAAAAGCCAAATGGTTAACTTGAATAAGTGAAGTAGGCCAGATGAAATACAGTGGGCTCTAGTGATGGAGTCTGGGAAAACCAGAGAACCCCCCAAAAAGTGGTTCTCAGAGTATGTCCCCAGACCAGAAATGCATCAGAGACTAAGTAGAAATTCAAATGATCAAACCCTAACCCAGATATACTGAATCAGAAACTGGGGGTAGAGCCCAGCACTCTTTTAACAAGATTAATTCTGACACATGCATATATATGAGAACAATTTATTTAGAGTATTCTAATTCAAATATTTAAAAAATCATGTAAGCTTAAAAAAAGTCATCTGGCCAGATTTCACTGCAGGCTACCAATTCATAACATCTGATGAAAATCATATAAGACATAGATTTTGTATGTCACTTCTGTAATTCCCTTTTCTAAGACAAAGAAAGAATGCTTGAATGCATGATACAGGATGCTTGGGTCTGGTGCACCGGGATGACCCAGAGGGATGGTGTGGGGTGGGAGGTGGGAGGGGGGTTCAGGATGGGGAACACATGTACACCTGTGGTGGATTCATGTTGATGTATGGCAAAACCAATACAATATTGTAAAGTAATTAGCCTCCAATTAAAATGAATAAATTTATATTAAAAGAAAGAATGCTTGAAAGTAAGTTTTCTGCCCCAGGATTCAGGCATATCTGGGCATTCCTGGGGTCTGGTAGAGATGGGCCCTCTGAAATTCTATTTACAGAATTGCCTCCCAAAAAGAGTGAAGCCAATAAAAGAGAGAGTCAAGTTACAGATGTTGCATCAAGGGCAGCAGATGGAGTTGAGGACATCAGATCGTTTGCAGCCCAACTTGGTGGACTCACTCATTTTTTCAACAAATAGCTATTGAACAGCCTGTCCCTGAGCCCTGTGGCCCCAACATGGCTGTAATATAAGATCTAGTAAGAACTAATGGAGCTGAGTTTTTGTTTGTTTGTCTGTTAGTTTTATTTGGCTAATCTTAGGACACAGAGAGTGCACCTATCAATCGTATGAATACTGGTGCCAGGATCAGCAACACTTCCAATGCCTTGAGGCTGGACTTCTGGCTTTCAGACCTCCTTGAACAGAGTGGCAGTGCCTTCGGTGGGCAGTGATGACAAAGCTTGGAAGGCTGGCAGCAGTTGCTTTTATCAGGCAAGGAGAACTGGGAACACCTTTTGGCAGCCTAGGGAACGAGCACACATGAGACCCCCCTGGGCACCCTGATTTAGGAGTAATAGAGGTTGAACCCTCTAGCAGAGGTAAAGGAATGCTATTTTATAGCTATGGCTCTTACTATGTGTAACTTGTGTTACACATAGAACGCCCAGCTCTTAATGGAATCTATGGTTTTTTAATTTTCTTTTTTGACTGGGCAACATTTAAAGAAACTACATGTTGCTTCTTGTAATAAGGTTAAAAAGTTTGTGCTTGCAGTGAACATAGTAGACTTAAAGATCAAATCTCAAACATTTGGTTTTCTTTTTTAAAATATAAAGCAGCAAGATTATTATAGGCTTTGGGACATAAGGTTTGAAAAATCATAGGATACATTACTAATTTTTTTTTTCTCTCTCAAAACATCCCTATAAAATGGAACAACATTGCTGATGCGCTGTTTTTTTGGCACTAACAAGCAGCTTATTGGAAAGGAAAAAAACTTTGGAAATAGCCACTCCTTTCTTGCCAAAATTTTGAGATTGATGCCCTTTTTCTTCACATGTGCAATGCCTATAGGCTGCAGATTTTCAGTTATTTCCTGAAATCCCCAAATGAATTCTATTAAAAACATATTTGTTATCTTCCATGGAAAATGTTTGAAGTTTGGAGACCACAAGTCTCTGTAAGACATAAGGAATTTGGCTAAGTAACCAGTATTTTCCAGAGTCAAGTAGTTGTTATACTACACTTAACTCAGTGTTTTATGATACCTAATGAGCGAGGTGTGTGGTATGTCAATATTCCAACCAGATAGTAATACCTTGCTGTTTATTTATGCAAAAAATCTGCCTTGCAGATTTCCAGTTTTCTGGTACAGCAATGTTTTGTGTGTGTTTTTTTTTTCTTCTTCCTTGCTTGCTATTTGTTTGAAACCCATGTTCTAAGCCCAAGCAAATTAAGAGAATTATTTTATTTTGATACCTCAGTTCTAGCCAACCCAGAGTATCCACAGTGCAATGTGAGTTAGGGGGTGGGACAGGGTTCAGGAGACTGGAGTTCTAACAGCCATGTTTCCCTGGACAAGTCAGTTCCCACTTTGGGGCTCTGTTTCACTATTAGTGAAGTTGGAGGTGGAACAAATTGGCCAGAGTTCTGTGATTAGTACAGAGTTCTCTGACTAGTGTACTGCATTCCTTAAACTCTGGGGATTATTAGAGCTCTCCCTGAAGAATCCTAATAACAGATTCAGTATTTGAAGGAGAAAGATTCACCTTGAAGGGACACTGGGAGGCTATTGATATTTCATATTTGGTTTTTTTTTAGAGAGATATCTGGGGAAACTTTCTACATACCTTTGGGTACAAGTGACTAGCATTGTTACCAATCAGTCAAAGGCTTGTTTCTATATTAACTCAATAGAACTTAGTTTCCTGGAATACAAATTAACACAGGAATATTAAACATTTATTTGATTCTGTTTTTATAATCTTTATTTCCTCCATGCCTCTCCTTCTGACTCTCACCTGGCTTCTTCCCTCTAACCCTTTTTACACATGATTTTATACTTGAATTATTAGCTTAATCCTAAGAACAGCTCTTCTCATGTTACTTCTCTGCTTGAAAACTATTAAAAGCTATTAAATTTTCTGTTTACTTAAATAAAAACTTCTCATGGCACACAAAGTCCTATATTCTCTAACTCAGTGCAGCTTCCCATCCTGTGGCCTGTTACTCCTTTTACCACAGCCTTCCACGCTCCCTGCTCTTTCTTTACATGCCCAGAAATGTTCTAGGCTCTCTGCCTTTGTCCCATTGATTCTTGCTTCCTGTTTTCACTTGTTCACATTCTACATGTTCTTAAAGTTTAAGGGCAGGATTCTGCTACCAGCTTTACTTGATCTCTTCTAAATGTAGGTAGCCTCTTTTTTTCCCTCTGAACTCCTGTGGCAACTTATCTGTATCTCTCTCATAGCAATGATCACTTTCTACTTTATATTACAGATATTTATGTTCATATCTATTTTCCTCATAGATAATTGGCTTTATGAAGTCAGAAACAAAGTCTGCCTCATATTTGTATCACTCAAAGTACCTGGCACATAATAGTTCCTCCACAAATGTTTACATGATGAATGAAATATATCAGAGATACCATGGGAAATTTCTCCATTTGTCTATTATCTATCTACCTACCTATCTATCTATCCTATAATTTTCCAGCATATCAGAGATACCATGGGAAATTTCTCCATTTATCTATTATCTATCTATCTACCTATAGATTATCTATCCTATAATTTTCCAGCCTATTTCTGGTTTCAATGAGGAAAATCAGAAAAAAAAAAGAAAAATGAAAAAGTTATGCCACTTAAACCACAGATTTAGCATGTTGTTAATGTCTAATTCCCTTCTTTCAAGCATTGTGCTGTAATCAGCTTTCAAAAGTGGTTTAGGTTCACTTGAGTTTATGTACTATGATGTCCAAATGTTTATTAAAACTGATGCAACTCTGTGAAAAAGATCAACATTAACTCTGCAGACAAATTTTAGCCTGGTGAGGTGAAGAAGTCACTTGAGGCATTGCTACATGTGAGGCATTGAGAAAAGTTGAGGCCTTGCTTTCCTTTTGGGGAGGGAATGAAGGGCAAAGAATAGCCGTTCAATGGAAAGTATGCACCTAAATGAGAACATACAGTTAGGTGACTTGCCAGGGGGCTCATGATACACACACACACACACACACACACAAAGTGGTTATATATTTATATACGGGGCTTCCCAGATGGCTCTAGTGGTAAATAATCCACCTGCCAATGCAGGAGACATAAGAGATGTGGGTTCAATCCCTGAGTCAGGAAGATCTTTTGGAGGAGGGCACAGCAACCCACTCCAGTATTCTTGCCTGGAGAATCCCATGGACAGAGGACCCTGATGAGCTACAGTCCATAAGTGTCTCAAAGAGTCAGACATGCACTGCAGGCAGATTATTTACCATCTGAGCTACATCTTTAGTGCTATCATATTCCTCTTTATGTCCAGTTGATTTTTGTTGTTGTTCTTGGCATATATACCTGTTTATATTGCTCATTCTTTATATGTCTTAAATACTCACATTCTTTTTTTTCCCCCAAGTGATGCCATTATGGCCAAAACTGCATAATAACACCTCCTTTTCATATCTTTCCCTGAAGTCTCTTGGATTTAGCTGACACTTCCTTGTGAGAGGATCTACACACCATAACATCAGAAAGACCTGTGATCACACAAAGCCTCCCTTCTTTCCTCATTTTTTCCTGGAGAGTGGAGATTGTGTTCATGTGCCCAATGTAACATCCTCATCCTGTTTTAGCAGTTTACCTGGCACTTTTCTGTTCTTTGTAGTCCTAGGAGATCATCATTGATTCATGCCCAGGACTTTCATCTAAATATAGCAAATAGTCTTCCTACAACCTCCTTTTGGTATCTTAACCCTTCTCTCTCTTGGTCCTCTTCCTTACCTGGTTCCATTTGATTACACATCTGAATTCTTCATTGGACTGCAAACTCTTTTGAAGACAAACACTAGAAGGTATTTTTGGTACCTTCTTCATCCTAAGGCTGTAGCATTAGCAGCACAGCTGAAAAGGCAGTAACAGCTATGCCCTGGGGCTCTGAGCTAAGCCAGCAGAAGCAGACTTGGGCCTTTGAACCCCAGAAGGAGGGGAAGCAGGACTATAAGCTGTTGCTTAGAATGATTTGCTTGGAGAAAAAGCCCAGGAAAAGATGACCTTGTGGAGATCCTGTTCCCAGCAAACCAGGAGAACCAGAAGACGGAACCCATCACATCACCTCCATCCTACCCAGGTCACCTTGATGGGATTGGAGCTTTCTCCTCAGTCACTTTTCAATTTCAGGTTGGCTTTGGACCTGTGTTCTTCATGCCAAGAATGTTATGATGCTTCAGACCTGTCCTTCACACTGAAGACCTGGGAAGAGGAGGAGCTGGAAGGGGAGGAGAAGGAGGAAGGGAGGAGGAGAATGATGATGATATAGAGGTATCCCTGGACACTGGGTTGATTCCTGGGTTGGGTAGGTCCACTGGAGAAGGGATAGGCTACCCACTCCAGTATTCTTGGGCTTCCCATGTGGCTCAGTTGGTAAAAGAATCCACCTGCAGTGTGGGAGACTTGGGTTGGGAAGATCCCCTGGAGAAGGGAAAGGCTACCCACTACAGTATTCTGACCTGGAGAATTCCATGGACTGTATAGTCCACAGGTGGCAAAGAATCAGACACAACTGGGCGACTTTCACCTTCAGAGGTATCCCTAGAGGAGTAGACTCCTGTCAAACAAGTCAAGAGACTCGTGCTGCATAAACAGATGAATTGCTAAGGAAAAAAGGTGGAGAAAGAAGAGAAACAGTGAGACCCAGTTTTTCTTTTCACTTATGTAATTTTCATTTTATTATANAGTCCTAGGAGATCATCATTGATTCATGCCCAGGACTTTCATCTAAATATAGCAAATAGTCTTCCTACAACCTCCTTTTGGTATCTTAACCCTTCTCTCTCTTGGTCCTCTTCCTTACCTGGTTCCATTTGATTACACATCTGAATTCTTCATTGGACTGCAAACTCTTTTGAAGACAAACACTAGAAGGTATTTTTGGTACCTTCTTCATCCTAAGGCTGTAGCATTAGCAGCACAGCTGAAAAGGCAGTAACAGCTATGCCCTGGGGCTCTGAGCTAAGCCAGCAGAAGCAGACTTGGGCCTTTGAACCCCAGAAGGAGGGGAAGCAGGACTATAAGCTGTTGCTTAGTATGATTTGCTTGGAGAAAAAGCCCAGGAAAAGATGACCTTGTGGAGATCCTGTTCCCAGCAAACCAGGAGAACCAGAAGACGGAACCCATCACATCACCTCCATCCTACCCAGGTCACCTTGATGGGATTGGAGCTTTCTCCTCAGTCACTTTTCAATTTCAGGTTGGCTTTGGACCTGTGTTCTTCATGCCAAGAATGTTATGATGCTTCAGACCTGTCCTTCACACTGAAGACCTGGGAAGAGGAGGAGCTGGAAGGGGAGGAGAAGGAGGAAGGGAGGAGGAGAATGATGATGATATAGAGGTATCCCTGGACACTGGGTTGATTCCTGGGTTGGGTAGGTCCACTGGAGAAGGGATAGGCTACCCACTCCAGTATTCTTGGGCTTCCCATGTGGCTCAGTTGGTAAAAGAATCCACCTGCAGTGTGGGAGACTTGGGTTGGGAAGATCCCCTGGAGAAGGGAAAGGCTACCCACTACAGTATTCTGACCTGGAGAATTCCATGGACTGTATAGTCCACAGGTGGCAAAGAATCAGACACAACTGGGCGACTTTCACCTTCAGAGGTATCCCTAGAGGAGTAGACTCCTGTCAAACAAGTCAAGAGACTCGTGCTGCATAAACAGATGAATTGCTAAGGAAAAAAGGTGGAGAAAGAAGAGAAACAGTGAGACCCAGTTTTTCTTTTCACTTATGTAATTTTCATTTTATTATATTTTTTTACTTTACAATATTGTATTGGTTTTGCCATACATCAACATGAATCCGCCACAGGTGTACACGTGTTCCCAATCCTGAACCCCCCTCCCACCTCCCTTCCCATACCATTAAAGATGAGAGCCCTGTGTGAAAAGCCAAACCTACATTTAGACCTAAGAAGCTGGAATCCAAGAAACGAGGAGCCAGGAGTGGCTTGGCTGCAGTGACTGAGGATCTGTGAGTCGGCCTTTCTCAGAGTACACTGCAAACTCAGGGTACCCCTTACACCAGTCCCCCTCCATCTGTGTCTGAAGATGGTGGAAGTGTTGTGAGAGGTGCTATTCAAGGGCCCCTCACCCCCAACTGTCTACTTTCAGCAGCATCTGGAGAAAAGAGCCCTGACCCCAGGGCCACAATAAAATTCGCTTTGCCGGGAAAATTTGTTATAAAAGTATCCAGCACTTAGAACAGTATATTATACTTGATAATGTTTCAGCAAAATATTCCTTAAAAAAGATTTTAAAAAAATACATAGTTTCTTTTAAGTTCTTACTTCATGCCATACCACTGGGATTTTTGAGTTACTCCCTTCTCTTTTGCCAATTTTTCTATCTGTATTATTGTGGGTATAGGGTTGCCTTTTGGATGATGAAAATGTCTTGGATCTAGTTAGAGGTGATGGTTTCTCACCCCAGTGAATGTGCTAAGTGCAACTGAATTGTACACTTTTCAAAAGGCTAATGATTAATTTCTGTTATGTGAATTTCACCTCAGTTAAAAAAAAACAAACAAACAAGCTTCTTTACCTGAGTTAGGAACACAAAGAACCACCAGTTTATAAACAGTCTCATTCTTGTCTTTTAAAATGCTGCTAGGGACTTCCCTGGTGGTTCAGTGGTTAAGAGTTCACCTTGCAATGGTGTTTAGGTGTGGGTTCAATCCCTGGTCAAGGAGCTAGGATCCCACATGCCTTGCAGCCATAAAAACAAAATGTGGAACAGAAGCAATATTGTGACAAATTCAATAAAGACTTCAAAATATTTTTTAAAAATTAAGTCGAAAGAAACGTAAGTTATTGCTAATACTTCTTTTTCACAGACTTGGCTCTTTCACCTTTCTCTCACATACCACTGAAAATAACAGTGAAAGGTTGGTCCAGGCAACTGTCTACAGGCTTTGCAGAACTCAGCAGTGAGGTCACCAGCATTTGGTCACAGTTTATTCTCTAGCTATCATTCCTACTAGTAAGTCATTTTTGCTCATATAATGACACTCTTTTATTCATGCCCATTTTTTTCTTTCTTTTTCTCATTATCTTTTTTTTCGCTTTTGAATCAGTTCGCTAAAAAATGTTGTCATCTGTCTCTTGAGACGTTTTAAGAAGATACAACTCATAGAAGACTTCAATCATTATGGGATTTCTTGTTCTTGATACACATCTGACCATTTCTTCCCATTTTTACTTTTGTTGGGGAGAGATAGAAAGTAGGTCTTTGGAAACTGAAGAGAGAAAACTTTTCCTTCCTATGAATTTTTAGAGTCAGACAGCCTGAGGTCAGATTCACATACTAGCTCTGGGATCTTAGGTCGTCATTTGGGCTAGTCTGTTTCCTAATGTGAAAACTTGGGGCAAAAATAATGTCCTCCTGCTAGGGTGCTAGAGAAGGTTGAATCTGATAATACATATAAATGTCCATTTGGGGCACACAGGTGTATGTGTATAGGTCTCTGTATGCACACGTATTCTTTTTCTAGTTCTCTCCTACTATCAGAAACTACTCCATCTTCTTTATTACAAACACTGAGTGGCAATTGCTTTTATCTTCTCTCTGCCCAGAGCATTGGTTCTTTCTCCCATCCCCAATATGTATAAACAAATGCCAGTCAAGGAAGCACCCAGGTGGAAAACTGAGCATGAACTATATTTGATGAGTTTCAGACTTATAAGGAAAAAAAACCAAAACAAAACACAGGAGTAAGTATCAGACACAGGAAGAAAAGGAAAAGCAACCTCTATGTGATAAAACTTATAATTCTTCTTTGTAATCTTTATTTTTTAATAGGAAGTTTAGGGAACTTAAGTATTGTGCCAAATTTGGTTATAACTGCTGTGTCCCTTTAATCTGGAGGGGGAGGAGGGAAAGCCTTTAACTGTAGATGAAAATTATTCCACGTGTTAAAAAAAATAGGAATTTGAGTGGTACAGTATTTCTGATTTATTTTTAGCATGAAGGGGAAATTGACTGATATGTTATCAGGAGACAGCAAAGTTCAGGGAAAGAGTTCTGAATTGGAGATCAGGAGATGTGGGTTCTGGCCCTGCGACTAACTGAGTGACCTTGACTGGACACTTCTGGCTGAGTCTGTTTATTCATCTGGAAAATGCAAGCTCTCAGTCAAACCTCCCACCAGTCCAACCTTTATGAACTCAAGAACTGCTTTATACAGAAAAACTCCACTCTCCAGGAATTTAAAAAATATTTTATTATTTTGTGTGATATATCATGAAATGGTTTTTAGGTTAAAAGAGAATTTTAGGTTAATATTTTAATAAAAATATGATAAGATAATTTTAATAAAATCACTAATATATAACCAGGATCCTTTATTTCCTTCTGTGACAATATTGGATTAGAAAATAGAGTCATGTGTCAGTGTTTTATTTAGAATATATTTTTTCAAAGAAATACTTTATTTAGTAAAATATGGTATTATAGGGCTTCCCTGGTGGCTCACACTGTGAAGAATCCACCTGCAATGCAAGAGACCTGGGTTTGATCCCTGGGTTGGGAAGTTCCCCTGGAGAAGGGAATGGCAACCCACTCCAGTATTCTTGCCTGGGAAATACCGTGGACAGAGGAGCCTGGCAGGCTACAGTCCATAAAGCGGCAGAGTTGGACACGACAGAGCAACTAAGCATGAACGCACACATGGCATTATAATTGATTTTTACTTTGACCCTGATATTGAGGGGGAATACATGAGTTTGGATAGTATGGGATGGACTCTTTGGGGGGTATAACTAAGTCTTTTTCAAAAGCTGTACAAAATAGGAAAGTGTATTTTCTTACGAAATATGGATTAAGGATTGTTTTTGGTAGAAATGTATAATTGTTGGTGCTGGTTATAGAGATTGGATGGATAGTTAGACGGAGAGTAAGTTTATTGTAACTTCCAAGTTGTTTTCATGAGGTCACATGTTAAAATTTTCTTTGGTACCTGCTGGAAGGTATCCTCTTGGAAATCAGAGATAAGTTGTCCTGAGTGACATATGAGGGTGTTACTGAGTGGGATAATGCCAGTGCCACATCACGTCTTGATACCCTGCTTGCTGATGGAATAATTGGGTAAATCACTTAACCTTGAGCCTCAGTTTTCTCATCTTTAAAATGAGGGTAATTATATACCTACTTTCTAAAGTTGTTATAAGGTTTAAATAAAATAAAGTATGCAGCATTACTTTGAAAAAGTATCACATGCATGTTGTTGTGTAGCATTTGGCAGAACCCAGACCAGGGGTATGTGAGTGAGGTGCCAGGGCTCAACTTTTAAGGAGGCCCTTGTTCTCTGACCTAACCCTGCCCTTGATCCATCCTGAGAGTGAGCACCTCTTTAAATGTTTGGCAGGCAGGTTTCTCACTTGTTTTGTCCTAGTCCAGGTCTTGGTGTTTGGCCAAGCACAGTTTCTGTGAATAGGAGCTATATAGCTTCAGATGTGGGTCTGTTTTCTGAAAGACAATTTTTGTTGTTGTTTCCTACATTAAGGTAGGTTAGGAGCAGATGTTTCTTCTCCCCCAAAACTATAAATCTGCTGCTTGGATAAAACCATCCTCTAACTTCCTTTTCTTTCTTTCTGTCCCCTTATTTTTTTACTCATATGTCTGTGCATGGTTAGATGTTAGAAGATACATTCATTTTATTCTCAGATATTATTCTGGCGGTAGGATTACATTATCATGGATTGCTAAATAATACCATGTCTGGATTATTGTTTTCTAGAATTTGCAGTACTGAGGGGATCTTTTAACTTCGTCTTCTTTAAATTACTTGCTTTCAAGGTAGAAGCAATTTACTTTTCAAGTAAAAAGATATTGCAAGGTTATAAAAAAAAAATTCCAGAGGTGAATGGGTATGAAAGCAGTTCTTCTAGGCTCCCAGCCAGTCCTAGAAACAAAAATGAATTGCCCTTCTATACAGACTTTTCAAGAACTGTTCACATGCCCACATATGTCTGACTGAGGTGGGCTTAGACAAACTTCTCATTGAGTTCTTTAAACAATAGAGACTAGTGTTAATGGTTAGTTTTAGAACTTTTAAAAATTGTTCACTAGTAGAGTTTTACAATTTGTTACCTGTATTTCCATTTAAGTTTCCTCGTGTTGCCATTAAAAGGTTTGACTACTCTTAAATTCTGCCCCATTATGCCTTATACCTGGGGCTTCCCAGGTGGCATTAGTGGTTAAAGAACCACCTGCCAATGCAGGAGACAGAAGAGATGTGGGTTCTATCCCTGGGTTGGAAATATTCCCTGGAGTAGGAAATGGCAACCCACTCCAGTATTCTTGCCTGGAGAATCCCATGGACAGAGGAGCCTGGGGTCGTAAAGAGTCAAACACTACTTAGCAGCTGAGCAACAATAATTAGTGATGTTGAATATCTTTTCATGTGTTTGTAGACCATCTATAAGGACTTACATTTTAATAAGAAACTCTGCTTCTCTGTGGATTTTGGACTAGAAGGTACCAAAGGGGACATAGCAAGCACTGGAGAAGGCTATTATAATGATCCAGCTGGGAGATAACAGTGGCCCGGATGGTGGTTGTGGCATTCAGCTTGGAGCATAATAGATAAATTCCGGAGATAATACAGAAAGCAGAATTGACAAGAGTTGTTTCTTGGCTGGTTATGGGGAAAGGGAGTTGTCAAGAATTACTCCCAATTTCTGACTTTAAAAACTGGGTAGATGGTGTGTTACTGGACTAGAGGACATGGAGAATTTAGGAGGGAAGGTCATGAGTTCTTTTTGGGCCATAGTGGATTTTTAAGATAGCTGCGAGACATCCCAGTGGAGATATCACATTGTGAGATATAAAGATCTGGAAATCCCAAGAATATAACAGCAGTATTACCTCGGGCAATATTCATTGTCAGGCAGGTGAAATCACCTTAGTTCCAGGGAGATCTAGCCAGTTAGTTGCTGTGTGGGGCTACTGTTAGTACCTCTTTAGAGATGTGAGTAGAAGCACATTTAAAAAGTGTCCGGTATTTTCCTATGAACTCTCCTCAGGGTAGGATACCTTCATAACTTGTGAATGAGGAAACTAAGGCCAAGAGGAGTTACATGGTCTGTCCAAAGCCATTCAGCTCATCAGTGGTGCAAGCAGGCATATCACTCTGGGTCTCAACCAGAAACAGGTGGCAAAGTTGAAGGAAGATAATTCAGGAAGGGGTTGTTTGCTTTACNGAAACTAAGGCCAAGAGGAGTTACATGGTCTGTCCAAAGCCATTCAGCTCATCAGTGGTGCAAGCAGGCATATCACTCTGGGTCTCAACCAGAAACAGGTGGCAAAGTTGAAGGAAGATAATTCAGGAAGGGGCTGTTTGCTTTACAAGGGATTACCAAATGAGGGTGCAAAGTGCGGGACCATTACAAATAGTGCAGGCAACTGGGCCTAGTAGTAGCTGAGCTGTACCACCCCTAGAATCAAAGTATCCAGAAAGAGTAGCTCCCAAACCCTGCACTCTGCAAGGAGATAGCTATGGGTGTGGAAGCTGTCTTGAAAGGAATAGTGATCCTCAGTGTGAGGACACAGCTGAAACCAACTCATTCAACTCTCTTTCTCCCATGGGTCTCCAATCAGGGCTCCCATTGGCCAAACTAACGCACAGGAAGCCAGAAGGCAGAGAGCTGGGTGGTAAGGGGTAGAGGGCGTGATCAACCAGAAGCAAGTAGAAAATAGCAGGACTTGGGGTTTCCATCCAGGGTCCTGACTCCAAAACTTAGAGTGCCGTTAAGAAGGGATTGCTTAGCCTAGGGCCCTGACATGATGAAGTACACATCGAGACCTGAGCAGAAGCCCAGCTGAGCTCCCAAGTCGTGGGCACCAGGTAAGAGAGGAAAACTTGTTAGCTCACTGAGGAATTCTGCCCAGGCCCTCAGATACCTGTGAGAGGACTGCCTCTAATCCCAGCCAGGATGCTCCTCTAATGACACCCCTCTGAAGTAAGCAGATAGAGAGCATTCATTGTCAGTTTATAAATTGGCAAGTGACTATAAGTCGTGGAATTGAGTGCCAGCTCTATTTATGCAGTCATGTCAATTCTCGACTCTTGTATCTGAACCCTGTATTTGACTTATAAAAAAGCAGGGATCATCAATGTAGATTCTCCCTTATATATATGTTAAAGACTGTTAAAGAACTGTTTGCTTCAGGGCTTTCTGTTCAGATGTCCCCACTGTCACTTGAAATGTCAGGTGAGAAATTATTTTGCTATTGACATTTCAGGCTCTGGGTTAATGAGTCTCATTAGGAATGGCAGCATGCTCAGAGAAGTGTTAACTATTACTTACTGGTGGAATGAAGGTTAAAAATGTATAAGGTAAATTAGATATCCCATTCTTGGCATTCATCTCAATGGGTTGTGTTAATATTTACTTCTTGTTTTGATTATTTTATGTCCTCCATATTGTTTACTACCATCTCTAGCAGGAATTCTCAAAGAACAGTACAGTGTGTACATTCAGAGGTCTCAGGAATGTTGATTATGTTCAAGAGCTCAGCTTTTATTTTTTCAGAAATCACCTCATCTTAGGGTCAATGGGAAGAGATACACTGGAATTATGGTATTCTTTCTATGTAGGAAAAAAACACTTAATGGAATGTAAGTGGAAATTTGGTATAACCTGGGATAAGCCATGGTAGCCAGCCATTATGGTTAAAATCCTATAGGCTACAAAGCCAGCTTGGGAAACTTCCTTGAAAATGGACTAAAAAAATGTGGATAGCTTATCTCAATTCCAGTCAGCATTTTTTAACTAGCTTTTTTTTATTTTTAAGTAATGGCACAAATAGAATAAGATTCAGAAAACAAACCAAAAAAGATAAATTACTCTCCACCCCCACAGGCAACCACTATTAATAATTTCTTGGGTATCCAGATGTATTCTATGCATATATAAGTAGAGACAGATTATTTTATGCAAATATTAGTATAAAATAGATGATGCTTCATACCTTATTCTTTTCACTTAGAAATATTTCTTGAGGGTCATTTCATATTAGCACATAGAAATCTGTCTTTCAAGGCTGATTTCTAGTTGAACTGTATTATGTCCTATGTAATGTCAATTCTTTAGCATTCAATCCTCTGTGACCTAGTATAAATATTTCACTGAAAATACACTTAGAAAGAATGTATACTCTCTATTTGTTAGGAACAGGTTCTCTCTGTCTACACACACACAGACACACGTGCGCACGCACACACACACACACACACACACATATCTGTTGAGTCAAGCTTGTTAACTGTATTGTGATGTCTTCTACATCTGACTAATTTGTAGTTACTTGGTCTATCAGTTTCCGATAAAGTGATGTTAAAATTTCTCACTATGATTATTGTGATTATTCTCCATTTCCCCTGTGATTTATAGATGCTCATAAAGAAAGACCCACTAGTATTAAATTCCTTTGAGAAGTCTATTCTTAGCTCTCTACTTTACTCTTTTGCCTTTGGTTTCCAGTTAGGTTTGTTCAGTGACAAGCTATTTGACAAGATAGCCTTGAAATTAATAAAGGTCAGTAGATTTGGCCCACCTCCTTGCCCCACCAAGTCTGCCATCCCCCAGGGCGAGAACCTATTCCAGTCAGCCTCTCTTCCACAGCTTTTTCTGCTTGTGTGTCCATGCTCAGTCACTCAGTCATGTCTGACTCTTTGTGACCCCGTGGACAATAGCCTACCAGGCTCCTCTCTCCATGGAATTTTCCAGGCAAGAATACTGGAAGAGTTTTCGATTTCCTCCTCCAGGGGATCTTCCTGACCCAGGGATTGAACCCACGTCTCCTGTGTCTCCTGCATTGGCAGGTGGGCTCTTTACCACGGAGCCACCTGGGAAATGCCACCCCTCCCTGTCTCTGTTTGGGCTCCAGTTATTCTGTTCCCTCCCTCTGTTCTTTCAGACCTGGAGGAGTAATGGCTGTCCCCTCTTGTCTGTCGTTTGGAGCCTCACCATCGTCTTTTATCCTTTCAGTCCGGTATGCATCTATATTAGTAGTCATTTCATTCAGTTCTTTTCAATTAAACTCTCCTGAACATGATATCTGATTCCTGTCAAGACTGACTGGATTTTCCATTCTTTTTATAATTCAGTTTATGCTTTATTGTTTCAAGGCTGTCTTGTCAAATAGCTTGTCACTTGAGCTTTTATAATGTTATTTATTTATTTTGGCTGTACTGGGTCCTCACTGTTGAGTGAGCTTTCTCCAGTTGGGGGCAGTGGGGGCTACTCTCTAGTTGTGGTGTGCAGGCTTCTCATTGCAGTGGCTTCTTTTATTGCAGAGCACAGGCTCTAGGGTGTGAGGAGCTCAGTAGTTGCTGCATGAGGGCTCAGTGTTGTGGGGAATGGGCTTAGTTGCTCCACAACATGTGGGATCTTCCCAGATCAGAGATTGAACCCATGTCTCCTGCTCTGTCAGGTGGATTCTTTACCACAGAGGCACCAGGGAAGCCTTTGGTAGATGGTTCCTTTTTATATTTTAATGGGCTTTGTGTAAATATTCGGAGAAGACAATGGCACTCCACTCCAGTACTCTTGCATGGAAAATCCCATGGACAGAGGAGCCTGGTAGGCTGCAGTCCATGGGGTCGCAAAGAGTCGGACACAACTGAGCGACTTCACTTTCACTTCTCACTTTCATGCATTGGAAAAGGAACTGGCAACCCACTCCAGTGTTCTTGCCTGGAGTATCCCAAGGATGGGGGAGCCTGGTGGGCTGCCATCCATGGGGTAGCACAGAGTCAGACACCACTGAGGCGACTTAGCAGCAGCAGCAGCAGTGTAAGTATTATTTTGTCTGATGGTAACCAATAAACCAGTCTGCTTTTAGTTTTGTATTTATCTGTGATAATATTTTTTCTTTCCATCTTTTGCTTTTCAACCTTTCTGTGCTTGTTTGAAGTGTATATTTTTAAGAAAGCTCATAGTTTAATTTTTAAGCCAATCTCATTAAATCATAGGTGAATTTTATCCTTTCACATTTATTGTTTACTGATATAATTGATAATCACGATGGTATGATACTCACCTAGAGCCAGACATCCTGGAATGTGAAGTCAAGTGGGCCTTAGAAAGCATCACTACGAACAAAGCTAGTGGAGGTGATGGAATTCCAGTTGAGCTATTTCAAATCCTGAAAGATGATGCTGTGAAAGTGCTGCACTCAATATGCCAGCACATTTGGAAAACTCAGCAGTGGCCACAGGACTGGAAAAGGTCAGTTTTCATTCCAATCCCAAAGAAAGGCAATGCCAAAGAATGCTCAAACTACTGCACAATTGGACTCATCTCACATGCTAGTAAAGTAATGCTCAAAATTCTCCAAGCCAGGCTTCAGCAATACGTGAACCGTGAACTCCCTGATGTTCAAGCTGGTTTTAGAAAAGGCAGAGGAACCAGAGATCAAATTGCCAACATCCACTGGATCATCGAAAAAGCAAGAGAGCTCCAGAGAAACATATATTTCTGCTTTTTTGACAATGCCAAAGCCTTTGNAACTCAGCAGTGGCCACAGGACTGGAAAAGGTCAGTTTTCATTCCAATCCCAAAGAAAGGCAATGCCAAAGAATGCTCAAACTACCGCACAATTGCACTCATCTCACATGCTAGTAAAGTAATGCTCAAAATTCTCCAAGCCAGGCTTCAGCAATACGTGAACCATAAACTTCCAGATGTCCAAGCTGGTTTTAGAAAAGGCAGAGGAACTAGAGATCAAATTGCCAGCATCCACTGGATCATTGAAAAAGTAAGAGAGTTCCAGAAAAAAACATCTATTTCTGCTTTATTGACTACGCCAAAACTTTTGACTGTGTGCTGCTGCTAAGTCACTTCAGTCATGTCCGACTCTGTGTGACCCCATAGACAGAAGCTCACCAGGCTCCCCCATCCCTAGGATTCTTCAGGCAAGAACACTGGAGTGGGTTGCCATTTCCTTCTCCAATGCATGAAAGTGAAAAGTGAAAGTGAAGTCACTGAGTCATGTCCAACTCTCAGCGACCCCATGGACTGCAGCACACCAGGCTCCTCTGCCCACGGGATTTTCCAGGCAAGAGTACTGGAGTGGGGTGCCATTGCCTTCTCCTCTTTGACTGTGTGGATCACAATAAACTGTGGACAATTCTGAAAGAGATACCAGACCACCTGACCTGCCTCTTTGGAAACCTGTATGCAGGTCAGGAAACAACAGTTAGAACTAGACATTGAACAACAGACTGGTTCCAAATAGGAAAAGGAGTATGTCAAGGCTGTATATTGTCACCCTGCTTATTTAACTTATATGCAGAGTACATCATGAGAAACGCTGGGCTGGAAGAAGCACAAGCTGGAATCAAGATTGCNCCTGTATGCAGGTCAGGAAACAACAGTTAGAACTAGACATTGAACAACAGACTGGTTCCAAATAGGAAAAGGAGTATGTCAAGGCTGTATATTGTCACCCTGCTTATTTAACTTATATGCAGAGTACATCATGAGAAACACTGGGCTGGAAGAAGCACAAGGTGGAATCAAGATTGCCAGGAGAAAAATCAATAACCTCAAATACGCAGATGACACCACCCTTATGGCAGAAAGTGGAGAAGAACTAAAGAGCCTCTTGATGAAAGTGAAAGTGGAGGGTGAAAAAGTTGGCTTAAAGCTCAGCATTCAGAAAACAAAGATCATGGCATCCAGTCCTATCACTTCATGGGAAATAGATGGGGAAACAGTGGAAACAGTGACTGACTTTATTTTGGGGGGCTCCAAAATCACTGCAGATAGTGACTGCAGCCATGAAATTAAAAGACACTTACTCCTTGGAAGGAAAGTTATGACCAACCTAGACAGCATATTTAAAAAGAGACATTACTTTGCCAACAAAGGTCCATCTAGTCAAGGCTATGGTTTTTCCAGTAGTCATTTTTGGATGTGAAAGCTGGACTATAAGGAAACCTGGCGAGCTACAGTCCAAGGGGTCACAAAGAGTCAGACACAACTGAACATGAGGACACACACAGGCATTTTCTTGACTGATAGCAGGGGAAAAGGAATTCATGCCACATGAATTCATGGAATCAATACAACTGTAGTATAAGAAGATGCACCATTGGATCATTTCCATATGCTGGCCTATGGTAGCAGTCCCCAACTGTTTTGGCACCAGGGTTCAGTTTCATGGAAGGCAATTTTTCTACAAGCCAGGAAAGGGGGCTGGTTTGGGGACATTGCATTTACTGTGCACTTTATTTCTATTTTTATTACATCAGCTCCGTCTCAGATCATCAGGTGTTCGATTCCAGAGGGTGGGGGCCTCTGGGCTATGGGGTTTGGGAAGGATGCTGCAAGGACAGGGACATGATCACACATTGTCTTGGAGAAGAACTCTAAGCATCCTGCCTGCCCTCACGTGTTCTGGGTGGCTGTTGATAGTGACTTAGGTGGGCATCTTCCTAGCCCAATTCCAGAGGAGTCATCTGTGGAGACGTAGTGACAGGAGCCCTCAAACACCTGCCAGGCATTGAGCTGGACTCACAGATGGATTCTAGGGGAAGTGGGAGGCTCCTCCAGGGTGGGGAGTTGGGTATGTTTCCTCCAGTTCCAATACTTGCTCCCACTTTTATATCTCAAAGCTAAAATGAGACGGGGACATTTTCAGTTTCTTGAATGTGCCAGCCTCTCTTTTAACCCAGGTGCCACTACATGCCCAACTCCTCATTCCTATCTGCCTCAATCAACCAGTCTCAAGTCACATGTCACCTCTTCCAGGAAGCCAATCTTGCCCCCCACACACCTGACTGGGTGAGGCCTCTCTGCTTCCCAGCTTCCCATGAAACTCCCCATAACATAGTGTTGCCATCATCGAGTTATGTGTCTGTGTATCTTACTAGACTCCTACAGCCCTTCTTGGTGCAGAGAAGGCATCTCACTAGCTGCATGTGTTCCCAGCATCCAAAATGATAAATACTAAATATAACAGTAAATTTTAATGGGCTTCCTTGGTGATTCAGCAGTAGAGTCTGCATGCAATGCAGGAGATGCAGCTTTGATCCCTGCACTGAGAAGATCCCCTGAGGGAGGGCATGGCATCCCACTCCAGTATTCTTGCCTGGAGAATCCCATGAACAGAGGAGCCTGGCAGGCTACAGTCCATGGGGTTACAAAAGAGTCAGACAAGACTGAAGCAACTGAGCATGTCCTTGCATAAAATATTTAATAAATATATACATTGAAGAAAATAATTAATGAAGGACATACATGGTGCCATAGATGTTATCTGAAC
Source organism: Neotragus pygmaeus (assembly GCA_006410875.1). NCBI lineage: Eukaryota > Metazoa > Chordata > Mammalia > Artiodactyla > Bovidae > Neotragus > Neotragus pygmaeus. The sequence goes on along the minus strand of SJYV01008901.1, from coordinate 404,424 downwards.
TGGACTTTAAAGGATGAACAAGAGTCTTTGCCCAGTGTAGGCAGGGCATTCCAGGATGAGGGAAGATGTAGAGAAATGCCCAGAACAGGGTTAGGGGAGACTAGGAGTTCAGACCAGGACCAAATTGTGAAGGGGCTTGAAGGCACCTTAGAACCATCACTCTAAGGCCAAGGGAAATGATGGGCTGGAAGCAAAGAACAGGAAGGGACTAGGGCAGCCAACTTGGGACTGGCAGATGCCAGCCTGGACCAGGGGGCCAGCCAACACTTTGCACCAAGCTCGTTGCCACTGAAACAGCAGAAGACTCAGAGTGTGGGGGGAAATCTTGGTGAATTTTTCTTGGCACAATTCAGAATGGGAAAGGACATCAGAGCAATAGATGATCAACCAAGGAATGAATCCAAGACCAAGGAGAAAGATGTTTTCTTACTGTTCCTAAATGCCCAGGGAGGTCAGGAAATATGTGTAGGGTCACCAAAAGGAGTCAATACTAAGACTGGGGACAAAGTAGAGGAAATCAAGGTCAGAGTCCAGCTTCATCTTGCAACCTTGCCTTGTGGGGGGTCTGTGATTTTGGATGAGTGACTTGACCTCTCTGAACTTCATTTTCTTTCTGTGTAAAATGGGGCTGAATTATACAGATAAGAGACACAGTGCATGTAAGGAGACTGGCAAAGGGTTGGTGCTTGGTGGAGGTGAACCCCCGCCTCCACTCCCACTTCAGATTTTTTCATACACTATAGGTGCTATTCTTACACTTGTCTCATAGATATTTGTTGAGCACCTACTATGTGCTGAGCAGTGTGTGGCCACTGAAGAAACCGTGTTGGATAAATTAAGTCTCTTGGGACCACAACCATGTAGCTTTGCTCAACTAGACAGGACTCACGCATTTCTAGATCTCTCCATTGGTTCAAGTCATTTCATTTCCCAAACATTCATGAGCCCCTGCCAGAATCTATGCTCACAGCTACAGATGAAAAGATGGGTCAGACCCTCATCTCACCCTTAAGAAAAATACTCTCAAACAGACATGTCGACACAGTGGGGGAGGGAGAGGGTGAGGCGAATTGGGAGAGTAGCTTATATATATACTACCAGGTATAAAATAGATAGCTAGTAGGAGGTTGCTGTGCAGGACAGGGAGTTCAGCTCGGGGCTCTGTGATGACCTAGAGGGGTGGGATGGCAATGGAGAGGGACGTTCAAGAGGGACAAGATACCCATATAAATATAGCTGATTCATTTTGTTGTACAGAAGAAACTAACACAACACTATAAAGCAATTATATTCCAATTTTTTAAAAATTTAACCAAAAGAAAAATGTCCTCTATCTACTTTCCTCAATGCCTTTGACTTAGGAAGCATGGGACAGTGTCCTATGGATCTTCAATCTGATCTCAGATATATGAACTTGGTAGATAATCTTTAGTGTTTTTGGTTAATTGTCAAAGGATTTCCTTTTCGGATCTCCACCTTGATGGGTTTCAGGGAAGTTAAAGGATCTGGTAACTCCCCAGGAGTCTGTCACATTTTCATTGCATTTATCTCCAGTATCTGAATGACTAATGTTCTTGCCTTTTAGAAGGGAAATTTGGCTCCCTGTCATCTTTCATCTCTAGCACAAACTATCTTTATCTCTGTAGGAGAAGAGGGCAACAGAAAATGAGATGATTGGATGGCATCACTGACTCGATGGACATGAGTTTGAGCAAGCTCTGGGAGTTGGTGATGGACAGGAAAGCCTAGCACACTGCAGGCCATGGGGTCACAAAGAGTCAGACACGACTGAGCAACTGAACTGAACTGATATAGACTGTTAAATATTAATAAAATAAAATTCCAACTAAGGATTGCATAGGAAAGAGTTCTTCAAAGTCTTGGTCAACATTTTGCTCAAGGGGCCCCTCTTTTTCTGGGGCAAGTGACTGGCAAAAATAGAGGAAGGAAATCTCATGCTTGAACTCTTCTCTGACAAGTGGGAAAAGTCAGAACTCACCACAGTCACTGGTTAGTTTGATAAGCATGACCAGCCTTGGTATTTAAAGGCTGTGCATGAAATAACTCTTAGCTCCAGCGCAGAAGAAGTTCAGCCCCAACAACCATGTGTTCAAATGATATGTATGGAACATATGAGCCCATCTCTGGGGAGAACGCCGTGACTACAGCTAACACAATACCCGCTCTCATGGAAATTACAGTGGAACAGAAGAGGCAGATGATAAATAACTGAAATTAGACAAGAGAGTGAAGTGTTTTAGGATGATAAGGCAATTATTACCTATGAGAACCCAACAAGATAATTTATAGTAGAGGGACTTCTCTGGTGTTCCAGTAGCTAAGACTTTGCCTTCCAATGCAGGGGATGTGGGTTTGATCTCTGGTCAGGGGGCTAAGATCCCACATGCCTTGGGGCCAAAAAGCCAAAATATAAAGCAGAAGCAATATGGTCACAAATTCAATGCTTTAAAAATGGTCCACATAAAGAAAAAATCTTAAAAAAAAGATAACCCATAGAGAGTAAGGCGGACTGAGTGTAGTTTGGAGGGGTGGTTCACAGAGAAGTTGGCATTTCAGCTGAGGCGATCCACTCCACGGGCAGAGAGAGGAGAGGTTGCAGCGGGTAGAAGGGGCAACATATACAAAGGGCCTAAAGAGGAAGAACGATGGCCCATCCAAGGAACAGAAGAAAGCCAATATGGCAGGACACTTGGGCAGCAAGGAAGGGGAAGGAGAGATCAAAGTGGCCTAAAATGACAGGGACGAAATTGCAAAAAACATGCTTGCTAAGTCACTCCAGTTGTGTCTGACTCTTTGTGATGCTAACGGGCTGCAGCCTGCCAGGCTTTTCTGTCCATGGGATTCTCCAGGCAAGGATACTGGAGTGGGTTGCCATGTCCTCCTCCAGGGTATCTTCCCAACCCAGGNGCAGGGGATGTGGGTTTGATCTCTGGTCAGGGGGCTAAGATCCCACATGCCTTGGGGCCAAAAAGCCAAAATATAAAGCAGAAGCAATATGGTCACAAATTCAATGCTTTAAAAATGGTCCACATAAAGAAAAAATCTTAAAAAAAAGATAACCCATAGAGAGTAAGGCGGACTGAGTGTAGTTTGGAGGGGTGGTTCACAGAGAAGTTGGCATTTCAGCTGAGGCGATCCACTCCACGGGCAGAGAGAGGAGAGGTTGCAGCGGGTAGAAGGGGCAACATATACAAAGGGCCTAAAGAGGAAGAACGATGGCCCATCCAAGGAACAGAAGAAAGCCAATATGGCAGGACACTTGGGCAGCAAGGAAGGGGAAGGAGAGATCAAAGTGGCCTAAAATGACAGGGACGAAATTGCAAAAAACATGCTTGCTAAGTCACTCCAGTTGTGTCTGACTCTTTGTGATGCTAACGGGCTGCAGCCTGCCAGGCTTTTCTGTCCATGGGATTCTCCAGGCAAGGATACTGGAGTGGGTTGCCATGTCCTCCTCCAGGGTATCTTCCCAACCCAGGGATCAAACCCACATCCCCTGTGACTTCTCCACTGACAGGTGAACTCTTTACCATCTGAACCACCTGGAAGCCGGTTACAAAGAACATTATCCCATAACCTCAACAGGCATGAGATGACACTCATTTACACACAGAATTCTGGCCATGATACAGACCCAAGGGGAAGTGGATTCTGGTGATGTCCACTGCACCTGAAAAGTGAATTTCAGATAAATAAAGGAATAGCCAATCACATTTCGGAAGGATTTTGCAGTTCACAAACTTTCACATAAAGTTGTTTGTTTTCTCAGCAAGGGTTTAATGAGCCCTTATTAGGCGCCATCCTGTGGGAACAGACTGGTGAGCAAGTTCAGAGCAGTGGAGGAGCCAGTCTAGTGGAGGAGGTGGGGAGGTGTTGATCAGAAATTTACACAACAGCACACAGTGAGCACTACAGTGGAAGCAGAAGCATCACCTGCCCTCCAAGCTCTGGACGCCTTCACTTCTGTGCAAACCCAGGAGCCTGGAGTGCTCACAGTGACCACGTGAGCACCAGGGGCTTAGCATGCTTTCAGTTCCTCTGACCAGAGCACCATAGGGAATGCTGTCGCATTTGGCTGTTTGGAGCTCCGGGGGTTTCATGGCTTAAAGGAAGAGAATGCCACCTCCAATTCCCACTTAATTCTCTTGATGCTAATCAAATGCCCAAGTCTGAGTTTGAGCCTAGTGGGAACATTATCTGAGACCATTCCTCCAGAGTAGGGTGAAACTGTGGCTCTTTCTGCATCTTATCCCTGAGGTATTCATCATACCTCATCTGCCTGCAGCTCTGATCCTTAGGGACTCTTTCATTCACACAAATGAAGTGGAGGGAGGGAATTGCAAGTCAACTTTTAATAAGCCTCAGGTGTCACTGAAAAATCCCATGACCTGTTCACTAAGAAAACTTGAAATTGGCTTCTAGCAGTTACCATGCCAGTGGAGCTTGGCAGACTGTGCCAGGGGCATGTCCCATTGGGCTCTTTAACACCAGTCAGGTCTATAATATTTCTGAACTATTGTGTTCTCAAGGAAGATTTCCCAGGGGTCTTAACTGATGGGCACAGAGAGGACTGGGGTGGGGCTGGAGGTGACGGGTTCTAGTAAAGTCTATTAATTGTCTGCTAAGGAGATCCTATAACATCAGTTCTCTGGGGACTTGTTTGTTTTTTTTAATGTAAGGTTTTCATCTATTAAACAGAGACCAGCTGGCCACCAGTGTGAAATGGTCACTTCTCTTCAGTGTCTAAAAAATAGATTAATAGGCAAGAGGACATATGTAGTAGCAAGGATAGCTTCCTGCTTGGAAGATATGTAGTAGCATGCATAGCACTGACTCACAGCAGGTAGTTCAGTTCAGTTCAGTTCAGTCACTCTGCTGCTGCTGCTGCTGCTGCTGCTAAATCGCTTCAGTCGTGTCCGACTCTGTGTGACCCCACAGATGGCAGCCCACTGGGCTCCGTCATCCCTGGGNGTCCATCTAGTCAAGGCTATGGTTTTTCCAGTGGTCATGTATGGACATGAGAGTTGGACTGTGAAGAAAGCTGAGTGCTGAAGAAATGATGCTTTTGAACTGTGGTGTTGGAGAAGACTCTTGAGAGTTCCTTGGACTGCAAGGAGATCTAACAAGTCCATTCTAAAGGAGATAAGCCTTGGGTGTTCTTTGGAAGGAATGATGCTAAAGCTGAAACTCCAGTACTTTGGCCACCTCATGTAAAGAGTTGACTCATTGGAAAAGACTCTGATTCTGGGAGGGATTGGGGGCAGGAGGAGAAGGGGATGACAGAGGATGAGATGCCTGGATGGCATCACTGACTCGATGGACGTGAGTCTGAGTGAACTCCGGGAGTTGGTGATGCACAGGGAGGCCTGGTGTGCTGCGATTCATGGAGTCGCAGAGTCAGACATGACTGAGCAACTGAACTGATATACTTGAACTTATTTTTTGCAATATACTTTGAATTTTCTGTTCACTCCCTCTTCTATTTTAACATCGATTGTATTCTTACTCTTTAAGTTGTGTGTGTGTTAGTTGCTCAGTCATGTCCAACTCTTTGTTACTCCATGGACTGTAGCACTCCAGGCTCCTCTGTCCATGGGATTTTCCAGGCAAGGATACTGAAGTGGGTTGCCATTTCCTTCTCCAGAGGATCTTCCTGACCCAGGGATCAAACCCTGATCTCCTGCATTGCAGGTGGATGCTTTACTGTCTGAGCTACTAGGGAAGTTTTAAGTTATATTATACTTAACTATTATTTTCCCTAAAGTATGGAATTGTTTAGTATCTCCATCCTCTTCCCTAACAAAAAATGGACTTTAACACATTTTAACTCCCCGTTGAACACCTTTCCCTGTTTTCCTTATCATTATAGAGAATTTTAACTCCATCTCTTTAGGCATAAAAACAGATGTATTCTTATAGTCAATGGTTCAAGTGTATTTGCCAGTGCCTTATCAGTTCTGTGGTGGCAGCTCAGTGTCTTAGTGCTGCAATGATATGAAAGTACCATAAATATAGTCTCTGAACAAGCTGGTAACTGGGCAGGTCCTTCCTGCGAAACTATTGTTTCCTGTTTCCCTCTTAGATAAGCAGTTTCTTATAATCTGTAATCCCAGACAGCAACCTGGATGGCAGCTTCACAGGTGGGAAAGCCTCTTTGTTGCCCTGTTCTTGCATTCAGTCCTGAGCTGCTCTGCCCCTTTGGACAGGGAGTGACCACTTCTGAACTATAGAAATGTTTACCGTGTTTTGATGATAACTGTATTGTCAAAGTCTTCTCCTTTTATATTGTGTTATTATGTATCATTCAAATGTGCCTCAAGGTGTAAATTTATGATGCTCTCTGGGTTGGAAGTTGAATGCCAAAGTTTATACTGAACGTCTACTGTGCTCCTTGCCATAAATGGCAGACAACACCCATGAACATGTCTTTCTCTTTAAGAAACTTGTAATTTCCTAGGTGGAATAAGAAATATTCCACTTAAGAAATATATACACATGAAACCATTTAAAAAATGCAAGACAACAAAAAGAATGCCACAACTGTTGGAGTGGCTGGAGATGACTATTTTGTTGCTTTTAGTTTATTTGGAGGGAAAAGGGGCACAAGAAGATGATTATACATGTGTTAAATAGCATCTAGGCTGATTCATACATCCACACATATGAAGGAACTTTTTATTAAGTATTATATGTTATAACCAGTCCTGCTTCTTGGGAGCTCAAGAGGATATCTAAATATGCACCTTTAAAAAACACTTTTACCTTTCTCTAATAGATTGAATTAAATGCCAGACCCTTCTTACCTGCTGGGACTATTATGAGTAGGAGCTGTCACATTGTTTATATAATTTAATTATTCAGATAACTAAAAAACAAGATGACTTCAGTTATAAACAGTTAATTCAGACTGATCATTTTCTCTTTTCAAGTGTTTAGCATATAGTCCTACTGCAATTAGAGCAAAACCAGTTGTGTTTGTTTCTATCAAAAATATAACAGGCTCTTTGGAAAAGTTTTTGAAAGTCCTTCTGATACAAGGAATGGCAGTGAAGACCCTACCCCCAGTCCCTTTCCTGGCCTAATCTACATTCTACCAGTTGTTGACTCTATAAAAGTGAATGACTTTCCCTTTTAGTTTGGGCGCAGTGAGCAATGATCTGAGTGAATTGTTCTAATTCAAGAGCTTGTAGGTTCAGATGTGGGGAAGGAGACCCATCGAATCTAGACCTCAACCAGCTGTAAGTCATCAGTTTTCCCTGAACTCATAGTTTATCTCAATTTCTCTGGTGGTATTTTATTTCTTTTTAAAAAATTTGTTTTATTCAAGTATAGTTGATTTACACAGTTGCTAATTTACAAGATCATGTTAATTTCTTCTTTACAGCAAAGTGATTCACTTATATATATATATATATATATATGTATATATGTACATATATATGCCATTTGTAGTGATATGGCTGGAACTAGAGATTATCATACTAAGTGAAGTAAGTTTAAAAGAGAACAGCGTATCGTTTATATATGTTACTTACAAGTAGTCTAAAATATGACACAACTGAACCTACAAATGTGTATATATACATGTATACATATATATATATATATAACTGACTATATATGTATATATATACATTCTTTTTCATATTCTTTTCTGTTATGGTGTATCCTGAATATAGCTCACTGTATGTAGGACCTTGTTGTTTGTAATATTTTGCATCTGCTACTGCCAAACTCTCAAATCTACTGTTCTCCCACACCCGCCTTGGCAGCCACAAATCTGTTCTCTGTGTCTGTTTCTGTTTGTAAATAGGTTCATTTGTGTCATATTTTAGATTACTTGTAAGTAACACATATAAATGATATGTCTTTCTCTTTTTAACTTACTTCATTTAGTATGATAATCTTTAGTTCCAGCCATAGTGCTACAAACGGCATTATTTCATTCTTTTTTATGGCTGAATAGTGTCCCATTATATGTATATGTAACCACATCCTTTTTTTCCATTCATCTGTTGGTGGACATTTAGGTTGTTTCCATGTCTTGGCTATTATCAATAGTATTACTATGAGTTTAGGATTGCATGTATCTTTTTGAATTACTTTTCTCTGGATCATATGTGTTAACTCTTTATTTTCTGAGGTTCATCCATATTGTTTTCCATAGTGGCTACACCAATTTATATTTCCATCTGGTGGCATTTTCTTAAGATGAATAATACTCGGAACTTTAACTCTTGCCCCATCTAGCCTGTAAATTCCTCAAGAGAAGAAGCCATGCCTGATTCATTTTTGAATCCCTAAAATACTTTAATGGAATATTAAAATTGTTTAGTGAGATCATTTAATAAATACATGTAACTGTGTAAAGGCCAGGGAACTGGGTGTCTTTCTAGAGTTGATATATCTTACAATTTTATAGTCTTACAGACGTCCTGGAATGTGAAGTCAAGTGGGTCTTAGGAAGCATCACTATGAACATAGCTAGTGGAGGTGATGGAGTTCCAGTTGAGCTATTTTAAATCCTGAAAAATGATGCTGTGAAAGTGCTGCACTCAATATGCCAGCAAATNAACAAATTGATCACATGGACCACGGCCTTGTCTAACTCAATGAAACTATGAGCCATGCCTTTGCTGCTGCTGCTGCTGAATTGCTTCAGTCATGTCCGACTCTGTGCGACCCCATAGACGGCAGCCCATCAGGCTCCCCCGTCCCTGAGATTCTCCAGGCAAGAACACTAGAGTGGATTGCCACCTCCTTCTCCAATGCATGAAAGCAAAAAGTGAAGTCTCTCAGTCGTGTCCGACTCCTAGCAACCTCATGGACTGCTGCCCCCCAGGCTCCTCCGTCCATGGGATTTTCCAGGCAAGAGTACTGGAATGGGTTGCCAATTGCCTTCTCCAATGAGCCATGCCTTTAGGGCCACCCAGAATGGATGGGTTGTGGTGAAGAGTTCTGAAAAAACCTGATCCACTGGAGGAGGGAGTGACAAACTACTTCAGCATTCCTGCCTTGAGAACCCCATGAACAGCCTGAAAAGGTCACTGTCTCATCCCCCAGTAATTGAATATTGCCACTGGACTTAAGCTCTGCTCTTGGCTCTGACATCTGATTCCTCATCTTGGTTTGACCTCTAGGATCACTCTTGGTATCCTCTTGTTTAAATGACTTCTAGTGACTGTGAAGCCCATCCAGATTGCCACCCTCTGTGCTCAGCATGGCTTGTTCCCTCAATGCCCAGTCTTGGTAGTGTTAGGACTCACCCTTAGTGTTTCAGTAGGTGAAGTCCTTGTTGCATAAGGATATGACCCAGTGACCTCCCAAGGGCCCTCCAAATGGCTTGTGTGAAACTGGAAACTACTGCCTACCAAGAACTATGCTTATAAACATTTATAACCCCAGTATCAACATGGAGCTCTATTCCTCCATGGTGACAGAAAACAAGTGTGTGCCAGAGCCTCTCTATTCCATGGCTGCCTTTTGTCTAGAAGTTCCTTTTCACTCAGAAGGACTGGTTATGAGTGTTTATAATATTCTATTTTTTAAATGGTATTTCAGATATGCTTTGAGGTAAACCCATCTTATTTCTTGTCCAAATTCTCCATTTCATTTTTCATAATTTATCTTCTACTCTCTCGATGAGTATGTTCTTTCTTTCTCCCTTCAAAATGAGCCAATTACAATTTTCCATTTGAAAATAAATTTCATCATGCTTTGTTTCCTGTTTTCTAAATGACTCCGATCTAGCTGAGAGTTTTGTTAGCAGCTCCAAAGTATGATGCACTGTAATTCTCCTGGAAGGTGAAAAGTGAAAAGTATAGGAGCAAGTCTAGCCTTTGACCTGAGGCTCTAACACTAGAATCTTACAACCGAGTGTATCATGTGGTTTTTACTGATCTACAGGCTGACATTTTCCTTCACCAAAGAGGTATTCAGAGACTCCAGACTTGGTAAATCACCACCATAACCTCTGTGCCATACAGACTCATAAAAGTAATAAATGTGAGTGTCGTGAGAATTACTTGTTATTCAAATGTTTAAGTTTATGGTCTTGCTTGCATTATTGTTTTATGAAGCAACAATAAGTCTTTATAACATATTTCATGCTTAAAGAAGTGTGGAGATGTCAATTTGATCTAAATATCAAATTACTACCAGAATGAGATTACAGGATATTTTTTGCAGAGTGCTTATGTGAACATCATCACAATATATTTATTATGTTAACTGGGCTTACATATTTGGGCAGCCTACCTAGTTTAGTGGACTGAGCACTAGATTGGCAGTAAAGTTCTCCTGGATTCTAACTTCAGTCCTACTGTTCATTGGCTCTGGGTCTGTTGTTTCTTTGCCTTTGGCCTTGTAAAATGTAAAAGTAGAAAAAGAATAAGACATGGCCAGTTCAGTTCTTAAAATTTAATTTGAGGAATTGTTACCTGCAGGGCCAGTTGTTATTATTATTTACTTTATTTTACTTTACGATACTGTACTGGGGCAGTGCATCAATGGCTCCTCCTCCTTGTTCCCTGGCCTCCCCTTGGCCCTGTACCACATGCTCCATCTTCTCCCTAACAAAGGCATTTTTGTGGGCCATAGAACAGTAACCACTATCCTAGGAACCAAATAAGTGAACAACTCAAATACATTCTGGGTTTGTTGGCCTATTTATTCAGATGGCACTTACGCTTCTTTTCTAAAGTTAGGCTGCCCAATCATAAAGGTGATTTTGGACTACAATAAAAAGGTTTAGAATAATGATAAGAATGCCACAGATGATCAAGTTAAGAACTAGTATTCTTTTACCCAGAGAATGCAAAACTTATCTGAGTTGGGGATGAGCTTATTGCAATCCACTTCAACTGTTTGAAAGATTATAGTTTGAATAATGTCTTTTTTCCTTATCCCCACTAAGATTAGGACAAGAAAATAATCATGAAGGAATTATGTTACATACAGGTAGAGAGGTCTATTAAGACATCAGACAGGTAGATGCCTTCTCTAAAGAAAAAAAGATTCTGATCTGTGACAGCTTTCCTAGAGTCAGAGAAGTGAACTGTCACTTCAGAACTCATCACGTCCATCAGTTTCCTGGAGTTTAAATACCTCCTAAAGAAATGTGGTAGCCCTCCTTGGTGCCTTATTTCAGGCTCTTNAAAGAAAAAAAGATTCTGATCTGTGACAGCTTTCCTAGAGTCAGAGAAGTGAACTGTCACTTCAGAACTCATCACGTCCATCAGTTTCCTGGAGTTTAAATACCTCCTAAAGAAATGTGGTAGCCCTCCTTGGTGCCTTATTTCAGGCTCTTTTAATCCTTGCAGCGAGAACACATTAACGCTGAATAGAAGCCTATCTGTATATTTCCTTATTTCCTCTTTCCTTTGAAAGAGAGGACAGATAATCACCATTCCATGTGATTCTATTCCTTAAATACTAAATCCCTATATCATTGTCTTCTTCCCGGGCTCCCCTGCCCCGAGTCCTCACTGGTCTGTTTCCTAAAGACTTAATTACCATTGCTGCCCCTCTGATTTTATGGTGAATGGCAATTCTGACACCTCTGACCCTAAGAAGCAGAGAATTCTTGGCTTTATCTTTGCACTAAGAATTTAAATGCAGTGGAATGTACAAGTAGAAATAGGTCATTTTTCTTCTGCACATCACCAATTGCAAGATTTTTTTCATAAAAAGCAGAGTATCAGTTTTCAATTGAAAACACATTTTTGTAAAGCATGAAAAAAATGGAATCTCAAGTGCCGTTGCTGTCAGAAAGATGAATGCCTCTTCTATTTTGAAGTAGCTGCCAACAAATATGAGGACTAGGTATCATTTCTCTCCTTGGTGAACTGTCAGGCTCCTCTTTATGAATCTGGCACATTACAGGTGGCTGAAGTAGATTCTGGTTGTTAGTAACTGGTCCAAACACTTGTTTCACTACCTATGACTTATAGTCCTATTGCCTCGGATTGAAGGATTTTCTGAGTTGTACACCACATAATGCAGATAACTGAATTTTTATTAAGGTGAAATCTCATAAATTAGCCATTTTATAGTGAAAAATCTAGTGGCATTTAGTACATTCACAATATTGTATAACTAGCATCTATGCCAAGTTCTACAATATTTTCATTGCCCCATTAAGAAATCCCATATTGGACTTCCTTAGTGGCACAGTGGATAGGAATCTGCCTTTCAATACAGGGAACAGATTAGTCTGGGAAGATCGTATAGTGATGCTGAATAGCTCAGTCCATAAGTCACAACTACTGAAGCCCATGCTCCTAAAGCCTGTGCTCCACAACAAGAGTATGTGCGTGCTAAGTCCCTTCAGTCTTGTCTGACTCTTTGCAACCCTATGGACCATAACCTGCCAGATTCCTCTGTTCATGGAATTCTTCAGGCAAGAAAGCTGGAGTGGGTTGCTCTTTCCTACTCCAGGGAATTTTTCCAACCCAAGTATTGAACCCATGCCTCTTACATCTCCTGCACTGGCAGGCAGGTTTTTAACCACCAGTGCCGAAGAGCAGCCACTGCAACGGGAAGCCCACACCTGGCCACAAAGAGTGGCCCCTGCTTGCTGCAACTAGAGAAAGTCTGTGGAGAGCAACGAAGACCCGGCACAAGTCAAAACAAAAAAGGCAATCCCATACCTCCCTCCCTCCAGATTTTGGTAACCATTAATCTGTTTTTTTGTCTTATAAATTTACCTATTCTGTAAATCATATCAGTTCAGTTCATTCGCGTCCAACTCTTTGCGACCCCAGGCCTCCCTGTCCATCATCAACCTCCGAAGTTCACTCAAACTCAGATCCATCGAATTGGTGATGCCATCCAGCCATCTCATCCTCTGTCATCCCCTTCTCCTCCTGCCCTCAATCCCTCCCAACATCAGAGTCTTTTCCAATGAGTCAACTCTTCACATGAGGCGGCCAAAGTACTGGAGTTTCAGCCTTAGCATCATTCCTTCCAAAGAACACCCAGGACTGATCTCCTTTAGAATGGACTGATTGGACCTCCTCGCAGTCCAAGTGACTCTCAAGAGTCTTCTCCAACACCACAGTTCAAAAGCATCAATTTTTCGGCGCTCAGCTTTCTTCACAGTCCAACTCTCACATCCATGACTACTGGAAAAATCATAGCCTATAGAATGTTGCTTTTGTATCTGACTTCTTTCACTGGACACAATGTTTTCAAGGTTCATCCACATTATACCATTATCAGCACCTAGTTCCTTTTTTTTATGACTGAATAATATTTTGTTACATGTACCTGTGTACATACTAAGTTGCTTTAGTTACGTCCAACTCTTTGTAACCCCATGGACTGTAGCCCATCAGACTCCTCCGTCCATGAGGATGGAGTGGGTTGCCATGCCCTCCTCCATCTGTGATATGTGTATACCATAATTTGTTTATCCATTCATCTATTGATGGGTTGTTTCCCCCTGTTGGTTATTGTGAATAATGCTGCTATGAAATTCATATACAAGTATTTGTTTGATTACCTGTTTCAATTCTTTTGGTTATATACCTGTGATGGAACTGCTGGGTCATAAAATAAATTCTGTTTGACCTTTTAAGAAATTGATAAACTGTTTTCCTAAATTTACTTCTGAAGGGGAAAACCCATGGCATTAATGCAATGAACATCATCTTAGCAGGAGGAGCACATCCCTGTGAGCCTCTAAGGAGAATTTTCTGAAGAATCAAAGAGCATAAAGTTATTGACAGCAAAGGTGTTTTACCCAACTGACCTCTGCTCCTGGACAGACAGAACTAAAGCAACAGTCCACGTAAGTTTCTGCCATGTGAATTCCTTGAAATTCTTCCATCAGTGCAGATCTGTTGCCCTTTGGCCGCATTTGTACTATAATTAACCGCAAAGTCAATTAAGAGAATTGCTTTAAGGGAAGAAGCCAATTCCGATGAGGTCTGTTCTGAGGAAAAAAAAATCTGAAAAACAGTTTAAAGTTGCCAGAAGTCAGGTTTGTGCCCTTTCAGCATAAGGACCCATACTTTGAATGTTTGACTAAAATTAATTACCATTTAGTTTTCACATAAGAAGACATCTGCCTATTTTCCTAAAAGCTGTTGCTCTGCTCTGGGCAAATTGGTATGAAGACTAATCTAACTTGCCTGTTGTAGAAATAGACTGGATTCTTGAAAGCCCATGCCTGTGTTCAGTTTTTTGACTGTCGCCATAGACATTTCCTTTTGTGACATTGATACTAAAGATATAGTAGATACTGAATGGTAGACAGCCAACACCTATCCTGCAGTGCCAATAAAAAGGCAATGTTTGGATGTCTGACCTCTTGATACAGGAAACACTTTGCCATCCCTGTAACCACATGCTAGTCAGGATGAGCAGTGGAATCACAACCTTAACAGAGTTAACATGAACTAAATTAGAAACAAAAACCCTCCTCTTCCTTACAGGTTTTATTCAAGTTAATATAGTTGACATAATGTGCCCAAATAGTACACCCAGAAAATGAGCTCATCCATTAGGGATCTTGCCATGTCGTAATTCAGAATCACTCCTCAGAATTACAAAGCCATTACAGTCTGAGTGACATGGTTGCCAGAAAATGAAACTTCAGAACACTGCATAGCCTGAGTCAGAGGAACTGCTCCTTGGCTGCTCATCCACTGTGTCTATAATATTTCATCCCTGATCCCTGATCCTATGCTGCTTGAGTCACATGCTCTTGGAGATAACTTCAAGTGTAAACAGAAAGGTCGAAAGAGTACAGGGAGGCAAGGCAGCCGTGCAGATGCCCTCTTCTGTCAGATGTCACAGGAACAAATTAGGTACATCAGACTACATGGGGTCTCCCTCCCTCACATGGCAAAAAACTCCTTGAGGAGGGCTCACAAGTTCCTGAGAAGAGAGGAATGTTTATGCCTGTGGAGAAACAAAATGTCCCTGATGTAGAATATTTGAACCCAGTCATACATAATTGGTGGTAGTGGACAGGAGAAAGCCTTACATTTCAGACTCTAACCATATTCAGGAGGATCTGGTTCATAGGAAAGTTTATGTTAAAACCTTATGTCTCAATTTCTCTTTATCCCAGGTTATCATCTTGAGATGCTAAGCTAGCTGGACCCCTCAAGTTCCATTAATGTTTTCCAAGGACAGGAGAAATTATTTTTCCTATGAGAGTTGATATTTATTCTCAGTAATTTCTCTTCTTGAACTTTTACAGAACTCTTAATATATGAAGCTACTCTTCATACATTTAAAAACTCTTGAGAAATGTATCTGATCCAAGCTAATAACTCATAACAATATTTTTAGATGATACCTGGGTATACTGCTTACGTAAACTGAGTCCAGGCTTCATGTTATATTAAAGTTTGTCAGGTGATGTGCTTTTAGCTGGCACATAGTGCCCTTACTTCTTGCCAGAGCACAGGGCAAGTTCTTAGTAAACGTGCAAGGTTCATATGACTCATGAGAGTTGGTTTGGCCGCTAATGAGATTCTAAGTTCCTTTAAACCAAAATAGGAATCAGGCATCACAGCAGCCCTGTGAAAACTTCAAGAACTATTCCTGTCTCCAGTGCAGGGAAAAATGAATTGCAGAACCTCAATGAAAACAAAATCCATGAATATTGCCATACCCATCTAATCTTGCATTCTGACTGAAGCAGAAGTTCAAAGGGAGTTTTATGGAAGGGAACCTTGGTTTCTTCAGTATCAGTCCTCAGGAATATATTTCACTTTCCATAAGTAAACTGCTGTCAGTCCACTAGAGATAGGGTTTACCTGACCCTTTGGAAGCTATTTCTGTAACCAGTGTGTTCCCAACTTTGCAGTCTTTGACTTACAGTGGAAAGTATCCTTTCATTTTATACTAAAATTATGACAGCATTCTCTTCTACCATTCTGTGTGCTGGAAATACACTTCTCTCAAAGTGCCCTCCACAATATCTGAAACTGTTTGCACTACCTTTGTTGGCTCTCTGAAATAGAGCTTTCCGTGTGTCCCCTCTGGCCTTCTCCTTGCTGCTTTGACCTTCAGGAATGTTCTTCTGTCATGGACTTAGTTCTCCCCACCAATGCCCACTGTAGCCCCCACTTTATCTTTGGGGAAAAGAAACTCTTCCCTTTGGCCTAAAGAGAACATCCTGATAATATTCCCCACTTTGTAGTGTGGCTAAGAAGTAGATACAAGACTTTTCCAGGCTAGGGGTGCCTTACCCCAAGATGTCAAGNGAAGAATTGATGCTTTTGAACTGTGGTGTTGGAGAAGACTCTTAAGAGTGCCTTGGACTGCAAGGAGATCCAACCAGTCCATCCCTAAGGAGACCAGTCCTGGGTGTTCATTGGAAGGACTGATTCTGAAGCTGAAACTCCAATACTTTGGCCACCTCATGCGAAAAGTTGACTCACTGGAAAAGACTCTGATGCTGGGAGGGATTGGGGGGCAGGAGGAGAAGGGGACAACAGAGGATGAGATGGCTGGATGCCATCACTGACTTGATGGACATGAGTTTGGGTGAACTCCGGGAGTTGGTGATGGATAGGGAGGCCTGGTGTGCTGCGATTCATGGGGTCGCAAAGAGTCGGACACAACTGAGTGACATTGAACTGAACTGAACTGAAGCTTCAAGGAAGAGGAGGAGTATTTTTGAGGGAAGCAAGCCACTCATGGGTACAGTTTATATACAGAAATTCCAGTCTAGAGATCAGTTACCTTAAGGTCATTCCTAATATTTCATCCAAGAGGAGGGAAGAGTGGTCCTCTGTTGAAAGATGAGGAGGCAGAAGAAGGTATGCAGTAAAGTTAAGTAAACCAGAGTGGCAAGCCAGCTGGTATTGGAGCAAATCAAGACTGAAGATAAAGTACGTGGCATTAGTCTAGAACAGACACCATTTTAAGCATAAATTTGGCTTGTTCCAAGGAAGTCTTAGAGCTTTCCTGGAAGCTCAGATGGTAAAGAAACTGCCTGAAATGAGGGACATCCAGGTTTGATCCCTGGGTCAGAAAGATCCCCTGGAGAAGGGAATGGCAACCCGCTCCAGTATTCTTGCCTAGAGAATTCTATGAACAGAGGAATCTGGCATGCTACAGTTCAGGGAGTCGCAAAGAGCTGAACACGATTGAGCAACTGACACTTTGATTTTTCACAAGGAAGTCTTAAATAACCAGTGATGAAGTCTCCCCGAGAAACAAAATCAGACCACTATA
This sequence comes from Neotragus pygmaeus, assembly GCA_006410875.1. NCBI lineage: Eukaryota > Metazoa > Chordata > Mammalia > Artiodactyla > Bovidae > Neotragus > Neotragus pygmaeus. The sequence continues at coordinate 387,207 of SJYV01008901.1, read as the reverse complement.
ATCCAATCACAGCAGTGAAGGTCACACCATGAAACTTTAACCAATTCAGTATACTGATTTGGGCAAAAATGATATGTAAATTCATGTGTTGTGCTCAGAAAATAGAATGTTTCCCTAAGAAGCTAGTCTGCAGGTAATCTAGAAAAGAGAAAAACAGAGCGGGGAAATTTGGCACTCTTTACCTTACACTGTGCACAGAATATTGAGACATAGAATTGGACAGGTAGAGATGTATCATCTAAGTTTAGGACAAGGATATTCACTTGGATTTTTTGACTCAGAGTAGGTGTGAAGATTATCTCTCCTGACATTAAGTCAATGCTCAGAAAGTAACTCAACACCTCATTATATGTACTGTCTNGAGACATAGAATTGGACAGGTAAAGATGTATCATCTAAGTTTAGGACAAGGATATTCACTTGGATTTTTTGACTCAGAGTAGGTGTGAAGATTATCTCTCCTGACATTAAGTCAATGCTCAGAAAGTAACTCAACACCTCATTATATGTACTGTCTATACTTTGATTTCAAGTGACAGTGAAGCCATTTAACAACTAGTAATCTAAGTTTTGCATCACTTCCTCCTACTTTCCCCTAACATCTCCTACTCTATCTCTTCCTTTTCTTGACCTCACTCACTCAGTTCCAGGCACACATGCCTGGAATAGTGTTACCTGAAGGCCTTTGCAGATATACTTAATTTAAGGATCTTGAAATGAGGAGATCATTCTGAATTATCTGATTGTGTTCTAAATCCACAGACCGATGTCCTTATAAGAGACACACAGAGGAGAAAACAGAGTTAGCAATATAAAGATGAAGAGAAATTGTAGTGATATGGCCACAAGAAAAGGAAGTGGGCAACCACCAGAAACTGGAAGAGACCTGTAATGGATCCTCCCCTAGAAGCCATTCAGAGGTATCATGGCTCTGCTGATACCTTGACTGTAGACTTCTAAACTCTAGAATTGTAAGAGAATAAACTTCTCTCCATTTCTAAGCCAGATCAGCTACCCNACACACACACACACACACACACACACACTCCTCAGTTCCACTCTAAAACTGAGATAATGCCATAACCTATCTGGGCTTCCCAGGTGGTACTAGTGGTAAAGAATCCACCTGCCAATGCAGGAGATGCAAGAGATGTGAGTTGAATCCCTGGGTTGGAAAGATCCCCTGGAGAAGGGAATGGCAACCCACTCCAGTATTCTTGCCTGGAACACCCATGGACAGAGGAGCCTGGCAGGCTACAGTTCATGGGATTGCAAAGAGTCAAACACGGCTGAGCAAGCACACACACATGCATAACATACCTGATTCTTGTGATAATCATATGAAATGACATCTACAAAGTGCCAACCACTCAGTAAGCAATGGTCTACTGCTTCCTGGGGATTCCCTAAAGCTCCTGGTGGCTCAGTGATAAAGAACCTGCCTGCTAATGCAGGTGGGTTAAATCCCTGGGTGGGGAAGATCCCCCAGAGAAGGAAATGACAACACACTCCAGTATTCTTGACTGGGAAATCCCATGGACAGAGGAGTCTGATGGGCAACAGTCCATGGGGTCGCTGAGTCAGACACGACTGAGCGACTTCACTTTCACTTTCACCATTGCCTTCTCCGTCATATAGTCATACACTAAGAAATATTTTTAAGTTCTCATTATATGCCAATAACATTTACACGTTCTTTGGATACAATAGTGACCAAGGCAGATAAGCTCTTTGACCCCATAGAACCTCATGCTAGGGCGCATTTGGTAGCAGCAATGGAACAGCAAAAACCAAGTAAACTGAAGGGGATGATAGTGCTATAAAGACAAGCAAGCAGGACAAGAGATCAGAGACTGACTGGAGAAGGCAGGGACTACTTCAGTTTTCAGAAATGGTTTCCCTGAGGAAGATGGCACTGGGAGAGAGAGCTAAATGAGGTAAGCATCCGAGTTAAGTGATGAAGTGAAGAAAGCATTCTAGGTCACAAGAATGGCAAATACAGATATTTCGATGCTAGAGCATTGTGGCCATAGTCCTTGCAACCAGAAAGGACTAGTTTCTAGGGGGGGAGGAATGAGGGACAAAGTTTTAGGTTGGTACAATCAAGAATAGCCCAATACACTAGGGTAAGAAGAGTGAATTCATTTTCAGTGACGGGATTTTGAGTACAGTTACAGCATAATTGGGTTTCCCTAATGGCTCAGTAGGAAAGAATCTACATGCAATTCAGGAGACACAAGAGACGTGGGCTTGAACTCTGGGTCAGGAAAATCACCTGGAGGAGGCAATGATGGACAGAGGAGCCTGGTGGGTTACAATCCATGTGGTCACAATGAGTCGGACACAACTGGGCAAGTACAAACAGTACAATTAAATTTAGAAGATTACTCTAGCAGCTACATGAAAAACCTACTTAGCAGCTCAATAGAGTCAGTAGGATGACCAGCTTGGATAGGAGGCTAGTACAGTTTAGGTAAGAAATGATGATAACTTATACTAGACTGTCATGGGAGAAGTTGCTCGATTTGAGGATAAAGGCCAATTCCAATGGATTATCTGTGAGACATAAGAGAGTGAGAGGATACCAAGACATCTCCTAGGTCTTTGGCAACAACAACTAGGTAAACGGTATCGTATCCACAGTGGGATAAATCAAGAAAGAATGAGATGGGGGAGATGATCAAAGGTTGTGTTTGAGAAATTGAAATTTGAGGTGCACATTAGTTATCCCTTTAAATAGGCTGAGCAGACAGCTAGGTATTAGACTCTGAGGTCCTGGTGAGAGACAGAGACTCTCCAGATAAATTTTGGAGTGTTTTCTATATGATGGTGTACAAAGACATTAGATAGGACCTTTAGGAAATAAAGAAGATACAGAAGTCAGACTATGGAGAATAACTCCAAGCTATCCTTTTAGGGATAAGAAAGAACCTACCAAAGTATATTGAGAATGGGGAAGAAAAGCAGACTATGGTTTTTTGGAGGCCAATGGAAGAGTAGTCCAAGAAAGTGGGAGTGATGAATTTAACAAATTCTGTTGTGAGGTCTAGCATAATGAAGACTAAGAATTAAGCACTTCTAGAATATTCAATGAAAATGAAGCAACTTCAGCTTTCCTTTTGTTTCCCCTTCAAGGGAAGAGAGGGAACCAATATGGTATCGTAAAGTCATATTGAGTTCTATTTATCTTTTCCTTCACAAATTATTTAACTTAATTAAGCATATTCAAAAGCAGACACATTACTTTGCCAACAAAGGTCCGTCTAGTCAAGGCTATGGTTTTTCCAGTGTTCATGTATGGATGTGAGAGTTGGACTGTGAAGAAAGCTGAGTGTTGAAGAATTGATGCTTTTAAACTGTGGTGTTGGAGAAGACTCTTGAGAGTCCCTTGGACTG